>JASPKZ010007179.1:600000-1112500 GCA_030220185.1 Diploptera punctata
AATAATGTCTATTATTTTTTGCAGGAGAGTTATTGTTACATTGTCTATTCCTTGTGATTTAGATTTAATACGTAATACTGCTCTTTTGGCGTCATCAGGTGAGATATAGGAAAAAAAGAATTTGTCTCGGGTAGGTTGGGAATATGACATTAGTTCATCTATTGTCTGTTGTTTGTGTTGTGAGGTGTTGTCAGAAGGGAGGCGGGTAAAATGGTCATTCAACTCATCTAGTGGTAGGTCAGCTGTTTCTACCTGTAGTTTATTTTGACAGAGGCCTATTGATTTTAAATTTTTCCACATGTCAGCTGAGTTGGACATAGATTGTGTAATAATAGTATGGGCATATCTTAGTTTTGCATTCCTTATAGTCTGGTTGACTTTATTCCTCAGATGTTTGTATGTCTGTAAGTCTGTCAGTTCTTTTTTCCTCCTGTATTTTCTGAATGCTACGTCTCTCTCAGTCATAAGCAAGCGGATATTATCAGACATCCAGGGTGCAGGTGGTCTGTTTATACGTCTAGTCTTGATAGGTGCGTGTTTGTCATACAATTGTAAAATCATGTCATTAAAATTTTCAACTTTCTCGTCTACAGTTCTAATTGTCCATATGTTGTTCCAAGGTACTTTTGCAGCGTCATCAATTAATTGCGCTTAATTTATATGTTTCAAGTCTCTGTATGTTACAAGTCTAGGTCTACGTTTAGAGCAAAGGAGTGAATATTCAATGTATATTAAGTCATGTGCAGAGATGCCTGGTGCTTCTATCTGTCCACTAGTTATAACTTTTTGAGGATTATTTGTTATAATTAAGTCTAGTAGTGCGTCAGAATACCTAGTATGATGGGTTGGTTCTGAAGGCAGTATTGTCATATTGCATGACTGGAACATTGTATGTAGTTGTATAGTGTTGTAAGAATTGTGGCTAATAGGTTGTGTGTTGAAGTCTCCTAGTACAATTACATGTTCATAAGATGGTATCAGATTTTGGAGAACTGGTTCAATGTCATGCATGTGACCGACATTTGGGGGCTTATAACCCTACTCCTAATAAACATTTCTGAATTTTCGCTCTAATTTCTATAAATAGGTATTCGGGTCGAGACGAGTGAGTATTCACTAGGCGAATGGGATACAATTTTCGGTTGTAGATCGGAACGTATATACATCGCCACGCCGCCTCCATTTTTTCCGAATCTGTCATTCCTAATCAAGGTGTAATTTTGCATGTTTACAAGAGAAGAAGGAAGGGTATTTTTCAGCCATGTTTCAGAAATTAAAATGGCATGGCAGATTTAGTGTTGAAAATATAGTTTGGAATTCTGAGAAGTGGGACAGGAGTGACTGTGTGCATTACAATGTGTTATTTTGAGTGTATTACTGTTCAAAGAGAAACGTGATTTTAAAAGGTCTGAGGTGGAAGGGGTATGTTGATGTGGGGACAATGGAACTGTCAAAGACCGAAAAGGGGCTGCAGGTGCATTCCTTAAATCTATGGTTGAAATGTTACTAACTAAAACAAGAAAACCGTAAATATGAAATATCAATTGGTGTTTAGTATATGAAGTACAAAATTAAATAAATAAAAAAATAGATTATACACGAAAAATGAAGAAAAAAAATGAACACAGTAAATAATTAAATACTAATAGTAATAAATTACAAAAAGTAACGAGTTTCTGAGTTGATAATTATCACTCTGACCTGAGATCTGATATATGATTTATTCGCTTTTTTCTGTCTCCTACCTTAACAATGACAGAACCATCTTGGGTCCAGAAATTGGTTACGCCATGAATATTTATAGCTTCGCGAAGTAACTGATGCCTAGCACTAGTAAGGTCCTCACGAATCGTAATTCCACTGCCTTTCAAATTATTTTTATTTCTAAACACTTCACTTCGCTTACGGTAGGACACAAAATTAACAATGAGAGCCATAGGTCGTCCACCATCTGTTTTGCTACCTACACGATGACTACGGTCAATGGCACTGCTTTTGACATGGAGACTAACACCAACTTTCTCTGCTACCCGCAAGGCGATGGCATCTGCATCTTCATTTTCTTCCTCCGCAATGCCAAAAATACGCACACACTGACGCCTTTGGTATTGTTCTAAGCTATCAATCTTAGATTCCAAAGTCACTATCTTGTTATCACGGTCCTGAATAGATTTCTGGATTTCACTGATTAAGGCGTGACTTTGCTCTAATGCCACTTTTAATTCTATAACCGCCGCAGTAACAGTCTCCTTTATTATGTTGGCAACACTTGACAGCATGGTAGCATCTTGTAGCGACTCCTGTAAGACACGCTTCACCAACTCTTCTATTTCCATTGAGTTATTCTTCTTGGCCAAATTGTTTTATATAACACAAACTATCAGTTACGATGTTTTAAGCGACTTAGAATGTGTTCACACCTTCAAAATAATATGTTGGTCACGAGCGATACACAACACGTCTAGTCACTTTCCGCCATTAATAGTTCCTTGTGAGAACGAGAAGGTGAAGAAAGATTAATTATTAATTGATTATTCGCTTAATTAGTCGATATATTAAATACTAGATCAAGGAAGATATTTAGCGATTACTATTTCCTATTAAAAAAAATACATATATAATGTCAACTCCAACTGGAAGTTTGGAGAAATAATTTGTTGTATTAATGATTGGAATTTATTTACGCGGTTAATACCAATTAGACCATTACTAAAATACGAGAAAAAAACAATTAGAACATCTGTAATAATAAGTCAAATCTTAATTAGAACTTTAATAATAAATTATTTTTAATTAGAACACTTACAAAAATAATAAATTAATTTTACTTCAATAATTTAGAAAAAATTCAGTTAATTAAATAAATATTTAGAAGAGTGTATTATAGTAATTTAAATGTTCATTCAGAGCCGTAAATCAAATGTGAATTAGAACTATAATAATAAATTATTTTTTAATAGAACACCTACAAAAATAATAAGTTCATTTTTCTTCAATAATTCAGTCACTTAAATCAAATATTTAGAAGATTCTATTATAGCAAGTTTAAGGTTCCTTCAGAGGCGTTTAAATTTTACAAAATACGGTCTAAACATGGGTTCGTAATCCTATCAGGAATATTATTAAACCTGATTATAACACCGCTGGGCACCAAATGCACTGACTCGTTTTATTTCTTTGTTTCTTTTTTTCTTTATTTATATATTTATTATTATTACGAAAGGGGGTGGTGGGGGTTAGCGTTGCCCGAGGGGAGGAAAATTATTGGAAGTGTGAACAGGACTTCTAGAAAGAATTTACACACTTTTTACGACATAAAAGAAGCCATACACACGGCTTACCAAACACTTTAATATATATTAGAGAACATACTATCAGTAGGTTACATTTGAAAATTACTTAAGATAGAACTTGGAAACACCATTTAATAATATGTTAATATTTGATTAAGAGTGATTAAAATTTAATTGTGGACATTCCCGAGAGAATTAAAAAACTATATTACAAACTTCTACTTACATAATTACGAAATTGGCCCAGCAGGGCGCTGGACCTGCTTTGCGACCTCGCTGTCCGAGGGCTCCGACCAGACTCCAGACTCAGCCTGATCGCCTTTTTTCTACCCTCTAGTAACGTTGGTTATTTTAAAAAATCCCATGTCTCATAAAAATACCTGAGAAATGTTCTTTCACAACCCCTCACCCTACAGTGTATTTTTCATTAGTGTTGATCTTATCTTAACATAACTTTTCTTTCAAGGGTTTGTTTTAAAATACCTCTTGTCTCCCAAAAACACCCCTCGTCTCGCGCTCCCCACAATCCAAAGTCCTTCAGCATATTTTTCTGTTTTTTTCTGTTTGTTACTATTTTCCGTTCTATTATGTTACTCAAATAATTATTCCCTTTGTCTCGTTATAACAGGTAGACTCAGCCTATAACGGAAATGAGTACCAGACGCTTGTTCCGGGGGTAAAGGCGGCCGTCACTCAGGGCTGACAACCCGGCTGACATAAAGTGCCGATTGTCTAGAAAAAGTGGGAGCCTTACCCTCCTACTACTATATTCTTTTTTCATCGCCAACTTATTAAAACAGAAAGTACTAAAGAATCATCATTTGGTAGATCTACATCCAGAAGAATAAGGATAGAATCATACATTTTGAAAGTCCTGGAGAGAGAGAGATTTGATATGCAAGTTTTTAGGACCGCATAAGGATGGCCTCCCGGCCTGTTGTGGGATCACTTTATTTTTTTTATTAATGACTAGAGGGTCTATCTTGTCTCCAAGCATCCTGGGTATGATTCTTGTCCTGAAACATTATTATTAATGTGTAACGTCTATAATGGGTCAACTGAGGTCACGTCATTAGCTAGGACTACTGGATATATATATATTATATATATATATATATATATATAATATCCGTCCAGGCATTTATTTTTCTTATCATTCCATGTTAAGCTTGCATTGCTCAATGTTAAACATTTAATTATAACATCGATAAAGCGTCACTGCTATAAAGTAAAAATATTCTCTTTAATTTGCTTACTTGTTATAGTCAGCTACTAGAAGGCAGTGAAGACCGAGTTCTCGCGACATCTAGTAATAATGGAGAATATAATACATATATAAGAAAAATAAGTGTTTGAATTGGATTCGCCTGGTGGTGTAATGGATAACACGCTGAGGTACAGACTCAGAGTTCCGGGTTCGAATCCCGTCCAGGCATTTATTTTTATCATTCCATATATATATATATATATATATATATATATATATATATGTGTGTGTGTGTGTGTGTCTGTCTGTCTGTATGTATAAACAAGCTAATTTTATTCCAAATGTGGGGCTGCGTCAAACGAGACCCTAAATTCTTGGCCTAATTTCTGAAAGAAAGTGACAACAACCAGTTCAGTCGCCATTCTTTATTGAAAAATATCGTGCCAAGGATTCGTATTCGTATATTATAAATTATAAATTTTAAAACCAGACTTAAGATTTTTAGAAGCTTCTTTTATCACAGAAAAAAATGGGGAAATAGTTATGAAACAGCCAAAAAAAAAAAGAATTAGATAGAAACGTGCTCTTGCTATATGGCGAAGCCTTGTATTAAACAGTGGAAGTGTACAAATATTATAGCCTATATTGGTATTCGTAAACAAAAATAAATTTTTCAAATCAAGTGTACTGAATATGCGAAACTTTCTCATTTTTATATATGTGCTGTATTAAAATGTCGCTTAGTCCCACTTTCATTGAAGGCAGACAAGTTCTGTAACCGGATATTTAGGTCTAAAGGAAATTATTTAACATGATTTCTTTAAATAAATTTAATATTACTTAAAAGGAATCTGGAATGATTTCTTGTGCATATAAAAATATTTTTAAAATGATTTATACACAGATAATTGCTTTCTGTACATTATATAATAGGTCTACAAGAATATTCTGGAAAGATGGCGGTGTTGCGAAATTGTAACAGATTATTTAAAATAAATTAATTTAAGCTGATTGATTATTTATATTTTAAATATGCCAATGAAATTTGATATAGTTGATATTCAATTTATTAACCAATTAACTTAGTAACTAGTCACAAGACTGTTAATCATCCTTCATTACCTCAGATAATGGCAGAGGCCGAGTGTACCTACCAATGAGAATTTCCTCGTAAGAATTGATGGCGACAAATAATATTTTGTGGATGTTGTAAATTCCATGTATTTAGTTTAGGCTACCAAATAAATCAACAAGACGTTAATTCCATAAGGACGAAATATTCAAAGGGCAATAAAGTGAATATTACTATGTGAGGCTGGGAAGTGATTTTTACGGAAGCGAAAAAACATTTAATACCGAGCGATTGCGAGAATTTTATAGCCGATTTATTGAATAACGAAATTAATATACAAATAATCCGTAATTAAATAAATCAATATATGGAAATTAACGTAACCCAACTACATATATATAAATTAGCAAATATTAAACATAAATATATCATATATCAAAGTAATGAGAAAATTATGAACATCACGAAAATAATAAAAAATCCCTATAATCATTAAATTATAATAAAAAATATAATTTCATTTAAAAAAATTAAATAAATCAAACACACTTCATAGAAGTGAAATTATGAGAGAGATGAGATCACCAGAAAAACCATCAATAGTGACAGTTATATGTCTTAGGAATGAAAATAACATGAATAATATTATAACCAACCACAAATTATAACAAATGAATTACACTTTTATATGTTTGAATGCACTTGACAGAAATAATAATACGAGCTCATTGTAAACATCATCACCAGTAGACTGATAAAATACAAAAGAGACTAAATACAAGTCATGAATAACTAAATTCCAAGAACTAACTAAATAACTCACAGGCACTATCGAAACCGTACCTTCATGGCCGCGCGGACATAAGCTCTCCATATATCCCTATCCTGAGCCAATGTTTTTCTATCATCCCCTGTATAATCTACTTCCCTCAAATCATAGTTAATGCAATTCTCCCACCTCATTCTTGGTCTACCAACTGGGCCTCTTCCTCTGGTCTTCCTACAAGAAGTTTCCACGCACTTCTGTCATTCCCCATTCGTGCCACATGTCCTGCCATCGCTGTCTACGAGACTTAACTGTTCCCATTATATCTGGATTCCTATAAAGATCATTTAATTCACTGTTATGCAGTCATCTCCATTCACCTGCCTGTTCAACTCTCTTCGGTCCAACAATTTTCCTAAGAACTTTATTCTCAAATACCGTAATCTCCTTTTCTCCCTTAAAGTCAATGTCCATGCTTCTCATTCATATAATATAACTGGTAGAATAAAAGTCCCTCCATGGTATCTTTACCTTGTCGTGGTGGAGTGGCTAGCGTGCTTAAATGAACCTGAGAACTATGCCGGCTGTAGCAATGCTGCCGATAGGGTTACCCATGCCAGACTGGTCGAAGGTGATAACCCAGACGAAAATTTACCTTGGTCCAAAGAGTGGCGATCTTTTACCGTAAAAATACAACCGTCATAAAATGCGCACATGGGTTCAACTGGGGTAAAATTTTCCGCAGGTCTAATAATTCCCCATTCGGTTCTCCGGGCGGGGACTGCTTCAGTGAACCCATGACAAATGCTCAAACACAGCGACATGTTCCTAGGAACATGGAATGTTAAGACTTTATGCAATAGCGGGGCACTAGAGATATTAATGCGGGAATTAGATAATTCGCCCTTGGATATAGTCGCTTTACAGGAAGTTAGATATCCAGGAAATGGTAGTCAGTAATCGGGATGTTTGCATTATACTACCGGGGTGCAGAAAGACCTGCATTTGGAACGGGTCTTTTAGTCAGAAGGAGGATCCTATCCGCTATCCGAGATATTAAGTTTGTTACAGATAGGATAACATACATAATTCTAAAGGGTAAACGACATGATTTTATAATTGTAAATGTACATGCCCCCACAGAAGACAAAGATGACAAGATGTAGGATGAGTTCTATGAAGAATCAGAATGATTATTTGATAGCCTTTCACGATATCATATGAAAATTGTCTTAGGAGATTTTAATGCAAAAGTGGGGCGGGAAGATATATTCAAACCAACATCAGGTAATGCAGACTTCATGAAGATAGTAACGACAATGGGGTTAGATTAGTCACCTTCGCCACATCAAAGAATATCATTGTTAAGAGCACAACATTTCAGCATAAGGATATGCATAAATACACCTGGACATCTCCAGATTGCGAAACTCGGAACCAGATAGATCATGTATTAGTGGATAAACGCTGGCACAGTAGCATCATCGATGTTAGATCAGTTAGAGGGACAGACTGCAATTCGGATCATCATCTGATCAGAGTGAAAATCTGACAACGGCTATAGATTATGAGAGGAAAAAACGCTAAAGATGATTCTGTAAGATTTGAAATAAAAAACTTGAAAAATGATGAAATGCGGCATGAATACCAAATCATAATTCCTAATACATTTGAAGTACTGGAATCTTCAGATGACAATGTGGCAAACAAAGTAAAACTTATATAAATAAAGAATGACATGCTATAAAGATACTATTAAAACGTCAGCATCAGAAAGAATTGGTTGTTTAAAAAAGAGGCAAAACAAGAAATGGTTTGATGAGGAATGTGCCGACATTGTAAAGAAAAGAAAGCTAGCAAAAATGAAACGGTTACACGAGCTAAATGAGGTAAACTTAGAGCAATTGAGTAGTAGTAGACGGGAAACCACCAAGTTACTAAAGAGTAAAATGAGGGAATATTTGAGAGAGAAGGTCAATGAACTTGAAGTGAATGCACAAAATAGGAACATTAGAGAATTATATCAGGGAATTAGTATAGAGAAGAAGGGGCTTCAGACTAGAAGAAATATAATTCAGAATGAAATTGGGGAAATGATTGCAGATACCAAGAGTGTATTAAATAGATGGAAAAGTTACTGTAATCAGCTATTAAATGTACATACAGAACAGGACATTGAGGAGGATAATTTGCAGACAGCAGAAATGCTAGTCGCAGAATCAAGTGCATTAGAGGTTGAAATGGCGTTTGAAAAATTGAAGATGTATAAAGCATCAGGTTCAGATGAGGTTCCAGCAGAACTGATAAAACCAGGGGGAGAAAAATTAATGGACTAAATATGCTGGTTGCTAAGTATGATTTGGGAAAGAAATATCTTCCAGATGGATGGAAAGAATCAATTATCGTACCAATTTATAAAAAAGGAGATAAAACTAATTGCAACAACTACAGGGGCATCTCATTGCATTCGACTTCGTATAAAAAATTCTAACAAATATATTAGTAAGCATACTTACTCCCTATATTGATGACATTGTAGGAGATTATCAATATGCATTTAGAAGAAACAGGTCTACAAGAGATCAGAGTTTTAGTATAAGACGAAATGGGAATATAATGGTACTGTACATCAACTATACGTAGATTTCAAAAAATCATATGATTCAACTAAAAGGGAAAAGTTATATAGTATCCTGCTGTTGTTCGGAATTCCTAAAAAGTTAGTTAGACTTATACGAATGTGTCTAAATGACACAAAGATTAGGGTGCGTGTAGGCAAACAGTTTTCAGACACTTTTGAAATCCAGAAAGGGTTGAAACAAGGAGATGCACAAATCTCCTCTACTATTTAATTTTGTACTAGAACATGCCATTAAATCTTTAGAAAATGAGGAAGGCCTACAACTGAATGGTATTAATAAGCTGTTAGTTTATGCTGATGATGTAGTACTACTGGCCGACACCGAGGAGATACTAAAGGACAACACGCACACACTATTGAGTAACACTAAGAAATTAGGACTGGAAATAAATATCAATAAAAACAAATATATGGTCACACGTACAAATACATTATAATGGAAATGGACAGCTAATGACAAATGAGGGACATTTTGAGGATGTGGCTGAATTCAAATACCTAGTAACAATAATCGCAAATAGGAATGAGATGCAGAAAGAAATTAAACATAGGCTCAATTCTGGAAATGCGTGCTATTATGCATTGCAGAGACTCTTGATGTCCCAACTCCTTTCAAAAAATGGTAAACTGAAAATATATACAACTATTATTCTACCAGTTATATTATATGGGTGCGAAACATGGTCTCTTAATTTAAGGGAGTAAAGGAGACTACGAGTATTCGAGAATAAAGTAATTATGAAAATTTTTCGACAAAAGAGAGACGAACAGACAGGTGAATGGAGAAGACTACATAACAATGAACTACATGGTCTTTATAGAAAGCTAGATATAATAAGAAGAGTTAAGTCTCGTAGACTGCGATGGACAGGACATGATGCACGTATGGGGAATGAAAGACTTGCATGGAAGCTTCTTGTAGGAAAACCAGAGGAAAAAAGCCCATTGGTAGACCAAGAATGAGGTGGGAGAATAACATTAACTATGATTTGAGGGAAGTAGATTATACAGGGAATGATTCGAAAGCATTAGCCCAGGATAGGGATGTATGGAGAGCTTATATCCTCGCGGCCATGAACCTACGGGTTCGATAGTGCCAGTGAGTAAGTAAGAGTAAGAATAACAGTTCCATATATTTTCAGTTTAAACATTTTTGAAAGGATTTGGGAACTCAATTATCCCTGTAATGCACAGTAACACTCATTTCCAAAATTGAGCCTATGTTTAATTACTTTGTGCATCTCTTTCCTGTTTGTGATTATTGTTCCCAGGTATTTGAATTCAGGCACTTCCTCAAAATTTCCCTCATTTTTCATTAGCCATCCACTTTTATTATATAATGTATTTATATATGTGGCCATATATTTAGTTTTATTGGTATATATATTTCCAGTCCCAATTTCTTAGTGTTACTGAGTAGTGTGTGCGTAATTGCCTTCAGTATCTCCTCGCTTTCGGCCAAAAAAATACGTCATCAGCATAAACCAACAACTTATTAATACCATTGATTTGTAAGTCTTCGTCTTTTTCTAAAGATTTAATGGCATGCTCTAGTACAAAATTAAATAGTAGAGGAAATATTGCATATCCGTGCTTCAACCCATTCTGGATTTCAAAAGTGTCCGAAAAATGTTTGCCTGCACGTACTCTACTATCTGTGCCATTTAGACACATTCGTATAAGTCAAACTAACTTTTTAGGAATTCCGATCTTCAACAGGATACTATATAACTTCTCCCTCTTAATTGAGCCTAATGCTTTTTGACGTCTACGTATAGTAGATGTAGAGTGCCATTATATTCCCATTTCTTTTATAAAATCTGTCTTATACTAAAAATCTGACCTGTTGTAGACCTGTTTCTTCTAAATCCGCATTGATGATCTCCTATAATGTCATCAATATAGGGAGTAAGTCTGCTGACTAATATATTTGTTTGAATTTTGAACGAAGTTGAAAGTAATGAGATGCCCCTGTTGTTGTTGCAATCAGTTTTATCTCCTTTCTTATAAATTGATACGATAATTGATTCTTTCCATTCATCTGGAAGAGCTTCTTTTTCCCAAATCATACTAAGCAACCAGCGTATCTTGTCCATCAATTTTTCTCCCCCTGATTTTGTCAGTTCTGCTGGGATCTAATCTGAACCTGATGCTTTATACATCTTCAAGTTTTCAATCGCCATTTCAACCTCTAACGCACTTGGTTCTGTGACTAGCATTTCTGCCATCTTCCTCGATGTCCTGTTCTGTATGTACATTTAATAGCTGATTAAAGTAACTTTTCCATCTATTAGATACACTCCGGGTATCTGTGATCATATCCGCATTTTCATTCCGAATTATGTTTTGTTCCAGCCTGAAACCCTTTCTTCTCTATACTAATTCCCTGATATAATTCTCTAATGTTCCTATTTTTTGCATTGATTTCAAGATAAGTAATCTTCTCTCTCAAATGTTCCCTCTTTTTACTCTTTAGTACCTTGGTGGTTTCCCGTCTAATACTACACAATTGTTCTAAATTTACCTCATTTGACTCGTGTAACCATTTCATTTTTGCTAGCTTTCTTTTCGTTAAAATGTCGGCATATTCCTCATCAAACCATTTCTTGTTTGCCTCTTTTTTAAACAACCAATATTTTCTGATGCTGACAATTTAATAGCATCTCTTATAGCCTCCCATTCTTTATTTATATCAGTTTTTTCTTCGTTTGCCACATTTTCATGTGAAGATTTCAGTTCTTAAAACTATTAGCAATTTTTAATTTGATATTCCTTCCGGATTTCCTCGTTTTTCAAATTTTTAATTGGAATTTTTTAGAATCGTATCTAGTGTTTCTTGCTCTCATACACAATAGCCGTTGTCTGATTTTCACACTGACCAGATAATGATCCGAATTGCAGTGTGTCCCTCTCACTGATCTAACATCGATGATGCTACTGTGATCTCATACACTGCTTCCCACAGATGTAATTGGTCCACACTTCAACATTATGGACGATAATGCATGTCTGATGCAGCTAGTAGAGGATGTTATTAAAAGGGAAGATATCCTGTGTATGAACTGGCCAAGGATGCCTCGGATGCATTAGAAACACGAGTTGTAGCGCGCGAGCCTCTACTGAGGACATTTCGAGCCCTCAGCAATATTAACCGCTGTTCTGGAAGTGATAGTCATATTATGTAATTTTCTAAAACTCTATGTCCATGCCTCAATAAACAATTTTCTAATTACTGTTAATATGTTTGATACCGGATCACGTACGATTAATTATTACTACTTTCGTGCGGTTTCTGATAATAAAATATTGAATTACCCTTAATTTTGCACCTTATGATATATTTTAACATAATTTTCACTAACTAAATTGTTATTGAGGTAAAATATTCTTAAACCAACAACTGAATAATTGTATTAAAAACAACACAATTGAAATGACATAGTTTATGCTGATTAAATATTGGTTAGATTTTTGTGAACAGCATAATATAGGAAAAAATTTAATTTGTGTACTTTTTTATTAATCAAGTCTAGCAGTTTTTATACGTGAGGAGAATTTCGATCATTATCTGATCAGAGTAAAAATCTAACAAGGATATCGCTTATGAAAGGAACAAACCGTAAAGACGATCTGAGAAATTTGAATTAAAAATATGAAAAATTATGAAATGCGGCCAGAATACCAAATGAAAATTGTTAACCATCAACTGGTAGGGTGGGGTCAGAATGACCCAGGCTATTATTTTGAAACGCTCCTTCTCATATACCTATAACATTTTCTACCTGAAACTTTGTGTACTCTATCCTCAGTCTGTTCTCGAACCTTTGACGAAGTGGAAGTTTCATTGTGTTTTTGCATTTTTGTGTTATTTCAATTTGTTTAACGTCTTGCGCTTTTCGGATCAGGTTGACCCCAGCCTACATTAAACGTAAGTATTTTTTAATTTAGCAGAAGAATGACTTTTTCATTATTATTTCAGGGTACTCTTGTATTCATTTCTGAATTTATTTTTTATAGTGAACGATGTATAAAAACCTAACTAGTGAAGAGTTAACTCGAATTTTGAATGAATTAGATGATGAAGATGCAAATGAAGTTAATGAAAATTTTGTTATTGAGAGTGAACGCGACACTGATAGTGAACAAAGTGGCAATTCTGATGTCGATGATGTAGATGGTAATCTTGATGCTGAAGATACAGCTTTCATATATGGTAAAGATAAATACAAGTGGAGTCATAATCTCGTTTTACGAGGACGCACCGCTCAACCCAATATCATTACACATCTTCCTGGAATTCGCGGAAATGCTAAGGAATCCCCCACTTTAGAACCAGACCTTTCTTGGAGTTTTCTTCTTACAGATGACATTCTACATATTATTGTAAGACACGCAAATGAAGAAATAGAGAGGAAAACAAGCAATTATTCCAACCTCGGAAAAGAGGTAGTAACATTACGGCGGACAGTTGGTTTTCGTCTATAGAAGTGGCTGATGAACTGAATAATAGAGGATTGACCGATGTGGGAACGGTTAGGAAAAATAAGAGACACATTCCTCCAGAATTTCTTCCACAGAAGAAGAGAACTGTAGGTACATCTGTATTTGGCTTCAATAGACAGAATACCTTGGTATCGCATGTTCCGAAAAAGAACATAGCTGTCATTCTGAATTCCACTATGCATCACACCAAATGTATCAATAGCGATACACAAAAGCCGGAAATAATACAATTCCATAACATGACAAAAAGGTAGAGTTGATTCCTTGGATCAGAAAGTATCAACCTATTCTACTCCTCGAAGGACGAGACAATGGCCAATGGTGATATTTTTTGCCATAATGGATATCACTAAAGTAAATGGTCATATACTTATGACAAGCAGAAAAGAGGCAAAATCCATTACCAGATGTCAATTCATTATTGCTCTTGAAAAATCACTTGTGCATCCTGAACTTGTTCGCAGAAGTAGCATCGTGAACTCCGGCAGATGATTGCGAATGTTGGTGGTATATCGGGCCCAAGTACAGAAAAAGAAGCAGGGCCTACCGTGACTCCAGGAAAATGGAAAAATGTTCTTCCTTGTCCTCGTGGTCGGAATGGGAAAGCTGGAACAAATTGTGAAATGTGTATGAAACCGCTATGTGCAGGATGTGCTAAAATATCTGTCCTGACTGTTTTTGAATAATATTGTCAATTTAGGTATATGATGAATGGAGTTACTACTCAGTTGAAATTATGATCAGTCTCCTGATTAGAGTAATAGGATAATTTATTACAATTATTTTTTATAGTCCTAGAGTGATTATTGAGATTTAGCAAGTTTCAAATTCCAGTTCTTTGTTTTTCTTTGTTACTAAATTATGCAAATTAATTAGATTTAATATTGTTATTCTTGTGTAATTGAACTTGGTTTACTATCATCATCATCATAGTACATTCACGAATTTAGGCCATTTGTTGACCTGTTTCGGCCTCAAGAGAAACACCATCCAGAAGTCTTTTGAGTGGACGTCCTGGTGTTCTTCTTCCTGCAGGTTGATATCTTAACATTAGTTTGGGTATTCTGTGATCTTCCATTCGATGAACATGTTGTATCCATCTTGACTTATAATCAGAAATTTTGTTTTCTAAAGATTCCATGTGTAATTCTTCTAAGATGTCTTCATTTTTTTTGTGATCTAGTAGTGTGTATCCTGCAGTCCTCCGAAGATATCTCATTTCAGCAGATCTAAGTCTCTGTATATCCTTCTGTTTCAACGTCCATACTTCGCTACCATACAAAAGAGTTGGAAGAGCCAGTGTTTTATACACTTTCAGTCTTGAATGCTTTTGGACTAACTGTGGCTTGAAGATGGAATTTATTAACCCTAAAATTCTTAAAAATTTAGATATTTTTGCATTTACATCCTTTTCTTCTTCATATGAGATATTGCATCCTAGATATGTAAAATTATTCACCTGCTCCAAAATTTTATTGTCCAGTACAATTTTACTTCTGACAGGATCTACACCTTGAAATGCCATAATTTTGTTTTTTCTGTAGATATCTTTAATCCATATTCTTCTGTAATTTTGTTAAGTTCATACAGACCTTTCTGTAGATTATCTTCGGAATTTGCTATTATTATTTGGTCATCTGCAAACAATAGGGTGTTTAATTTTCTATTTTCTGATATTCTTATTCCAAATTTATATGTTTTGTTCCAGCAACATATTACTTCATTGATATAAATTGCAAAGAGTGTTGGGGATAGGGGGCAGCCTTGTCTCACACCACGATTTATAATTCCTTCTTCAGAAAATCTGTTATTTAATTTAATCTTTATGGTGTTGTCTTTGTAAATATTTTGTATGTTCTGCCGAAGTAAATTTGGTATATTTCTGTCTTCCAATATATTTAAGAGTTTTGATCTCTTGACTGTGTCGAATGCTTTTTCAAAATCTATGAAAGCAAAATGTGTTTCTAAGTTGAATTCTCTTCTTTTTTCAAGCAATAGTTTAACAGAAAATGCTGAATCAATACAAGATCGTCCTTTCCTAAATCCATTTTGACATTCCATAAGGAATTTTTCACTGAAACTTTTCAATTTTCCATTTAAAATGTCTGCATAAATTTTGTAGCATGTGTTTAACAAACTGATTCCCCTATAGTTGTCCATTTTTCTCTTGTCTCCTTTCTTGAACAGGGGTATAACAATGCTTGTCTTCCATTCTTGTGGTATATCTGCATTTTTGAATACATTATTAAAGAAGGACAACAGTCTTTCATGGAACTGTTTGCCTGCATATTTGTACAATTCAGAATTCAAACCATCTGTGCCAGTTGCCTTCCCATTTTTTTATTTCTTTAAACTATTGTTCAATTCTTCCAATGATATTATGGAATCTGTCTCATTATTATTTCGGAAAATTGTATCTTCATAGCTATTGTCAGTCCAAGACTTTTATAATAATTGAAAAAATCTTCTTTTGTTACTCCGCAATTAATTTTGGTAGATTCTTTAATATCTTTATTCAAATGTTTTAATATTTCGAAGGCATTAGGTTGGAGCTTATGCAAATCTGATTCTAAATGTGTAACAAAATTTAACCATGTTTTCCTATGTCTCTTTCTTATTTCCCTCTTAACAATAGCTCTACAGCGTTTGAATTCTATTTCATTTTCTACTTTCTTTGTGTTCAAATATTTTTTATAAGCTGCATTTTTTTCTTCAATCAATTGTTTTATTTGATCATCCCAGATTTTTAGAGTTCTATTTCTTCTTTGTTGTATATTTACTTTTCCTAAAGTTTCATTAGCTGCATTTTGAATTATCATTTTAATGTTTTTCCATTCTTCTTCGACATCATTACTTTCAGGAGTTGTAGCCATATATTGCTGAATTCTTCTCGAATATAACCATTTAATGCTGTCATCATAAAATAATTTTACCTTGTACTTTTGTTCTATGCTCTGTTGTTGTTTCTTCTTTTTTAACCATCTTGGTGGAAATCTTATTCTTGCTTCTACTAGGTAGTGATCTGAACCAGTATCATATCCTCTGTAGGCTCTGACATCGAGAAACAATTTAAAAATCTTATTATTTGCAATGAAATAATCAATGATTGATTTTGAGTCCTGACGATGCCAGGTATATTTATGTACGTTTCTATGATTGTAAAAGGTATTCGTTATTTTCAGTTCATTGTAGATAGCAAAATCTATTAATCTTGTCCCATTCCTATTGCTGGTTGGTTCGCCAAACGTTCCAATATTATTGTTGACTTGAGCATTGCCCACTCTGGCATTTAAATCTCCTATTATGAGAATGTAATCATTTCTATTAATTTTGCTATAAATTTCTTGTAATATTTTATAAAATTCTTCATTGTCTTCTTCACGGCCTTCCTCTGGTGCATATACACCAAGAACTGTCAAATTACCTCTATTTATTTTCAGTCGAAGCTCTAATATTCTTTCATTCCAGTAAGTGTAGTGTTGAATTTTATTTCTTATGGTTTTATTAATCCAAATCATTACTCCAGCTTGTCCATGGGTTTTCCTGTCGACACCGCATATATTTGTACATAATTTGTGTTTCTTTCGTTCCTTTAAGTTTCTTCTTAGTCTCTGTAGTTACTGCAATATCAATGTTTCTATTTTTAAATATACTCTCTAGTTCCTCTTCTTTTTCATGGATGCTTCGGACATTCCAGGTTGCATATCTTACAATATCATTGTGCCGTTTTCTTTTAACCATATTTCTTTGCTGTGGGTCGTCATATTTCAATTCCTTCTGGCTTTTTTCGTGTTGAGACTTGAAAGTAGTTTTGAAGTTCCTTAGGACAGGTTACTGGCCCGACGCTAAGTAGTCCAGTGGTAGGGCTGCTACCTTTTAGTCTCTGGACAGACATTAGGATACCGCATTTACTCAGTACCTGATGGAACGGTTATACCGCCGTGACTCGGTCCTCAGAGCCTCGTTTGTGAAAACAGGTTGTACCACGAGAAGGTGAGGATGAGAATTGGGTAGGAGAGGTTATACACACGTCACTACCCCTTACAAACCCTGGTTTACTATATTAGTGTAATTCCAACATGTTGTTTATTATATAGCCAATGTATATGTCTAAATGTACAATCTGTGTCTTTTTAATGCACTCCAAGAAAAATAAATTAAATTCTGTTATTTAGACGTGATGTACTTAGATAAAATTAGGTGTGAAGAGATTGTAATTTATTAGGTTAATATATTATGTCAGATATAATCAAATAATAAAGTCCAAATGTATGCATTTCCTTTATTATATTATCAGGGTCATAATGACCCCACCATGCCAGTTATGTAACAGAAATTTCACCCTACCAGTTGAGGGTTAATACATTTCAAGTACTGGAATCTTCAGATGACAATGTGGCAAATGAAGAAATTGATATGAATAAAAAATGGGAGGTTATAAAGAGGTACCATTAACATTCCCTCCGTCCTGTTCAGCCTACAAATTTACAATTATTGATAACTGCAAACTAGCAATAGAAAGCTTTAATTATTTAAAGAAGAGGCAAAACAGGAAACGGTTTCATGAGGAATGTGCCGACATTGAAAAGAGAAGAAAGCCAGCAAAAATTAAATGGTTACACAAGCCAAACGAGGTAACATTAGAGTAATTGGGTAGTATTCAACGGGAAATCACCAGGTTACTAAATAGTAAAAATAGAGAATATTTGAGAGAGACGATTAATGTTCTTGAAATGAATGAAAAAAGTAGGAACATTAGATAACTGTATCAGGGAAATTACGATAGAGAATAATGGGTTTCAGGCTGGAACAAACATAATTCCGAGTGAAAATGGGGATATGATTGCAGATTTCAGAAGTATATTAAATAGATGAAAAAAAAGTTATTTTAATCAGCTATTAAATGTACACTTAACAAAAATAATCGGCGGAGTTATTTTTTTAAAGAATAAATAAAACATTATTATTATTATTATTATTATTTACATTATTATTATTATTATTATTATTATTATTATTATTATTATTATTATTATTATTATTATTACTACTGTTATTGTCCATCATGTATGGGCTATTATTATGCTGGACTTGACATATATAAACTAAATATTTTAGTTGAAGTGTATACATTTTCCTCACTAATACGTATTAAATAAATATAAAATAAATATATGAAGCTAGTTTTATTTCAGTCCTAATTCATAATCAAGAAACAATGGATTTGTAAGAATTTTAATAAAAGAAGACTACTGACCACATACGTTATTGTGAATGTTGTTAGACAAGGACGGCACTAAAGTTTTATAGAAATATTAGAGAATATAGTTTTAGGAAAATATTTGAACCCACGAGAGATCCACAGACAGGTGAATACGGAAGACTAGAAAACAGTGAGCTTTCGTAGATTGATTGATGAAGTAATATCTCGGGTTTTTAAAGCACCGAAAATTTCAGTATACTTACGAGATATTACATGGAAAAAACAAATACTTAAACACAGAAAGTAAAGTAAAGGTTTATAAAAAATGTGTACGACCGATATGGTGCAGATACAATAGCAAATTCTAGACACGTGAGGAGTAGCTTACAACAGAATAGCCATAGCACACTAAACAGGACTTGACAGAGTCAGGAACCGGGTTGTGAGGAAGGAATGCAACATCATACATGTTGGGACATTTAGTACAACAAGGATAAGGTAATGGAATACCCAACGTGGACACAGCTGACGATACGAGGCTTATTAAAGTAGCGAAGAAAAAGAGAAATGGGCAGACCCGTAAAGAGATGCAATGAGATGTAATCATCATTGACATAGTGTGCGTAAATAAACAGGCACATGTCTATAGAAAATATGAAGAAAAATAAATTCTCGTAGACTAATGTGAGCAGGACGTGTAGCATAAATGGGGAATGAAAGAGTGGCATGGAAGCATCATGTAGGAAAACCAAAGAGATACGCCCAGTTGGTAGACTAAGAATGAGGCGAGAGAATAACATTAAGCATGATTTGAGAGAAATAAATTAAACAGGTATAATTGGAAAATATTATCTCAGGATAGGGATGTATGGAGAGCTTATGTTCTTGCGGTCATGAATTTACGGGTTCAGTAGTGCCAGTGAGTTAGTTAGTTGTTTTATTTCATTACATACATTGATAGCATTATTATAACGTCTATACTGCAAACGGAATTAAATTTATTACGGTAGCTAAATAGCGTTATATAGTTATGAAGTCAGGAATATCACTTAATATAGGGAAAAGTGGACATAGATTAAGTGGCAGGAATTAAATGTTATAGGATGTATTTTGCGAAAATACAAATTAATAAAAAGCCATTGTCGAGGGATTCGAACCCTGCTCTCATATATAATTAATATGTTTGTAATTGGTTTAACGATCTACGCTACTCAAATGTGGATACTAGTTACCTAATCCTATTTATCTAGTTTTCAGTTACACTATGGACGACAACTTCATTTGAAATGTAGCAATTTGAGTAATATTGTATTTGTCGAATACTCGTAAATACCGAGAAACATGTCTGCTACACTGTTATTTAAGTATTTTAGACGACTAAAACCAAATACAGCGTATTTAAAACATTTAACAATGCGTTACCTCGAGAAACACAGCTTTAGCTTTTCGAGCATGCGCAGTGTATCATTACATTTTGAAGCGGCTAATTTTTTGTTGCCAAGTGTACATACAGAACAGCATATTGAAGAGGATTATTTACAGACAACACAAATGCTGGTCGTAGAACCAATTGCCTTAGTGGTTGAAATGGCGATAGAACAAATTGAAAATATATTAAACATCAGGTTCGGATGAGAACCCAGCAGAACTGACAAACGCAGGGGGAGATAAATTAATGCACAACATACGCCGGTCGCTTAGTATGATATGGGAAAAACTCTTCCAGATGAATGAAAATAATCGATTATTGTACCAATTTTGTAAGAAACATAAAACTAACTGCAACAACTACAGGGGCATCTCATTGCTTTCAACTTCGTATAAAATTCTAACAAATACATCACTTAGCAGAATTACTCCCTATATTGATGACATACTACGAGATGACCAATCTGGAATTTGAAGAAAAAAGTCTATAACAGATCAGATTTTTAGTACGAGTGTGAGACAGATTTTAGAAATGAATTGGTAATATACTGGTACTGTCTTCAAATATACGTAGTCTTCAAAAAGACATACGATTCAATTAAGAGGGAGAAGTTATATAGTATCCTGCCGGAATTCGGTATTCCTGAAACAATAAGTTGGTTACACTTATACGAATGTGTCTAAATAGCACAAAGAGTATGGTGTGTGTAGGCAAACAGTTTTGGGGTAATTTTCAAATTCACAATGACTTGAAGGATGATGATGCACTATCTCCTTTACTATTTAATTTAGTACTAGAGCATGTCATCAGATCTTTAGAGGATGGAGAAGGCCTATAACTAAATGGTGTTAATAAACTGTTAGTTTTTGCTGATGATGTAGTACTATTGGCAGATAGCTAGGAAATACTAAAGGCCAACACGCACACACCATTGAGTAACACTAAGAAATCGGGATTGTAAGTAAATATCAATAAAACTAAGTATATTTTAACACCTAGAAGGAAAATACATAACGGAATTTGACAGCTAATGAGGGATGAGGGAAAATTTGAAGAAGTGGCTGAATTCAATTACCTACGGACATTAATCACAAATAGGAATGAGATGCATAAATAAATTAAACATAGGTTCAATTCAGGAAATGCGTGCTATTATGCATTACAGTCACTTCTGACGTCCCAACTCGTTTAAAAAACGTTAAACTGAAAATATGTAAAACTATTATTCTACCAGTTATTTTATATGGATGCGAAACATGGTCTCATACTTTAAGGGAGGAAATGAAGTTCTTAGGAAACATTTTGGACCAAGGAGAGATAAACAGACAGGTGTATGGAGAAGACTCAATTCAGTGAACTACATGGCTTTCATAGGAAGCCAGATATAAAAATAACAGTTATGTTTCGTAGACTGCGATTGGCGGGACAAGTGGTACGAATGTGGAATGAAATACTTTCATGGAAGCTTCTTTTAGGAAAGCCAGAAGGTAATCGCCCACTAAGTAGATTAAAATGAGGTGGGAAAATAACATTAACTAGAGCATTGGACAGCAGACGTGGGGTTTGTGCTGTGCGGTGACGAAGGCTTACACATGCTGACACGGAACTGGAAATGTGCGCAGACTCAGCAGTATACAATCACATCCCACGCATTCACGATCGCAGTCAGATTGTATGCTTCGAGTGGGTAAGGTACTGGCTCACTTTTCCTTTTGTACTGAATGGCGTGTGTATATGTGTTTTCAATTTTAAAATTGTATTTTATAAAACAGGCGTGTGTAAGTGTAAACAGAATGACGTGTGTATAAGGGTAAAGTGTAAACTGTATAATGGCTAATATTTTTTCTACTGAACAACGTGTATTTATTTATGATCAATATTTGTTAACTCAGTCTGCCAGCCAAGTACAAAGACGATTCCAGGGTGTAAAATCTCCCTCGCGTTCAACAGTTCATAAAATGCACAACAAATTTTATAAAGAGGTGTCAAAAAATTTATGGACAACGAAGGTGAACAGTTCCAGCATCTGCTTCAATAAAGTTGGTAAATACGACAATTTGTAAAATAGTTATTAAAATGTGAGTGGTTGTATCACCGCGATCCCACGCTCTCCGTTCCCCGCCGCGAGTGCGTCAGCAGTATATAGTGAAATCCCCGCGTCTGCTGGCCAGTGCTACACTGATCGCACTGTATGATTTGAGGGAAGCAGACTATACAGGGAATGATTGGAAAACATGAGCAGGATAGGGATATATGGAGAGCATAAATCCTGCGGCCATGAACCTATTGGTTCGATAGTGCCAGTGAGTTCGTTGATTAGTTAGTTAGTTAGTTAGTGAACTTGGTGTTTTGTGACCTAGGGGATCTATTACAGTTATAATTACTCACTTTTCTTAAAAGGGTCAATACAACATTCTGTTTCCTCATGTGTGCACGCAAGGAAATGCTTAGCAGAATGCGTGAATTCACCTGATGGTGCCAGGTTAGACTCCGGCTGAAATATGCGATCTTAAGTGGAATAAATTACTGAAATGTAGAGAACAATCTGCACCTTACCCGATATTTGAACCAAAGCTGGAGATCTCGGCTCAGGCACAGACTTTTCTCTCCACTTATGTTAGTCATTGCCTACAGAAAGCTTCACCGGAAACATTACTTTCCAAATATAATAGTGTTACGTAAACACAACATTAAATTATCAAGAGTAATCTAACCATTGTCTTTTCTGAAGAAATCGCCAGCTACAAAGTGACGAGTGATTTTGTTTAATGAAAAACTCAACCTCACGTTGGATTTGGAGTAACTATTTAGCGAATAATACAACTTCTTCTTGTATGTCCATGTTTCCATTAACAGAGATATAGGAGCTCTCTCCCTACAGGGAATGATTTGAACCATACTAATTTAGTTATACTTGTTTTCGTATAGATGTCATTTGAGAGGACCGTGGTCAGCGCTCCGCCTTATACTGGCATCTAGGAAACCAAGGTAGTACTAGGACTTGATAATTCGGTAAATTTTGTTTGGAGGCCTCTTCATTCAGGCTTAAGGATCTTTTACGAGCCTGAAATTCTTGAGACTCCGGACCCACGGCTTAAAGTCCCTCCCGGAGGACTTGCTCCTTGGATTTTTCCATCCTAAAAAGATCCATCTACCCCGGCCGGGATTGAACCCGCGACCCTCCGCACCAGAGGCAAGAGCATAACCAATAGTCCACCGCGGCCGGTTGAATAATACAACACCAGAAGATAAAAATTATTATAATGTTTAAGATTTACCAAATGTGTGGTCATGTATTCCGATCTTACATCCGGACGATTTCAAAGCCTGCTCTATAGTTATAAATAGCATATATTTACTGTTAATATCTCTTTGAGCTTGGGAAAAATCATTATTTCTACAAATGTTAGTCCCCGTTTTATGGAAATAATATTGTGTAGGTTATATTATCTGTAATAAGTAAATGAACTTCTAGAAAGAACGATATGCAATGTTAATTATGGCGTTTAGGAAATGGAAGAAGTTAATTGGACATATTAATAGTTAATTAAATATACAAATGCATGATTTTAAATCACAGATATTCGTCGGCACGACCAGCTGGTTTCTTGAGCTTGTATGTGAGCTCTATCGTCGATAGCCTTGGGGAGATACTAAGGGTGAGATCTCTTGTTTCATTTCATTGAATAAAGTAGCGGATATAGAACATATTAAGTCGTATTTAACATCGTGTGAAGTGACAATGAATACAGTAGACATTTCCAAATTATTTTTCAATATCTCATCTATGGTGCAATAATTCAATATAATTTCGCTCTACCTCTTTTGTTAGATTCAGAGTTTTTTAAATGACAGCTGTTTTTCGGCTAAGAAACACACAGCATCTATTAGGCAGCTAACAATGTATCTGTTTGCTTTAACGTTTTCGGTATGCTTATCCGTATTAACTTAATTTTGCTAGCCCGGCTTCGGGACTCTTCAATTCTAGTGTTTCCAAAATTATGTAGCGCTATTTCACTGTTAACATATATTTACTAGTTCATGAGGTATTTCACTGCATGAAAACTATTTACATCAGAAACCCCCTTTGTTGTCCAAATTTTTCTCCGTTGAAAATAGAAAGCAGGCAGATTTCCTGCAGCCATATGTCATGTTCATACCAACCTTCATGTTCTTTATTAAACAACGCACTGTTGTTTTTGTTTGACTTAAATAATGAGATGGTTTATAACTTTTTTTCTACAAAGCTTCGGCAGGAAAAGTGATGACTTAACAAGTGTTCAGTAACTCAAGCACATTCCTCTCCCTTGATAATATTTATATAGTGGTTTCATTATTGTATTTGATACGCTCAGAAGCACTACGTTTATATAGGACTGAGCAAATGAATCCTCGCTGTTAGCCGTTTCTAGAGTGCTAACAGGGCAGCTACAGAGTAGCATCGGGCTCAGCTTGAAATACAGCGGGATGTGCTACCGATGAGCATGAATGCGCATGCGCAATATACTCTCATAGACATCTTTCATGTTAGCCTCGGGAAATCGGCTAAGAGTGTGGGCAATTTAAAACGTTGAAGCACATGGTATTGTATTGGAAATTCTGCAGTATATACGAAACTCATACAATATATATTAAGTTACTATTGTTTACAACATTTAGACTATTATCAATGCATTATTGTATCTCGTTCCGGTATTATGTTTCGTTTTAATTAAATATCAAAGGGTTTATTTCTAACTTTCGAAAGTGTTAGCCGGGCTAACAGTGCTAACACGGACGCTCCGCCACTTTTAACAGTTTATTGTAGGAGAAATAACTATTAACAATAATGCAAATTCATTATACAACATTTAATATTTTATATAGCAACAGATATAAACTTTTTTTTTAATTTTTGAAGCTATTTTCTTTTGGCATTTATTACTGTACCATTTCGATCGTACATTGTTGAATCAATACCCGTGTCAAGTAAATTAATTTTCGCAGAACAGGAAGTGACAATTTTATGAACAGAAAGAGGCAAAATAATCGGTCTGTGAGATAAGAACTTACTTACTTACTTACTTACTCACTCACTGGCACTATCGAACCCGTAGGTTCATGGCCGCGCGTACATAAGCTCACCATACACCCCTATCCTAAGCTAATACTGTAATCTACTACCCTCAAATCATAGTTAATGTTATTCTCCCTCCTCATTCTTGGTCTACCAACTGGGCGTTTTCCCTCTGGCTTTCCAACAAGAAGCTTTCATGCAAGTCCTAACATTCCATGTTCCTAGGAACATGTCCCTGTGTTTGAGCCTTTGACATAGGTTCCCTGAAGTAGTCCCCGCCCGGAGAACCGAATGGGGGATTATTTGACCTCCGGAAAATTCTGTGAGATAAGTAGCTAAATTATTTGCACTGTATTTATTTTAGAAAATAGTAAGTTCCATGCAAGTTAAAGAAAACGTAATATTTCACTGAATTATTTCCCATTATAATGTGTTCTTGCCAGAAGGGGTCAGCAGTAATATAAATAGAAGTTCGCTAGTAGAAGTACGTGAGAATTTACGATAAAGATTTGTGTATCTTCTTGGATAGCACTATGAATGGTTTAGTGCGTCAGCGCGTAAAGCTGTATATTTGAGTTCACATCCCTGCTTAGGCAGAAATGTTTCTCACAATTGCACAATATTGCACAATAAAATATTCAAGTTCTGAAATTGTAGGAATGCTACTTTCCTACTTAAGAGAGTAGTGAGAATTGTTGGTAAAAAAAGCGAAGTGAAAATATAAGGTTCTTCTTTTTATTCTGTGTTTTATATTCATGGCAGTACTGGAGTCAAATAGAATTTTGTGATTATTCGACACATCCATGCCTAGAGATGAAACGTTATAAGAACATATTTGGTATTTTATACAAACATTAGTATTTTTGTTCGTATATCGTAAACGCATATAGTAAAATCCCACTAGAGAAATAAGCTCATCTTTCTGTCAGAGGCAAATACGTGAGTGAAATGTATTTTCAAGGTGAACGTTGCTAGTTGTGGCACCTGACAAAAAATGGGGAAGATGTGTGTGCCCGTATCTGAGACCGAGTGCACGGTTGCACTATGAATACGTAATTGGCCCCAGGCGCTTCTATTGACGCCCTTCCCCCACCCTTTTCCCCACTTCAAACTGACTTGTATTCTGCGTGCGACGGGTAGCAAGCTTCTTTTCATACTTAAGACTTCAGATCATTCAGGTAGGCACTTCACATTATTCTTAAGTTAATCTAAAATCTAAATGCAGTAGGGTGTACCAAAAATATGTTTATTGTAAAATAAATCTGGAATTCGATAGTGAAGGAACTGCGTAAACTAAGGGAATTCCTCAACAAGTGGAATTTATAGTACTTAAAATATTCTCCTTCTATATTAATTAAAATGTGTTTGTCCAGTTACATAATGGCAGCTGCTAGAATGATTTTTTTTTATTTTCGGCTTTCAGGCATTCCCCATCAATCCTCATGGACCGATGTCTCGTTATAATTCCGAGTATACACCGCGTTTAGTTGCTTTAACTGCTGCCACTTGATATTATTTATATTTTCACTTCAAGTTAACTCCCACATCTAATGGTCCGAGTTTGCCGATTAAATAACTTGACCTAGCGATTTTTAATTGGTTGTCGTATGTTGAGATCGGTTCCGAAAAAAAATAGCTATAAAGGCTACAGCGATTAACAGGCAGAAAATACACGCACTCATATTTTCGCCTGGTATTGAGGATTGATTAAGATTTATTTTATATATTACATTTTTTAATATTCATGAGAACAGCTTCAATAGCGACATTTCTTCGGAATCGCTAAAATCTATGCAAATAAAATTATAATGTAAGTTGTTTAACCGAGATAATTATTTATAAAAGGAACGTATACGTTAGTCACCATAAAGTACCTTTTCATAATTAGATATTTTCATTTTCTCATTATATATAGCAGATAAAAATCTTTAAATAATTTTACTAGTGTTCACATATTGGTAGAACACCTCACGCCACTTGTTATCTCACTTTACGTTATATCACACATAGTTAGTTTTAAATTGTAATTTATTTCATTTAACATTGCACTGGACATTTTATTATCGTATATATATTTATATTCTTTCTCATGGAATTTCAGCCAGTATGGGATCGGTGACTACCTAGCATCGTGAGGTACTTGTATAGCTACAATGAATAGCGACTCCAGGTTGAGAAGACCATCAGTAACGGCTGGGGGACCCGAAATGCTGACCACATGTCACCCTTACCCTGGCTAGATGATCGTCTGCATCTGTTATTAACACATGTGAATGTGAGGCCAGCATCCGGCAGGTAGGTCAAGGACATTCTAGGCCTGTCGCGCTTGGTGTATGTATATATATATATATAGAAAATGTTTAAGTCACACCATAAGATCACAATTATGTTGCTTTAGATTCATTTGATGGATTACATTTTCTTTTTTGTTTTATTATTGACATATATTCTTCTTTCCGTTTGTTGTTTATAAAATACTACTACTACTACTATTTCTACTACTACTACTACTACTACTACTACTACTACTACTACTACTACTACCACAACTACTACTGCTACTACTACTACTACTACTGATACTACTACTACTAATAATAAAAGTAATAGTATAATAATAAAAATGTATTTTATAGATCTGTATTGAATAGTGTACAAATATTATAGCTTGTACGTAGATGTAAGGAGCGTAAAGTTTGACGAGTAGAGACACTGAACAAAGGCGTCAATTCTACGTCGAAGGTAGGAGAAAAAACAAGCTGTTCCCTAAAATCGTTACTGTTAACACTAAAGCTCGCCAACAGCTATTAATAAAAATTAGAAGAAAAGAAAAGAAAATCGGTTGACAAACAGAGAAGAAAAGGTTATTTAACTGGTTTGTGTCGGAGGTAGGTAGTTGCGGAAAATTGTTTCCAATTTTGTTCTTATTATAACAATATAAACCAACGAATAGCAACTAAACAAAAATGTCGGTTGAAAAACAGAGGTGAAACTCTTGTATCTTACCTATTTATATACATATATTGCATTCATATCATAGAACTAATAATCGTCGAAAGTTTTAAAATTTTCTATCACATTTGTTCCGTGAGGCTGGTCTTCCAAATCATCAGCTTTAAGACTTAAAAGGGAACTGTCAACAATTGCATATCGAAACCTACCCTGATTCCTCCAGAGAAGCGTTATGATTTACAAAAAGCATGTCCAAAAAAATTGAAAACATCTGAATTTATTTATTTTTTTTAACTACAAAACATTAAAATTTATAATTTAAACTGTAGATAAGTAATACAGCTCCTCTACTGGTAGGCTGGATAACCATAATTACCCACCGTCCCGCCTCAATATAATCTTAACTGATGCAGGGATATACATCTGCTACGTACAGTAGGTTGTCATTGATGGATCCTGGCTTCGATTTCTGGGCCATGCAGTGAAAAGAGCAGATACTTATTTTGGACACGGCCTTGGTATAGCACAAGGGAGAAATTTCAAAGTAGGTTTCGGTGTGCACTGGTTGACATTTCCCTTGTTAGTTATAGCTTCACGCAAGAGTTATGCCTATATATTGATATTAAAAAAATAACCAGAATTCTTTGATATAAATGTAATGAAAATAAATTGTAATATTGTGAATTCCATGGTGACAGATTTAACTATTTCAATAGAATAAAATAATATAGAGCAATTCCATATGTGACTGACATTTAAAATACACTTTTGCTGCAACATGCTTGCATAAATATTACAATTGGTTGAAAGTAGAGGTGTTATATACGTGATATGATAGAGTAAATGTGTGTGTTTAAGATTGTACATAAATATACAACTTCTGAAGAAAAACAATATTATTTATTATCTATCAAAGTATGTGTGACTAACATAAATGTCAACTCATCACGCAGCATAATATGTTCATCTACACCATTCTCTGAAATGTGATTCTTAATTCAATTTTCCAAAATACCGTTTAGAGGGCAAATTTCAAGTTACATTTTAAATAAATAATAAACCGAAATCACACTTAATACCGAAATTATGACCTAACATGTGATGTGTGACTGACTGACATTATTTTATGACTGACTGACATCTGAATTTTATTTAGAATTTAAAAATGCAAATATTACATAAATGTAACAAAATACTATGAAAGTAGATAAACAGCTTCAGTAACAGAGATTAATAACTCCAAATATGTTATCAATTCTACGAAAATTGTTAAATTTAATTTTCTGTAAAATAAATTTTAATTTAAATCAACAATGTAATTAAATTAACTCGCTTGCCATGTACCATTTTAAATTATAAAAATAACGAAACTATTAAATACTTAATAACAAAGTGCCTTCTCTATTGTTAAATATACCTACTAAAATTGTATACATGCATATATATATATATATATATATATATATATATAATAACTGATTACAATTTAGTCCGGTGCCATAGCCGAGTGGTTATGGCAAGAAGCCTTGGCGCAGAGCAAAGGGTATGAAACCCCATGGAGGAAGACATTTTCTCATGTAATTTCGACCATATGGGACAGGTGCCCACCCAGCATTTTGAGACATTTGGATAGCTATAACAAGTAACGACTCCAGGTTGATAAGACCAACTAGAACGGCTGTGTGACCGACATGCTGAAACATGTCACTACACTGGCTTATGATCGTCTACCTCTGTGATTAACACATGTGGACGTGAGGACAGCCGGTTGGTAGACCAAGGGCCTTCAAGGCCTGTCGCGCTTGGAGTGGAGTTTCTTACAGTTTATCTTATGTAAGATTTAATATTTTTGATTTCTAGATTGAACCACTGAAATAAAAACATTAACCCCACCCAGAATGTATGCAAGTTATTAATAGTTAGTTATTTATCAGAGTGCATGTACTTTCAAAACAAATTATCATAAGTCGCATTAGTAAGCTGTAATTAGTAAACAATTGTTGACGTATTGAACTCTACCACTAAACATCCAAAAAAACAAATTATCGTAAGTCGCATTAGTAAGCTGTAATTAGTAAACAATTGCTGACGTATTGAATTCTACTACTAAACATCTATAACAACATAACTCTAATTAGCCCGAGTTCTGATGACTCTCGTCATAACATCAATATATAAGATCGCATATACAATCATTTCTCCTCACTAACTTGACCTGACGTGAATCATTAATAAAAATAATGTTTCCTGTCACGCATGAAGTCTCAGGCTGTAACTGAATGGTTTGAGTCAAATGTCTCAATAGAGAGCACTGATTCGAGCCCCATGAGAGAAGAAAATTTCTCCTGGAATTTCGGCCCCAATGGGATTGGTGCCCGCCCAGAGTCATGAAAAATGTGGGCAGCTACAATATTTATCGGTTGCGGTCGAGAAATCCAGCCAGAACGGTTTGACTATCCGACATGCTGACCACATGTCACCTATATATGATTGATATACTTGGATATGAGATTAGGTGCCATGGGCTTTCTAGGCCTGTCACGCCATTCAGTTTTTATTAACACACAAACGTATGAATTTATTGCGCTGATTTTTTAACAGCTGTGCATACTCTGTAACATACAGGTCCAACGCTTTCGCCCAGTATATGCAATGAGTCCGTGATTGATGCAAGATATTCAAATAGTTTTTCTAAAAAATTATTTCCTTCTGCTATATCATTTTGTGAGTCCAGTTACTTGGTTGGTTTTACAGGTGACATTACATAATTCTCCATCATTTCGTATCTTCTTTCCCGATGTTTCATACATCCGAGCCACCTTTTTTACTTGGCCGCCAATCGCCCTTTTCACGGTACAATTCAAAGAAGTTACATTTTATGTCAAAATCCTAATATGCCAGTAAGCAGTGTCACAATGCTAAATGTATAGGCCTATTTATATTACCTGCTGCTCCAACTCAAAATTTGTATCACCTCAAATTTTGCAAGAAATCACTGTAGTAAAAAAACACTTTTCTATACCACACTTGCTATGTGTCAGATAATCTGACACTAAAACAAAGTATTTCTTCTGAACTTCTCTGTCACCTTCCATCTAAATTAGGCAACAGTAGTTAATACTGAGATAGGCCTATGCTAATTTTTCCAATGAACTACCTGGATCTCATTTTGTTCTTTGTAGGTATAATTTTCTGAGAAATCAACAAGTATGGATGCTTCGCTTACTGCAATCTTTTTCCTAAATATATTTGAATGCTTCCGCTGTCTTTTAGCTCAAATTGACACAAAAAAGGGTGAGTACTTATTTTATGGAACAGCCGAGCCGAACAGTCTACCAGATTTCCTAAACCATGTTTATGTTAATTCTCAGCGGAGTGCAGCAAGCAACTGACTGCACCATGCGTATATATAGTATATATATATATATATATATATATTATATATATATATATATATATATATATATATATATATGAAAGGACAGAAAGTCTGTCAGTCACGGGGCACTAGCGGGAAAAACAATGACTTTACAAGAAAACGTCTTCAATACTTTTTTGTTAGTTCAGTACCGACAACGTAGAATCCAATAGGAAATTTTATTTCATCAATTATTATGTTGTGTACAGTAATTTTTATACGTTTTCTGTGACTGCTAGCAGTTACCAATTATAGGACACATTTAAGGTATATAGAATATTGTAATGCAATTAATATTATTACATTAACGATTAGAAAGTACCAAAGTATGGTTTAAAAAAATTGTTTGTAAAATAAAACGAATTAATACGATCAAATCACTAAACCACAAATCGGTAAAATTTTGCGTGGTTTTACAGGTTTGGTATATGAAAAGTTCTACCACTAATATTAGATTAAAATAATACACTTAAATTTTAAAATAATAAAGAAATTTGATCCTTAAAGATATATATTACTCCACGGAATTATTCCTGCGTCAATTTCAAAATTTTCACCTCGGTACATTTTAATGGAATCGCTCTCTATTATTTTACCTATTTTGCTTTTAGAGTGTTGGACACTGTTTTTTTTCTTCAAAATATTTACTTACAAAATTCAATCTTTTTAACAGAAAACAGGAGCATCTGTCTTTAATAATTGTATTTAAAATGTACAGGTTTAACTGACGTAACTGTAGAATGATATGTTATACAGAGTGAGAGTAATATAATGATTGACGCAAAAATTAAAAATTCAATTTCAACACGTAATTGTAAATGCAGTATATATAATATATATATATATACATGTGTGTGTGTGTGTGTGTTTGAGTTTTATGTTCTAATACGCTTAATCATTAATTTTGCAAACCCAATGATACTGACGTAACAACCAACGCATCTGCGTACTTTATGAATTTAATTAAAATATATCACGATCATTTGTTACATATGAGTTTCCTCATATTCTACAATATTTTGGGATGTAGGCAGTTGAAACACTTTTTTAATGGTCATCATCATCATCATCCTGCCAGGTATTAGTCCTAGAAGAACTGTTACGGCCTGAGAAAGCGGTTTTCGTGCCATTTTTCATAGGTCGACCAATTGACCGTTTCCCATTTCGACAGTAGTTCATTATTGCCTTGGGGATCCTAGTTAATGAGTTTACTTATTTGGGATATAAACTCTCTTTTTTTGAAAATTTAGATTTATCAGAGAAAATTGTGAAATTCAACAAATCGATGGGAATCATTAATAGAGTTTTAAAACTCTCATTAGTGCATACATCAACTCGTCTTTATCAAATAATGGCGCGACCAGTTCTATGTTATGGGAGTGAAGCGTGGACTATAAGGGCGAGAGATGAAAACAGACTAACTTTTTTAATAGTATTTTTTTTAAATAGTACATTAACATATAATCGAACGCGGTGGACTAGTGGTTATGCTCCTTGCCTCTGGTCCCGAGGGTCGCGGGTTCAAACACGGCCGGGGTAGATGGATTTTTAGGATGGAAAAATCCTAGGAGCAAGTCCTCCGGGAAGGACTATAAGCCGTGGGTCCCGAATCTGAAGATTTTGAGGCTCGTAAAAGTTCCTTAAGCCTGAATTAAAAGGCCTCTAAGAAACATTTACCGAATTTTCCCATCCTAGTACTACCTTGGTTTCCTAGATGTAAGTATGAGGTGGAACACTGCCCACGGACCACTCAAATGACATCTATACGAAACGAAGTGTAACTAAAGTACGTAGAAAGGTTCAAATACCTCCCTGAGCGCCTAAATCTCTGTTAAGGGATACATGGGTTTACAAGATACATGATGAAGACATCATATTTGGAAGTAGGGAATAATCTTTAATTTTCATGTGTTATGTCAAAATATTACTTGGAATTTGTCTATGGATTTATTTATTTTTCATTGAATTGATGTCGTGTTTCTTATTATATTTTTATAATTCACCTATATTATTTTATTGTGCCCTCTTAAATTTTGTCTGTAAGATCAGCCTTGAATTTTAAGGAATATATTAATTTATTTATTTATGTATTATTTATTGAATCTCCAAATATTTTGAAACTCTATTTTGCCACAATGACTGTTGTGGGATCACTTTTTACATGTTAGGGTTGTAGCTTACTGTAACAATACTTACACTGTAAAACAGAAATATTATCTTATGGTTTTGGATGAGTGTTATGAATTACATAAATCGTCTATAAATGCCAAAGAAAATACTTCATATTGTTATAAATGTATGTTATGAATGTCACAAACTGTTCATAATAATTTGGTTCTTAAAGTCACTTCATACATTGCGGCAGAAGCCTCATCATCATTTAAAAGTACGTTTATCCATAATCGTTGTCTTTCGAATCAAATGAAATATGTTTTACAGATTAAGTAAGATAATAAATCAATAAATTACAAGAGACTGAAGGAAAGAACTGACTGAACTGATTCATACAGATCACAAAACATAACTATTATTTGCACATTGCGCAGCATATTATATCTTTAAACATATAGACGTGTTGGACTCATTAGGTATTATAGCAAAATGTATCAGTTGTGATTATAATAGTAATAAATATTTTAAAGGTTGCTTGATAATACACTGATTGTCCAAGTATGCCTATAATTCGGCATATAACCACACATACTAAGAAATCATATTTCCAACTTTTTTAACCCACTTAATGTTGGTATGTTATATATCTGTACTAATACTCACGAACTGAGTGTGTATTAAAAAAAACACGCTAGGTGTAAATCTTCATCTAACAATCTCATTCACATCTGTGATACACGGAAATAATACTCTCCATATTAATAGTAAACTTTGTTTTAACAAAAACATATATTGATAGTGCAACGTGTCTGTTTAACTGTCTGTCTTTATGTTGTTCCATCAATAATTAAAGGCTGTCAAATACTGGATTACGAGAAGGATGTAGTTTATCACCCACTTTGTTTAATATATATAATATATATATATATTATAGACGATATTTTAAATAAATGGAAAGATTTAGTGAATCCAGGAATAAGAATAGATAATAAAGTGTGCATAAATAATCTTCTAATCTTCTATTTGCTGACGATGTAATCATAATACAGAAAAACGAAGACGACATACAGAAATCTATGCATTCAATAAATGAAATATGTAAATTATATGATCTAAAGATTTCTGTAAGGAAAATGAAGACCATGGCTTTTAGAGGAAGAGATCCAGTGAGATCCAAAATTATTTTAGAAAATCAAAATATAGAACAGGTGCCTAGTTTCAAATATTTGCGCTGATATGTTGGCTACAATGTGGAAAGAGATATTGACTCCAAAATATATAAATTTCAGACGGTTTGTGGAACAATACAGAGAACATTCAAAAATAAAATTAGAAAAGAAACCAAGATAAAAATGTATAATGTTATGGCGGTTCCCACAATAGTGTATGGATTTGAAACTTGGGCTCCAATGAAAAAACAGAAGGATAGAATACAGACGGCGGAGATGAGGTTCCTAAGACAAGTTAAAGGATGTACAAGACTTGATAGAATAAGAAATGAGGATATAAGGGAAGAATTGAAAGTAAAGCCGTTATTGGATAAGGTCACGAATTACAGACAGAAATGGATTGATCATATGGATGGAATGAGTAAGGAGAGATATCCATTTTTAGCAAGAAATTATCAAGCAAGAGGAAGACTTGATGCTGGATGACCTAGAATACGTTGGGCTGATGCATTATGAAGTCGGAACGGGCAATTGCCTAATACCTGGAGTGATGATGATGATGATGATGACTGTCAAATTCTGTCTTGTTGCCGTTCGCTCTCGTAAGCGAGAACGGTGGAAGAGAGTGCGGCCACGAGAGTCTCGCGTACCGGTAACAATAGCTCGAGAATGAGAAGTCCCGGGATTCTTGCAGTGAGTACGCACGGTTCAGTCATGTAAGTGTTCGTGCCACATATTAAATAATTATTCGATGTACGACGCTGTACGTTTCTCAATTACGAAAGATATTACTTCTTCAACGAATAAACTTTATTATTATTATTATTATTATTATTATTATTATTATTATTATTATTATTATTATTATTATTATTATCATTACTGAAATATAAAGCTTTAAAACATTTAATTGTAGTATAACATTCAAATATTGTATTTTTTATCAAGTGAATCTGCTTATAACTAACTAATTATCTAACTGGCACTATCGAACCCGTACGTTCATAGCCGCGCGGACATAAGCTCTCCATTAGCCCTATCCTGAGCCAATGTTTTCCATTCATCCCCTGTATAATCTACTTCCCTCAAATCATAGTTAATGTTAATCTCCCACCCCATTCTTGGTCTACCAAATGAGCGTTTTCATACTGGTTTTCCCAAGGGTGATTTATTTAATTCACGGGTTAATACCTCTAGTGCCCTGCTATTGTATAAAGTCCTAACATTCCATGTTCCTAGGAACATATCCTATATTTGAGCCTTTGGCATGGGTTCCCTGAAGTAGTCCCCACCCAAAGAACCGAATTGGGGACTATATGACCCCCGGAAAATTTTACCCCAGTTGAACCCATGTCGGCGTTTCTTCACGGTTGTAATTTTACGGTGAAAGATTGTCACTCTTTCGACCAAGGTACTTTTTTCGTCTGGCTTATCACATTCGACCATTCCAGCATGGTAACCCTATCGGCAGCAATGCTTCCGCCAGCACAGCTCTCGGGATAATTTAAGCACGCAAGCCACTCCACCACGACAAGGCAAAGATACCATGGAGGGAATTTGCTGATACATGAGTTAACAATATTACAGTTTATTATTATTTTAAAATGTATGTAAAACATAACAATGTGTAATATCTTGCCAACACTCATTCAAAAGGCACATGTTAGTATTTCTGCTTACAGTACAGTTAGTGCTACTTATTCACTGTTCCGTTATTCGCGTATTCATTATTCACTGGTTAGAAATTGCGTTACAGTTCCTGTATTCGCGGCTAAAAATGTCTGTATTCCGGATCAAGGTGGTATATTAGATGGATTAGGTGTCATTTATTAACGCATCGGCAACATTTTGACAGTAGGCATGTGTCAAAATCCATTTTACAAAGAGTGATTTAAACCAAATGGGCAAATGAATATCAAAGTAAAACATACCATTTCTCACTAAGTCTAAAGTTCGTTGTTAAAATTCCAACCGCCGCCGATTTTCACGTGCCGCTATGTCCGTTGATAAATGCCGCTTTCATCACGATCGGTGATTTATTCCTTCAACTTGTCATTCGTTGCAATAATTTTGATTGAATAACAATAGCATCTGTCTGTTCTGCTTTCTTCCCTAAAGGAAATAAACATTAGTTCCGAAGTGGAAAAGATTAGTGTTGCCGCATAAAGTAAGTATAGAAGTAATGCTTGCCCGATTACGCGTTAGCGAGTGTTTTGCATCCATATCACGCTGTTTTTAGGTTAAGAATCTACTGTACGTAACATCAAGAAATCCGAGGACAAAATAAGGAATTCTATTGCTGAATTCACAGCTGAATTAATAGACCTTTTAGGCGACAAACAGGAAAAAATTACCAAGTTTTATAAGTCCTTGCCTAGATTACTTACTTAGTCACTGGCACTATCGAACCCGTAGGTTCATGGTCGCACGGACATAAACTCTCCATACATCCCAATCCTGAGCTAATGTTTTCCAATCATTCCCTGTATAATTTACTTCCCTCAAATCATAGTTAATGTTATTCTCCCACCTCATTCTTGGTCTACCAACTGGACGCTTTCCCTCTGGCTTTCCTACAAGAAGCTTCCATGCAAGTCTTTCATTCCCCATACGTGCAACATGTCCTGCCCATTGCAGGCTATGAGACTTAACTATTCTTATTATATCTGGCTTCCTATAAAGACCATGTAGTTCATTGTTATGTAGTCTTCTCCATTCACCTGTCTGTTCGTCTCTCTTTGGCCCAAAAATGTTCCTAAGTACTTTATTCTCAAATACTTGTAATCTCCTTTCCTCCCTTAAAGTAAGAGTCCATGTTTCGCACCCATATAATATAACTGGTAGAATAATAGTTTTATATATTTTCAGTTTAACGCTTTTTGAAAGGAGTTGGGACATCAAGAGTCTCTGCAATGCATAATAGCACGCATTTCCAGAATTGAGCCTATGTTTAATTTCTTTGTGCATCTCATTCCTATTTGTGATTATTGTTCCTAGGTATTTGAATTCAGCCACTTAATCAAAATTTCCCTCATTTGTCATTAGCTGTCCATTTCCATTATACAATGTATTTATACGTGTGTCCATATATTTAGTTTTATTGACATTTACTTCCAGTCCTAAGTTCTTAGTGTTACTCAATAGTGTGTGCATATTGTCCTTTAGTATCTCCTCACTATCGGCCAACAATACTACACCATCAGCATAAACTAACAGTTTATTAATACCATTCAGTTGTAAGCCTTCCTCATTCTCTAAAGATTTAATGGCATGCTCTAGTACAAAATTAAATGTAGAGGAGATAGTGCATCTCCTTGCTTCAACCCATTCTGGATTTCAAAAGTGTCCGAAAACTGTTTACCTACACGCACCCTACTCTTTGTGCCATTTAGACACATTCGTATAAGTCTAACTAACTTTTTTAGGAATTCCGAACTCCAGCAGGATACTATATAACTTCTCCCTCTTAATTGAATCATATGCTTTTCTGAAGTCTACATATAGTTGATGTACAGTACTATTATATTCCCATTTATTTTCTAAAATCTGTCTTATACTAAAATTCTGATCTTTTGTAGACCTGTTTCTTCTAAATGCACATTGATGAAGTCCTTGCCTAAGCCTGACAATAATAATTAATAGAAATTGTTCAAAATATCTAATCAAATTAAATTTATTTTGATAATTTTTACTTTATTTTGGAACTTTGGAACGTATCCCTATACATTCATACAAATTACCATTCCTTATTCACAGTGTCTGTTTTCGCAGCATATTTATGGAACATGTTCCCCGCGAATAAGCATTTTCACTGTATACTGTTAGAGTTGGGAGCACGCCGTAGCGTAGTGGTTAAGGCACTTAGCTACAAGCTGGAGGGTCGAGGGTTCAAGTCCCGTTGGGGTCAGGATTTTTAAACTGACCCAAACCCTCTGGCGGCACTATGGCCCTGGGGTCGACTCAGCCTCTAACGGAAATGAGTACCAGACGCTTGTTCTGGGGGTAAAGGCGGCCGTCACGCAGGGCTGACAACCCGGCTGACATAAAGTGCCGATTGTCTAGAAAAAGTGGGAGCCTTAACCTCCTACTAACCCAAGGGCCTCCGGGTCTGTAGTGGGATCACTTTACTTTACTTTTACTGTTAGAGTTAGCTACAACCCTAACATCCCTTTTGTGGCCAAGAAGAGTTTCAAAGTATTTGGATACTTAGTGATGATGTTGATCATGATAATAATAATAATAATAATAATAATGTTAACAATAATAGAAATAATATATTATTATTATTACTATGTTTATTGAGGTCAAGCTTTTTGGTGTAAATTAGGAACTTTATGTTTGTTTGCAGATATTTTATTATCATGTGTATTGTTACTATTATTATTATCATCTATATTATATGATTTAAAGTAGGCCTATATATATAACGAAATAGGTCTACGTAATAATTATTATAATGATATTGTGAAAAGAAAAATTAATGTCTGAATCAAGAATCGAACCTTGGGCCTCTAGTTCTCCAGACTAGTGTGCAGCCCACTACACCACTCTAGACCTGGCGCAAACGTTAACAATTCTTTCCACATATACAAATCTATAATTCTCGTTTCGTCCGCTGTCAGGTAGGTGACACCACCATCGCTAACGGCCGGCTTCGTTGAGAGGTACCTATACTTGAGAATTTTGTACCACCGCTTTTATAAGCAGTAAATGATGTTATTTAACATTTTCCAATACTGTTATTTTAACACAGTTCCAAAAATGGATCATATTATAATAATATAAAGGCATTGTGGAAAGAGAGGTATATAATGGTGTAGTGGGCTGCACACTAGTCTGGACAACTAGAGACCCACGGTTCGATTCCAGATTCAGACATTAATTTTTCGATTAACAATACCATTATAATATTATAATTATAATATGATCAATCATTGGAACTGTGTTAAAATAACAGTATTGGAACATCTTAAATACATATTAATTGTCGCTTATGAAATTTTTGTATTTGCCTTTAGATAGTTTCTGATTATCAACTTTAATAAACGACAGATTCAGTTTTCGTTTTTTATTTAAAGCTTCTGTTTTAATATCACGGAACTATAATCCTGCTATAATTGATTTAATTATATCACGTATTTAGGAATCCATGTCTTGAGGAAATAATTAGCCATTTGGGGACAATTGTATATGAGTTTGGACTGAATTCGATAAATAATCTTGTTGAAGGTTCATACTATGATCATGCTGTCATATTTTGTCACCATTATGTTACATTTTCACAAAAACATTTAAAAAATACACTCAATTAGGCAGCCTTTATGTACTCTAAGTTTACACATATCTACACTGATACATAAAAATAAGCATTCACATTTTCTCATACTTCCTTCATATCTCTCTCTCTCTCTCTCTCTCTCTCTCTCTCTCTCTCTCTCTCTCTCTCTCTCTCTATCTATCTATCTATCTATCTATCTATCTATCTATCTATCTATATATCTATCTATCTATCTATTTAAATCAATGATTCTATATTTACCTTTCGTTGTAGTTTAGACAGCGCTTTTTGACAATTAGAATGTAAGCTAAAAAAGTGACTTCTTCTTCTTCCTCTACGCATGAACGCTGGCAGCTTGTTGCGTGTTCATTCACTACAGGTATAGTGACATCCTTCCATCGTAGTTGTGGTCTTCCTAATGACCTTTTCTGCTGAGGTGTCCAGTCACGTACTTTCTTCACTAATCTACTGTTCTCCATTATATCTATCTGATCGTTCCAATTTAATCTTCTATCATTTATCCTAAGGTTTATATGTTCAATTTCACATTCTTCTCTAATACCAGAGCTGCGAATTTTCTCTCTCAGCGATTTTCCAACGATTTTCCTTAAAACTTTCATTTCGGTTGTTTCATTGATTTTTTTTTGTTTTTCGAGTTTCTGTTCGGAATTCAGAACCATATCTTATAACTGGTCTTATGACAGATTTGTAAATTCTTACTTTTGTATGTATTCTTAAGTTTTTATTTTTCCAAACAGTATTGTTCAAACATCCCGATATTTTCTTTGCATTATTTGCTTGATGGAGGATTTCATCTGTTATTCTGTTGCTGCTATTAATTTCTACTCCTAAATATTTGAATTTCAAAGCGACAGAACATTAATAAAACACATTCCTCTAGTAAATACAGAATGTGACAGTTTAACAATACTTCAGATATCCGTCGCTTGGTCTCCAGGTAGCGTTGCTGCCTTGTAAAGCAGCGGGTCCGAGTTCGATCCCCGGTCGGGACAAGTTTCCTGGGTGAGAATGTTTCCGGTTTTTCTCGCCTGTATCTCAAATATCGGGAAACGTTAAGGCTCAAACAGTCCCGAAACAACATCTAGCCATCATTATCACCATTTATCATATTCATGTAATCAGATTAATTATAGAATTAAGACCTCTTCTGGCGCATCATCATTATCATCATCACCAAAGCTTTTCATTGAGGCAGCGTAATCTTCCCTTCCAGGCGCACCAACTCACCAACTTTAGACGAGGGTACAAATACGCCAATCCCTGAAGAGAATACCATAGATGTCGAAATGACAAACTGGTGGCATTGTATACAGAAGATACTTGAGATTAGTCAAGTAAAAACTTTTTATTATAATTAATTAATCTAAAATCTAAATGTTGTGGGGTACAACAAAATTATATTTACTGTAAAGCGAAAACAAAATAATTATTACACCTGTAACGGACCCAATTTAAGGTCATGTAATCTCTTTAATTTTTCATTTTTAGTTTCATCATTCGACGAATATTTATCACGATTGTATCCATGTGAAGCGAGGAAATCCCTAATAAATATCGTTAGTCTGCATGTTATCAGATGATTGAAAATTAATATGGTATATTAGTTCACTTTTTATGCTAATTACAGAACTCTTCTTAGTTTTCTTCTATCATGTACAGTTTTTTCATAATGGAACTAATCTCTTTTCATAGATTTATTAGTGAGAGCATAACATGTGCTGTACGGTAATGAGTATTGTTGGAGGAAAATTTGTCAAATCAAGCCTCTAATTGTAATTGTGTGACCTTTAAAGTGTTGTTCATATGAGAAACGTGCATTATGAATTCTGTTCTCAATTTATCTCTCTATCGTGACTCCAAGTGTGGCAATGTATACAGGCAAGTGTGTGAACAATCCTAACGTAATATGCTATATTTGTGGAAACTATACAATACTTAAGCAAAGAACTGGTATTACGGACTTCGAGAAACAAGCTTACTCTGCTTATTTTAAAGTGAAACTTGGTGACCAGGATAAGGCGTCGGCGCCAAAGAAAGTTTGCCGCTATTGAGTTGAGAGGTTAAGATTGTGGACAGAAGGAATGAAAACGTGCATGCTGTATGCGATTCCTATGGCGTGGAAGGAGCCTAAAGACCGCCTCAATGACTGTTATTCCTGTTTGCTTAATGTTCAGAGGTGTTATTAAAAAAAGAACCAAATGATCAATCCAATCATCCCTTCGGCCATTAGGCTAGTTCCATCTGGAAAAGAGCTGCTTGTTCCTCTTCCTCCGGCTGTTTTAGAGAACCTGACAGAATATAATGTTGAAAGTGAACTTAATGCATTCACTGATGATGATACTGATTATATATCGGCCTGAAGTTGGCTTTTCTCCACAACGGTTCTCTCAAAGTGGCCTTAATCATTTAGTTCGTAATCTGAATTTGCCAAAGGAATGTGTGCCTGAAACTAAGCCCGTCCTACATGAACCACTTATAGACCCTCAAAAAGTACTGCTTCCACCACTACACATCAAATTGGGCTTGATGAAGCAGTTTGTTAGGGCTCTACCAAAGGATGGGCCTTGCGTGAAGTACCTTTGTAAGAAACTTTCATCCATCACTCAAGAAAAATTGAAAGCTGGAATTTTTGTTTGTCCGCAAATAAAAAACTGCTGAAGGATGAATATTTTGAATAAAAAATTAATGAAACAGGAAAAGAATCCTGGACCGCTTTCTGATCTGTTACTGAAAACATTCTAGGCAATAACAAATATCCTAATTATAAGTTAATTGCGGAAAAATGTTTGAAATTTCAAAAAGTTGAATTGTAACATGAGTGAGAAAGTTCACTTTCTTTATTCCCATATCGACTACTTCCCCGAAAATCTGGGACATTTTAGTGTTGAGCAAGGTGAACGTTTTCACCCAGGATATTAAAGAGATGGAGAGGAGGTACCAGGGAACATAGAATGAAACTATAGTTGGGTGTTGATGAGGGAGACCAAAAATGGAGGAACTTGAAGCAAGTCAAAGATGGGAAGGTTTCAAAATTAATGGAACACAATATACTTTCTATTTTGTTACAAGGTAGTCCAGAAATTATTAGGACAATTATTTACAGTATTTTTAACATGTATGTTTAACAAAAAATAATCTTGTGTGAAATGAGGTATGGATATTTGTGCTTGAAGTAGCTAAAACGTGAAAATATAAATACATATTTGGTGAGAAAACCCGACGTGATAGACAAAAACATAAACTATTTCTGGTGTCAGAATACAAAATTAATTTTATAAATACCTATTTTAAATAAATCATCTGAGAAAAAGTTTTAAAATGCAGACTTGTGTATTCACCTAGAAGTCGATCCAATCACAACGTGATCTGTTTTATGCTTAGTAACACGAATTTCCCTCCAGATTGTTATAGTTTCAAATATTAACTAGGTATTCATTAAAGCTAAATTATTTAAATATAGGTCAGTAATTTGAGATAAAAATGTAACATAGAGAAACATAACGAGTTTGGACTTTAATTAATCAGAATTGTATTAGAAATCCAATCATCATATTAATGAATTGATTTTATTAATTATATAAAAGTTGATTTCCTCTCAATAAAAATGGCTTTTGTTAAATTTGGATTATTCCAATAGAGTTGAAGCGATAAAGTCTAGAAGACATACTGTACCAGAATACAATAGATACCAGACCCTTTGTTAATGGAAATGTGTCAGAACGTCTATTTGAAATAGACTAAGGCCGGTATTCTTGAAACCAACTCTCCTCTCCCCCACCTCTCTCACTTTCGTAAGTTGAGTCTGACCACGAGAGTGAGAGATGGTTTTCTTGAAACCATCTTATCCGATCTTATCTCTATCTCAGGCGAGATGGAAAAATGCGTATGTTGGCAATGTTTTTAAAAGTGCATAGAGAAATAATCCATATGATATTGTGAAATATGGCGTCTTTTAAAAATCGTCTGCAATTGTATAAGGTTATGGGAATGTGATTGTTTGCCTAAAATAAATTAAACTTATTACAAAAATGAGGAAATAGAATCTGATTGAGGTTAAACATAAAATATATGTGTGTAATCAAAACGTATTCATCGCAAAATTAGGATTTCCTACATATAGAAATGTCCAACAATGAAAGTAAAAAATATATATTGCCCAGTTATCCCTTATAAAATTAGTTATCTGAATAGGCTTATATTATTGATAAATATAGTAGTAAAAAAGTATAAAAGGTCAAATTGTAACATTCCACAGCTTTTATATGTTATACATGTGTATTGTGATGGAGAAAAGCGTACGTTATATGTACGTTATGGGATATCAACAAACCAAATTAATATAATATACGTGATCTATTTTATATCAAATTAAAAACAGTATTAGTGATCCATTTGAGATGGTCTATTTTATTTTATTATGTTATTTTTATGGATAATAGGTATACCTTTATGCATAACAAGTAATACTATAGGTCCTAATAATTTTGTAGGCCTAACCTTAAAAGTCGAGATTGTAGCAAAATAATAATTTATTATTATGGTTTATAAAATCATTCATAGGTAACTATGTATTAATTTATTGTTGTAATTGTTAATAGAAAACCATTATCGAAATTACACTATGAAGATAATATTTTAAGAACATGGTAAGAAATTACAATCACCACGTTATGTAAATACATCAAATAAATACAAAGTTATTAATCAATTTTTGATGGTGCATTTTATGGTAAAAAATATACATATGGTATAGGGCTCAACTGCACTTCTACTAGCGCTTGATTTTTCATTTATATTGTCGTAAACTCTTCTTCTGTATTAACTAACATTATTTAATGCTTTAAACGTTTTCAAACAATTTTTATAACATTATTAGACAATTTTGAAGTATTTATTTAAATATGCAAATCACAATATTATGACACTGGTAGACAATATTATGATGCTATTTTCTCTTAATATTGCAAATATTAGTAATTTAAATTTCACAGCGACATATAGTAATCGAGGATGATAATCGATATGTGGTTAGATTGTGGGTTATCGCTGGCTATATAAAACCTGACATATGCGCACTGTTGTTCTATTGGACTTTGAAAATATTCCACGCTAGTTTAAGTGCAGTTTTTCCGTTTATAGAAACACTGTTAAGTAACTGTATTAATTATTGCTGTAATTCACCACAAATCTTTAATCACCATGTTATGTAAATTATTAGTATTGTCTCTTCTCCTTATGGTCATTAATGCTTCTCCTGATACAAGACTATAGTCATAATTTATAAACTTTGATACTCTATCAGTGTTATTCTAAAATTTATATCAAAACAAAAAATGGGACATTATATGTCCTACAGTCCTATAAGGGCATTTATATAAACAACCATCTTTAAAATATGTAGTCATTGCATGAAACTTCATTTCAGTTTACTGTTTTACCTCATCCTCACGTCAACACGATTTTTTTCAAATATGGCCCCCTTGAATAGCTGATTGGTTTTACTACATATATTGCGAGCTCTAGGGCTTTATGAAATACATAAGATAAATGGCACATTCACTAAAGCCCTCCACTGAACCTTTTCCTCAACGAACTTAATCCAGTAAAAATTTCTTCTACTGTCTATTCAATCTACATGATCAACCCATAACAAACTTATAAAACTTATAGCGACAAATGTATTTATTTTATTGAGAAAATACCATTAGGAAGGTTTAGATGGGAGGATATTTGGATGAATCTTAGGGAACTGCATATTGGAAATAAACATCTGTTTTTGGTGGACATGAGTTTTGTATGTCATGATAAAAGAAACAGAAGTGAATTCTAGTACTTGGACAATGCAGGAAAATGAAATTAAAGAACAGTCCGTACTTATATTTTATTGTGGAATTAATATGTATGACACCTGAAATAAATACAAAATATGTTTCATTTGAAAACATTGCTTTTTATTATTATCAGCATTCATAATTACTCATAACAATTATATACAAGAATCAATATGGATTTACATACATGAACATTACACAGCTATCAATGTACATAAACACACAAATTTGTAACACTAAGGCCGGTATTCTTGAAACCAACTCTCCTCTCCCCCACCTCTCTCACTTTCGTAAGTTGAGTCTGACCACGAGAGTGAGAGATGGTTTTCTTGAAACCATCTTATCCGATCTTATCTCTATCTCAGGCGAGATGGAAAAATGCGTATGTTGGCAATGTTTTTAAAAGTGCATAGAGAAATAATCCATATGATATTGTGAAATATGGCGTCTTTTAAAAATCGTCTGCAATTGTATAGGTTATGGGAATGTGATTGTTTGCCTAAAATAAATTAAACTTATTACAAAAATGAGGATATAGAATCTGATTGAGGTTAAACATACAATATATGTGTGTAATCAAAACGTATTCATGGCAAAATTAGGATTTCCTACATATAGAAATGTCCAACAATGAAAGTAAAAAATATATATTGCCCAGTTATCCCTTATAAAATTAGTTATCTGAATAGGCTTATATTATTGATAAATATAGTAAGAAAAGTATAAAAGGTCAAATTGTAACATTCCACAGCTTTTATATTTTATACATGTGTATTGTGATGGAGAAAAGCGTACGTTATATGTACGTTATGGGATATCAACAAACCAAATTAATATAATATACGTGATCTATTTTATATCAAATTAAAAACAGTATAGTGATCCATTTGAGATGGTCTATTTTATTTTATTATGTTATCTTTATGGATAATAGGTATACCTTTATGCATAACAGGTAATACTATAGGTTCTAATAATTTTGTAGGCCTAACCTTAAAAGTCGAAATTGTAGCAAAATAATAATTTATTATTATGGTTTATAAAATCATTCATAGGTAACTATGTATTAATTTATTGTTGTAATTGTTAATAGAAAACCATTATCAAAATTACACTATGAAGATAATATTTTAAGAACATGGTAAGAAATTACCATCACCACGTTATGTAAATACATCAAATAAATACAAAGTTATTAATCAATTTTTGATGGTGCATTTTATTTTCCATAACCTCAAGGTTGAGATTATGGTAAAAAATATACATATGGTATAGGGCTCAACTGCACTTCTACTAGCGCTTGATTTTTCATTTATATTGTCGTAAACTCTTCTTCTGTATTAACTAACATTATTTAATGCTTTAAACTTTTTCAAACAATTTTTATAACATTATTAGACAATTTGAAGTATTTATTTAAATATGCAAATCACAATATTATGACACTGGTAGACAATATTATGATGCTATTTTCTCTTAATATTGCAAATATTAGTAATTTAAATTTCACAGCGACATATAGTAATCGAGGATGATAATCGATATGTGGTTAGATTGTGGGTTATCGCTGGCTATATAAAACCTGACATATGCGCACTGTTGTTCTATTGGACTTTGAAAATATTCCACGCTAGTTAAGTGCAGTTTTTCCGTTTATAGAAACACTGTTAAGTAACTGTATTAATTATTGCTGTAATTCACCACAAATCTTTAATCACCATGTTATGTAAATTATTAGTATTGTATCTTCTCCTTATGGTCATTAATGCTTCTCCTGATACAAGACTATAGTCATAATTTATAAACTTTGATACTCTATCAGTGTTATTCTAAAATTTATATCAAAACAAAAAATGAAACATTATATGTATTATATATATGCCCAATTACTTTGCCCTACAGTCCTATAAGGGCATTTATATAAACAACCATCTTTAAAATATGTAGTCATTGCATGAAACATCATTTCAGTTTACTGTTTTACCTCATCCTCACGTCAACATGATTTTTTCAAATATGTCCCCTTGAATAGCTGATTGGTTTTACTACTTATATTGCAAGCTCTAGGGCTTTATGAAATACATAAGATAAATGGCACATTCACTAAAGCCCTCCACTGAACCTTTTCCTCAACGAACTTAATCCAGTAAAAATTTCTTCTACTGTCTATTCAATCTACATGATCAACCCATAACAAACTTATAAAACTTATAGCGACAAATGTATTTATTTTATTGAGAAAATACCATTAGGAAGGTTTAGATGGGAGGATATTTGGATGAATCTTAGGGAACTGCATATTGGAAATAAACATCTGTTTTTGGTGGACATGAGTTATGTATGTCATGATAAAAGAAACAGAAGTAATTTCTAGTACTTGGACAATGCAGGAAAATGAAATCTAAAGAACAGTCCCATACTTATATTTTCTTGTGGAATTAATATGTATGACACCTGAAATAAATACAAAATATGTTTCGTTTGAAAACCTTTGCCTTTTTATGATTATCAGCATTCATAATTACTCATACCAAGGATATACAAGAATCAATATGGCTTTGCAAATACATGAACATTACACTAGCTATCAATGTACATAAACACACAAATTTGTAACACTAATACCTTCTATTTATTGTGAAACATTACTAGTTACCACAATTTTTAGAATATAAATACCTCATCGTGTCCACCACTGTGGTTCTCGAGGTAGCGTGCTGCCTTGTCATGCAGTGGGTCCAATTCCTGGTCGGGACAAGGCCCCTGGGAGAGATTTTTTTAGGGTTTTTTCCTTCCCCTCACACTGTAAGACAAATGTCAGGAAGGCTTAGGGACCAACCTTCCCCAAATATCATCCGTTCATCATCATCAAATCCTTCACCGATGTGGAAAGAAAGCAAACGGGAAGCTACCACACCTGTACTTACCTAGCAAATCATAGCATGAAAATGCTATGATTGCAGTGAAATACCTACCCTTGGGCAGAATTACTATGGATGGATGGATCATAAGGCTTTTAAGTTTCCATACCCAACTTACGGAAAACAAGATAACAAAACAATAAAGCTTGCCAAGGATCTACCTACTTAATCAAATCTAAATTACTTTAATGAAATTTTATGATGGGAATTTACATTATCAGGCAAATAAATTAAGTAAGTCAAATTATTACATCTCACCTCATAAAACTGGGTGATTCTCACAGGACCGGTTTCTGAAGTTATTTCCTCTATCATCAACCAGAACTCAGACTATAGAGTTAATGGAATCTTGGCTGATGATACAAGCAATAGCTTCAGAAACCAGTCCTGTGAAGATCACGGAGTTTTTATGAGGTAACATGTAATAACTTATTTGACTCACTTAACGGAATACAAAATAATAAAAAAAACCCATGGCTTGAAAGGCCTAGAAGGCTCTTGGCCTACTAGCTGGCTGTTGGACTCACTTCCACATGAGTTGATCACAGAGATAGAAGATCATTCACCCAGTGTAGGATTGATATGTGGTCAGCATGTCAGGTCCCCCAGTCATTATAGCTGATTTTCTGAACTTGGAGCCACTACTTATTGTAGCTACCCAAATGCCTCATGATGCTGAGTGAGCAATGGCCCAATACTGGCCAAAATCACAAGAAAAAATGTTTTCCCCCATGGAGACCCGAACCAGCGCAAGTCTGGTAACTCTCTGACAAAGCATCTTGCCTTAACCATTCAGCTATGGTGCGGGACATAAAACAAACAAACTGAATTAAATAAACATGTTCACAATTGGCTATACCAGAAATGTGAATAAATGTGCACGCATTTTAACTTATGTTATCCAATAAATAATAGTGTTAGTGACTTAAAGGACAATTACAAAAGTTTATAGCTGATATGTCACATGGAATAGGGCCCTATTTAAATTACACATTAGAACAAATAAAATTTAAGATTAGACAAAATGATATAGTGTTACAGATGCACCAACAATTTAGACGAGGAAATCTGCATTTTTAACACATAATGGTCTATATACACAACACAAATATGTTCACAGCCTTACAGCAGAGGAAGTATAGAAGACAAAAAAAAATGCACAATACATGATAGTGTAGTGAAAAGAAAGTGTTCATATAATTTTGTCCAATCACAATCCTAAAATTACAAGTAAAAATACAATGGGAAGTAAGTAACTCTATTAGGTCCTTCTTAATAACAAATAAGGTAAATCCGGAGTTATTCTACCTCATAACTAGTTGTGTTCTATTTGAACTAGTGTCTGTATATAAAGTATACCATCGTCAGCTTTTCCAGAATGTTGAAATTAACATTGTCGTTCCCTCGATGTCCAGAGCTGACAACTTAAATTTCAACAGTCTGGAAAAGCTGACGATGGTATACGTGAAATATCAAAACTACTTCAAATAGAACACCAGTTATGAGGAAGGATGACTCGGTATTCACCTTACTTATTATTAAAAGTGGACATCTATTAGAGCCCTTCCATTTGGCAAATCATAAACATCATTTCACAACTGGAATAGCATTATTGGTGGCAGATCCTCTATTTTGGCATCGTTTGCCCTCCTCGCTATATTGTGTAACACAGTTGTTGCAACTATAACAGTCGTCGTCGTTTCAAGTTTGAGTTATAATTGAAATCAGCTCGTGTTTGTGGGTTGAGGAGAGGTGTCATTAAAATATGATGGCACGCATACCCACTGTCTTCCAGGAGAATGCCAGACACTTCTCCTTCTTCAAATTGGCCACAGATCATGCTACTTTTGAACATACGACTGTCGTGTGCAGATCCTCGCCAGCCTGTAACGATGTTTATGAATTCCATAGTGAAGTTCACAATGGCCTGAAAATTAAAAAAAAAATCCAAGATATAAAAAGCTACTCTCAATGCAATAAATATATATATATATATATTAATTAAATAAAAGTAAAACTTAGTTTTATTCGATTTTCATATTTATTAAGATATAATTCAGTGACAGCTGTTTCGGTACACTGTACCTTCTTCAGACATGTACCGAAACAGCTGTCACTGAATTATATCTTAATAAATATGAAAATTGAATGAAACTAAGTTTTATTTTTATTTAATTAATTAATATGGATTTTCATCAAGTAAACACCAACTCAATTGATTATATATATATATATATATATATATTATATTCAATTTTTCATATTCAAAATTCTTACTATAAACTATGCCGTTCCTGACGAAAAACTATTCATTTTTTGTTCATAGCCATTACAAGCACTTCAGTTTTGTCATGGCGTTAAAATTGTGATGGTTTCGTCAATTGTTTTATTGGAAGTAAATTTGGCTCAACTGCACTTTTACTAGCGCTTGATTTTTCAGTTATATTATTGTAAACTATAGCACTTATTTTGTATTTCCTAATATTTTAAACTTTTTCAAACAATTTTTATAACATTATTAGACAGTTTCGAAGTATTTATTTAAATGTGCAAATCACAATTTTATGACACTGTTAGAAATATTGTGATGCTAACTGCTATTTTCTCCACAGAGTATATTACTTAGTCTATGATTTTTCTATCGCTGTTTTGGGTTATCGCTGGTTGGATCAGCATTAGGGAGCGATAAGTAAGTGTACACCCATTTTTAATAAACGTTTGGTAATTTTAATATTATTAATATATCTTTTTAACATAGATTTGGGGATTTATTGCAAATATTGGTCATTTAAATTTCATAGTGATGGATTGTAATCGAGGATGATAATCAATATGGTTCGATTGTGGGTTATTGGTGGCTCTCAAACTCTGGCGCATGCACACTGTTATTCTATAGGACTTTGAAAATATTTCATGCTAGTTTAAGTGCAGTTTTTCCGTAAATTTACTTGTACCTTAATAAAGAAAGAAAAAATAATGCTTGAATTGTGACTTGAACCCTGGATCTCTGATTCTGTACATTAGTACAATACCAATTACACCATCTGAGCACCGATAAGAATGTCAACATTTCTTTCTACTTATACAATTCTCGTTCGTCCGAAGACCATCAATACCAACATGCCAATTGGAATCTTTTATTCAGAAGTACTTTTATTGAGAATTTATACATTACTTTTGAACGGTAAAGCTTCATACTTTGAAGTTTTTATTAAATTAACACTTTCCAACCTAGATTAATTAAGGAAGAAAAATTAAGGCTTGGGAAAGTGTAAATTTAATAAAAACATGAAAAAAATTAAAGTATGGTTATATTTTATTGGTTATTTATGCAAAAATCTATGTTATGTTATGGGATAAATGGTATGAGGTAGTAATCTAGAACAATATTAACACAATACATTTTCAAAATGTTTCTCACTGATATTGGTCTACAAAATCTCCTACTTGGCACAAATTATTTAGGTAAAAAGCATCATAAATCAAGTATTCACCTAAAATGGTTCACAGATGCTGCTTGGAGGTCTGCTTTTATGTGCTATATATTTAAGACAGTGCAACTAATGGCTTTATTTCAATTTTCTTACAATACTGATCAAGGCAACTTAAGCCATGGATCACATGTCGTAGATTTACGACACGTAGAAGAACCTGAACTCTACAAATAAAGCTTCTAAAAAAAAAATTAGTTGGATCTTTCATTATCAGTTTTGAATTACAACTCTAATGATGTCAATTAAAGAGCATAAGGGCCTTCTAGGCCTGTTGCGCTTGGAGAGAGGAGTGAAGTGAAATAATAATAATAATAATAACACACAAAAATACTTGCTTCACTAGTTTTTGTACATACCTGACAGTTGAAGGAGAATACGCCCAAGCTATTTCTGAAGATTTCGGGATATTCTCCTCCAGGATTCCTTATTTTTATATGCGTGCCATCGATGAATCCAACTAAACACACCACGGAAACAATCAATTCTATGAAATTCATAATGGAGATGACAAACCTCATCTCCATTAGGGAATGTTATAAATTGTAGTTTCAATTCTGCAATAGAGGTGGATACTTTTCTGATGACAGGTGACACAGTACTTTGGCTGATGCCAGGGAGGTCTGCCACTACAAGCTGCATACTTCCTGTGAATAGAATTAATAAACAAATTGAATAAATTCACAATTGTTTATGACACAATATTTATGCCATAATAAATTTAATATTTGTCTGGCCACACCTTGATTAAGTATTTGTTCCTGAATCGAGGAGTTTAGCATAAAATTAAATTAAGCATTATCAGATAATCTTTCATGTGCATAATTTAAAGAGTGAAGTAAATTATGGGTAACTTTAGTATTTGACTCTCATCTATTCAATGAATAAGTTCTACAGAATCACACTGCACATGCGCGAATGTTTAATGTAACCTTCACCAGGTGGCAGGATATAAATGTGAAATCGAAATAACTAACCTTCTTAATAAATTCCCAAACAGTTTATGAGAAACTGACATACACCCATTACACTCTTCCTAACCTAACAAAATAAATTGCTTGCATATTATTCAATAAACTAATCATGCGTATACTAACTTGTCCCAACAAAAACACACGAAATGAAGTTAATTTCTTTAAATTAAATAATAATAATGTTAAGTATTAAAAAATTAATAGAAATATTGTTTTATTAATTTCTACTACAGTAGTTTGAATGAAGAGGTTTCATTATTTGCATTTTCCTTATATTATATATATACATACACATATATATATCGTACTATTGAATTACTAATTATTATCCAATTTTGTTCGTTATGTGACCGGAGTTAATAAAAATTTCACTTTTTTGCGTGTAATATACAAAACAAAAAAACGATCATGTTAATGATTATACACGAGAGTGATATTTTTATTTCTCTACATGAATTATTTGTAATCGGTTTATATAGTATTTCCATACACGTTTGTAATAAACAACACTAGATTTTAAGAAGTCTCACGATGCATATTGAAGAAGTTGGAATATAATGAATCATACAGCATATATTACATGACTTACCTGTATATCGGGGAATATCCTGAAAGTACAGGCGGAGACGGCGATTCGCTTGATCCCGTAGATTTTGTTCAATTTCCACATCTTCTATTAACTTCTCTGCCTCCAAACCCAAAAGATTATTCACTTTTGGAATTCCGACATTTCTACTGTGGAGCAGAACAAAGGGAAAGACGGGAATACTGCCGACTTAAAATTTGACATTTATAAATGAGTAAGGCGTGGCCAAAACGAGAGTCGAGAGCGAGAGTTGGTTTCAAGAATACTCTCGACGTCATAGGAAGGTGGAGCCACTCACATGTCACTCACTTCGAGAGGATAGTTGGTTTCAAGAATACCGGCCTTAAATATCTGTCAAAATAATATTTATGAGTGGCAAGGGAAACGTCACTATGTCAGGATGAAGTTCCAAATGTTAATTTAGATACTTATCAATTATAAGATAAACTACTAACTTCACATGAAAATTAATTTAATAAGAAACCTAAAGGCCCAACTAGTAACAACTTGGCATTATTGTAGATAAGTAGCTCGAAAAGCCACACTTTTATATATCTGTAATATATGTCCACATATGTTTAAAACCAATAAGAATAAATATTTGTATCCCTTCTCCTGTAGCGATCTGACGATCGAAATAATACTCAGGTTTTCAATATACCAAATTGTGACGCGTACAGTAACAGAAGCCTCCCAACTAGCCAAGGGAGAACATCAATAAATTTCATTGTAATAGCGAGAAGCCTCCCAGATATCGAAGGGGAGAACATAGACTAAATTACATTGCGGTTATTTATCCATAACTTTTGTATTATTATTTCAATAATAATAATTCTTCAGTATTCTATTAAAAAATCGGATCGCTAACCAAACGTATAATTAAGTGTCATCATTTATTATATAATATGTATTTTGAATTCTATTAAAAATAAATCAATTAATATTGATCTACAATCACAGAAAATACTATCGCTGCCCGTACAAGTTCCTTCGTTTATTCCTTATGAAAGTTACTCTCATCGCTCATCGAACCCATCCTGACTAAGACCGCGAGCAATAAAATTCCCACATTACGGGAATTCCATGTAATAAATCCTTTCGTTATTCCTATGTCAAAGCCTTCATCTTCACCATTTATTAACCCCTTAATTAAATCCCCATTCAAATGTCTTCCTAACGTGCGGGCAGAATAAAGTCGTGATTACAATATAAATAACAATCGAGTGAAAATCCCACGGAACGACAGGCAAGAGGGCGAGCAAATCAGCTAATGGGAGAAAAAGAAGGCAACAATTCTATATCAGTTAATCGGAGAAAAAGAACGCAATACGGCTACAGATGCTACCAACAGAAGGAAGACCAGCGGACGTATGAGATCGGCAGGTTCAGTAAGTGATCTTCAGGCTGCACTTAAGGTAGAAATGTTTCATAATTTACTTTTAAAATGAGAGTATATAATTGAAATAGCTTAGGACAGATAAAAACAATTAATTAAAGAAAATAGATTAAATAGGAAAATCGAGAATAGAAACCAAAATATAGATTTTCAAATAAATTTTGAAACGCTGATGACGCAAATGAAAAGTGACAATGAAAGGCTAATTACAGAAATAGAGGAAAACAGAGAACAGAATAAATTAGAACTTATTCGATCGATAGACTCGAAAATAAATAAAATAATTGCCACAGTTGGAAGTGGCATCAAAAAGACAGATGTAGGAATTATAGAAACAGGTGAAAATGGTGAATGTACTGATTTAAATAATGAAATAAATAACACTCAGAATTTTGAAATAAACAATTTAATATAGGCCAAACAGTAGAAAAAGAAATTGTAGAATCAAAAGGAAGCATAAATCAAAATGTAGAAATTAATGAGTCTAATATAATGATAGATCAGGGCTTATAATTGAAGATATTGATTTTGTAAACGTAGATGTATTTGATTGTAAAAGTGAGAAAAGAGGAATACTCAAAACACACAAATAACTGAAACCCATACCACCAGCAAGATAACTAAAATTATCGTGAAAAAGAGTAAAGACGAAATGACGTGTACTCGCTTCGGCCATTTGCAAAATCCCGGCAGATAATAAAGATGAAACCTAGGGAAAATACCTAAGTTATATTGAGGATCTCCAACCAGGTATTTCTTGTTCGAACGCCAGTACAGTGATAGCACTGACCAAATTGGGAAAATCAGCCGTATATGCGAACGAAGTGGTCGCAGATGAATCAATAATTGAGTTCAATGTGATATTTAATTCGCAAATAAAATGTTTGTAAATTCATACCATCCGTGGTACGGTTCATCTCGTTACATGATCGAAAATTTTGAAAAATCAGTGCAAAGTGGTCGCACAGAATCTCATGATAGAAGCGCGAACAACATAAATAATTTCGACAAACGACTCGCAATAATAAATGAATCTAATAATGAATTAAATGCGGTATGGACCCAATAAAGAAACATAAATACGTGAATAAACCAGTTATCGGGATTCTAACCCAGAACTAAGTGAATATCACATTACTTATTACATTGTATTACTTACAATAATAATGAACTTGAAACTATTAAGGTTAATAAATGATAAAGGGTATTGTAGAGGATGATCTATTTTTAATGCCCATATAAAAAAAATCCCGTATTGTTGACGCTCAATCGAGAAGGGGGCAAGATCATTTTAGTATTGAGATATAAGGACACCTAGTTAAATAATAATATTGATTATATATTGAGTCATATAAATAAATATATCAATTAGCATTAGATGATGAATATGAGTGCAATAATGTACGTTGTAGTTATAAATAATGTAGTAAGATCTGAAATCACATTGAACTGGGTGAGATAATTGAAATAATTAATTAGTAATACACGGATCTTTGTTGAAGAAAACCTAATAATAATTCAAATACTAAATAATCAACTGAAAGAGAGAGAAAACATTTTAAGTATAATAATAATAATGACTATTTAACTCATGCCCCAAATGGGAGTCAATGACCAATCACGTTTCAATGATTTCTGTATTACAACCAATCAGAGACGTGTTTCACGAAATAATTATCAACGTTAGGATTATCATATATTAAGCAAAGCTCCTCCCTTTTTAATATTCTGAACAGGTCTGACCGTTATTTTGCAGTGACTGAGCCTATAACAAATACGGCTACCAGATTGTATATAATAGTGCTTACATGTCAATATTTGTAGCAATTGATTATACCACCAAAAAAAGAAACCACTGTTTGCACTTTCTTAAATGTATACGACATCAAAAATGAATTAATATACAGATTGATGTGTTTCATTTTTTCTCCACTAGAGAGCATTCTTACAATATTGCGTTCCTTTGGCAATAAATAGTATGATCTGGTTGCAGTGATAAACAAAAGAAGCAGTAGAAGCGTAGGCTACCTATCGTTTCTCATTAGTTTTCAAACATCACCGTTTACTTTAAATATAAAAATATTTTTAAATAACTGTAGTTAAATAATGATTTGTGAGTAAACAGCTTTATTTTATTCGTTAAATAGTCCTAACAAATGCCACTCTTGATTTCCAAATTCTCTAGATAAATTCACTCCTCACTTCGTGAGTCGTGAATTTATCGATAATTTGGAAATCACTCGTGGCATTACTTATGATAAATATGGATAGGCCATAATCCGCCCACAATAAATTAAAGTTCATTGATCGGATGTCGCTGATAAATAACGATATAAATAATTATCCTTAATGAAATAACTATAACAAATAATTGAGCTGATATTGGCATAATAAGTTAATAAATGAGATGTCGGAACTAAACGCATCTAATAAAGTGGTCGATCGACGCAAAAAGTGAAGACGCATAAGCGCGTGAAATTAAATGAAATAATTTTATTATACAAGATGCATTTTTATGATAGCCAGTTAAGGCATGCTTTATGTGTTTTGTATAAACATGATTATAATATGATTATATTTATGGACGCAGATGATCCGGTATTATCTTTTGTATTGCATTTTATTCGACGAATAGGCCTACTCGATATGAAGCAGCATTTATGATGTATGGCGTTTATTATGATAAATGAAGAACCATTGTGGCTAAATTATATACGCAAAGGTAGTAAAGTTTGTTAATTTATCCTGTATCCAAGTGAGTGATTTTACGCGCTAAGTATAAATTACGTTGCCGACCTATAAATGTGTACTAGGACCGATTACGAATTAAATGAGCTAAGATGCCGATTATTGTCTAAACAAAATAATAAGTTATTAATGAATAAATAATACAATCAATAATGAACTTAGGGTCTTAAACAATCTCAATATTCCAAAGGACTGAATGCCTATATACCTATATGACACTTAAAATATGATGAGATTTACAAATAAATATTTATTGATTTGAATATCTTATTTATTTACAAATGAGACCTTTATTTGATATTATTTTCTTTATATACAATTTACACAAATCTCTCTATGAATACATAATTAAATATTATCGGTATAAATAAATAATTTATACATTATATACTTTGAATAAAATTATCAGTTGAGAATAAAAATAATTCTTTTACGAAAATAAATTAAGCACAGATCCAGATAAACGATACTTACTGAATTAAATTGTCTTTATTATTGAAATTAGAACATGATTATCTCCGAAGAAAGAATTCAGAATTAATTACAGCTGGTTATGACACAAAAGAATGATTCACACTGCACAAAGTAAGTGTAGTATTTTTATTACTTTACATATAAACATAAATGATTGCGTGTGAACAGTGAAAGTGTTTTAAATAATCAATAATGATCAGTGCTACTGAAACTCATAACATCAAGATAATTATCATGAACACCGTGAAGAGACAAATTATAAAAAAAAAGAAAAAAAGGAAAAAGGGTTACAATTTTAATAGTATGTCGAATCACAAGCAATGCTGCTAATTTAAATGTATTTATGTTGTATCAACTATTCTTGTGTGTGTATGATTCTATTTATAGATGAAAGGGCAATATTAAAAATGTTACAACTAGCCCAGGTAGATTATCTAAATCAGGTAAAGATTTGCTGGGACGATTATTACAAGTTTGTATTCACATTTACCCTCAGCCGGTATTTTAATTAAGATTTTCGATTCCAGACTTACTTAACCAATTTATTAAAATTCAATACGAGAAGTATTTTTCTTCGATAGAAAACTCACTTATCACGTTTTCCATCTCAATCATAAGGACATTTTGTAACACTAATTTTTCCCCTGATTGTTCTAGTTTCAAATATTAACTAGATATTCCATTAAAGCTAAATTATTTAAATATAGGTCAGTAATTTGAAATAAAAATGTAATATAGAGAAACATAATGAGTTTGGACTTTAATTAATCAGAATTGTATTAGAAATCCAATCATCATATTAATGAATTGATTTTATTAATTATATAAAAGTTGATTTCCTCTTATTAAAAATGACTTAGAAAACGCCTTTTGTTAAATTTGGGTTATTCCAATATAGTTAAAGCGATAAAGTCTAGAAGACATAGGGTATGACAAAGCTAGACACAGGTACCAGAATACAATAGATACCAGACCCTTTGTTAATGGAAATGTGTCAGAACGTCTATTTGAAATAGACTAAAATATCTGTCAAAATAATATTTATGAGTGACAAGGGAAACGTCACTATGTCAGGATGAAGATTCAAATGTTAATTTAGATACTTATCAATTAAAATATAACTACGAACTACACATGAAAATTAATTTAATAAAAACCCAAAGGCCCAACTAGGAACAACTTGGCAACATTGTAGATACGTAGCTCGAAAAGCCACACCTTTTATATATCTGTATTGTATGTGCACATATGTTTAAACCAATAAGAATAAATATTTGTAGCCCTTCTCCTGTATCGATCTGACGATCGAAAGAATACTCAGGTTTTCAATATACCAATTGTGACGCGTACAGTAACAGAAGCCTCCCAACTAGCCAAGGGAGAACATCAATAAGTTTCATTGTAATATTTCAATGTTTCATTCATAATATATATAATTATCAATATATTACAATGCGATGATAAAATATAGAAAAAAGTTATAATTGTCCCTATTTCTCTATTAGTTTTTCTTTATAATTATTATATTTTTAGAGAACGTGGTCAGATTATCGACAACCACGGCGCTTATATTATTTATTTATTTATTTTCTCCATTTAATATTATTTTCTGCTATGTTACAATACTTGGATAATAAAGTAATTAATATAAATTGTATTACATTTTGTTTCTGATATATCATAACACAACTAATATTTTTCTATAGTATAACCGTAAAAGTTACCCTTATGTAATAATAATAATTTTGGTATTCTTTTTATTTAATTTTTAATGTAAAAAATGATTAAAATAATTTATAACTAAATATTATTTATTTTGTATTGTTAAATATAATAGATTAATTATGTAACATCTATGTGAAATTAAACAATGATTACGTCACATATATTGTTATGATAAACAATAGATACTGAATTCACAGACAGAAATTTACAAAAAACGAATGTTCAAATAATGTTGTCTTACGTCGGCCGAACGTTAAACATATGATTGGTTATCAAGAAATGAAGACCGGACTTTTCGTGTTCTTTCTTGATGATGTCATTAACAATCAGAAACTGACGACGTTATAATGTTCAACAGAGAAGAAGAGGAGATAGCTAGAAGAACGCAAAAAAAAAAGATAGACGCCATTGAATGATCTTTATATAAAAGTTTAATAATTGGTGTATTTATTGGAATATATTAATTAAATAATTAATTAATAATAATGTAGAATCTTGGATAGACAAAATTACTGACTTAGAAAAGAAATATCAAAATAGTAATACTGATAGAGGAAATGAGTTTACAACAATGCAATCTAACAATGATAGTAATAATCCTCCTTCTGAAATTCACAATTGTATAATTCCTGATAAGCTATTAAATGAAATAAATTTACCATATTTCAATGCCAAATCTGAAAAACGTCCTATTGACTACATCAATGAATTGGAATAGTACTTTCATATAATAGATATAGATGATAGATGCAAAATGTTTTTTATAAAGAAAAGTTTAAAAAGAAATGCAGAATCTTGGAATTAAAGTCACATGTCATGATTTAATGTCTTATCAAACCTTTAAAAATGCATTCCTATGTACGATTTGGGGACCTGAAAGACAAAATAGATTAAGACCAGATGTAACTGGTGGTAAATTTAACAATAAACGGAAACACAATTACCTCAATTATTTCCTTGAAAAGGCAATGATGGCTTCTTTATTGCAACCTCCCATTAAAGAAAAAACTCTAATATCGATATAATCTCTTCATTTCCCTGATGAAATCAGATACCATCGTAATAGTAGCAAAACCACAAAATATATCTGAAATGTTGGAATTATTGTCCTTATTGGAGAATAAAATGGAAATTGACAAGAATGAGAGAAGAAATTTTGTTGGGGAAGGGACAGAAGTCATCAATAAGAAAAACAAATCTTGAATATAAGAGAACAGGAGACTATCAAAATAATAATAAAAATAAATATTCCGAAACATTATAATAAATTTGTTCAGGATAAGAATAGCCCGAACAAAAACAGAAATCAAAATGAAAAATACCAGAACCATAACCAAAATACATGGTCAAGAAGAAATGAAGATCATAATATTCAAGTAAATTATATGGAAGTAGGTAGAGTAGAGGAAGACAGAAATAAATATTAGACGTCTTCTAGAAGATGGAAAAGGAGAAGAAATTCTTATGGAGATGAGAATAGGGAAGGTTATTTCCAAAGGCAACAAAATTGCCAACCCAATAATAATGAAACTGTTGAAGATGAAAGATAGACTATAGGAATACCCAAAATGCTAGTCAAAATAATGAAAATGCGGCGATAACATTTGTAAATGATACTCCCAGAGGTGAAACCGAGATTGAGTTAAGGGTACCCTCGTTCTTTAAACGCCAATTAGGTACATTAGAGACTCAGCAATGTACCTCAGTTTATACGACCATAGGGGTCGAGCATAAGAGCTTTATGGTATTCAAAATTTAGAAATTTTACAAACAGATTTGATAGGAGAATGTAATTTATATACCTCAAGAAGTAACTTATTGAATAATAATATGAATGTTACTGGAGCCTGTAAGGAATAAAGAATTGAATGTTATAGAGCGTCCGCCCAGAATTAAAGTTAACATTTACGGAAATGACAGTATTTATAGCTTGATCATAGATTGATCTAATTCAACAATTGATCAAAGGTTATATGATTATTTAATAAACAATGGAAACAAAATAATGACAGTCAGAATTTGCGGTGTATACTGTACTGTAGTTATTGGTAAGAGGAAGCTGCCTATAAAGGTGCAATTTCTATTAGAATTGAAGATCGGAGGACACAGTTTTAACGCAATTTGTCTTATTTCTCCATTTTTATTATGGGATATGCTTATTGATTGTGATCTATTAGAGCAATATAGTGCTGTTACTGATTTTGAAAATCTTACTTTATATGATGAGAATATCAGAGTCGTCATTCCTTTTAATGATGAATACGAGGAAACGAAGAATTTAAGTAAAGATGAAGCAGGCATAGCTAAAGAACATATTTTTACAGAAAATATTATAATTCACGAGAATAGTCTTCTTCTTCTAATACAAGGTTTAGGCTATGCAGCCTGTTCCGGCGAAGTTAAAAGTCGAGTATATCTTCTAAGTGGTCGGCCAACATCTCTTGTTCCTCTGGGATTATACAGGAAAGTTCTTTTTGGTATTATTTCGTTGTTCATTCTCATTAAGTGTTCTGTCCATTTCTTATTATTTTCGCTGATTTTATCTTCAATTTTATATATATTTAATTCTTCTCGTATAGTTTCATTCCTTATTCTATCCGCTCTTGTGCATCCTTTCACATTACGTAAAAACAGCATTTCCGCATTGTGTATCCTGCTTTTATCCCTTGATTTCATTATCCAATTTTCACTTCCATACAACAACAAAGGAACAGCCATTGTTTCATATAATTTAAGTTTCGTGTCTTTCCTTGTTTTCCGACCTAAGGTTCTTTTTATGGTTCCACAAATAGCCTGAAATGTATTTACTTTATTTTCTATATCTTTATTTTCTCTATAAGTTATACCATATCCTAAATATTGGAAATGTGATACTTGTTCTATTATTTTGTTATCCAGTACAATTTTTTATCTAATTCCATATTTACCAATAAATGCCATTATTTTGACTTATTTATTTATATTTTTCAATTATATATATTGGCTATTAATTTAAATGTATATGTTAACATTTGGAGCTCATTTTCAGATTATGCTAAAAATACAACATCGTCAGCGAATAATAAAGCATTTATTTTATCTTTATTATCAATTAATATTTCTTCATTAGTTAAAACCTTCTTCCATTCTTTTAGGATATAGTCCATATAAATATTAAATAATATAGGTGAGAGTTAAAGCCCTTGTCGTACTCCTTGGTTTATTTCAAAAATGTCTTATTTTTAGTCAACTTTGGGTCAATACAAATATTTGTTCCATAGTACAAGCTCTTAACAGTTTCTATAATCTGAATAGGGAGGCCTTTTTCTTTTAGGATATTCCACAATATTTCCCTGTTTACTCGATCAAATGCTTTATCTAAGTCTATAAACAACAAATGTGTTTCTAGGTTTTTTTCTTGTCTTTTGTTTATTATCTGATTCAGGGCAAATACTCCATCGGTACAAGATCTTCCTTTTCGGAACCCGTTTTGTTCTTTTGCTAGTGTTACTTCAGTAATTCGTCGTATTCGTTTTGCTATTATTCTAGCATATATTTTATATCCACTTTTTAGGAGGGTAATGCCTCTGTAATTAGATGGTTGGTTTCCTTCTCATTTCTTGTAAATTGGTTTTACTATACCTTGCCTTCATTTTGCTGGTATATTATGATTCTCCCAACACACATTAAGAAAATTCAAGAATCTTAGTTTAAGAATATATCTGTATATTTAATTAGTTCTGAATTGATGTCATCAAGTCCGCTAGCTTTTCTATTATTTGTTAATTTCAGCGATTCTTCCAGTTCTTCTATTTGCATTTTATCTACTTTCAAATTCTCACATTTTGGTTCTTCTTCGTTTTCATTCTCGTTGTACCACAGGTCTCTGAAATAATCTATCCAATGTTCTTCTGATATTGATGTAGGTATATATGCAGCTTCTTTTTCTGATTTATTTAAATATTTAATTGTTCTATAAGCAGTCCATTGTCGTTCATGTAGAATAGTAATTCCTTAAATTGTCGAGAATACCATGAGCAAGATATTGATAATTATAATTGTACCGACGAGGAAATCGAGTGCAATGAAAGCCTTACAAATGATATTTGTGTGGACAAAGATGTCTGATGTAAATGTAATGATATTGAAAGTGTTTCTTGCTATGTTAACAAAGATGAAATTCCTCTATTATTATATTGTGTAAATGACGAACTCAATAATAATGATGATGTAGATGCTCTAATAACTGAGAAAGTTAATGATACTCATGATATATCTGATGAATAGAGAGGCATGCAATTGGAGACCTTGTAGAAGAATAAATATTCATTTTCATCAAAACATGGACATTGTAATTGTTTCTTATACTCATTTACAGTTATTGATCATCCTCCAGTAAATATAAAGAGTAAACCAATTCCGATTGCTATACGAAAACATGGCTGATGAGATGATTGAAGAGATGTTATGCCAAGGGATAATTCAGAAATCAAGTTCACCTTACACCAATCATATCTGTTGGGTACTTAAGTCTAATGGCAAAATTCGCCTAGTTTAGATAGTTGAAGGACCAACCCATTCACAGTACGGGATAATTATAGACCCGAAACCATCGAAGCATCTATCGCGAACATGAAAACAGGGAGATATATTAGCTCCATAGATTTGACTTCATCATTTTGGCAAATCGAGCTAGGTCCCAAAGTTCGGCCTTATACTGCCTATATACATAATGGACGTGTATATGAATTTACGAGATGTGCTTTTGGGCTTAGAAATAGCGGAAGTTCACTTTTGAGAGCTTTGGACATTATTCTATCAGAAGAAGTGATGAAACATTTTACTATCTATGTAGATGACGCTATTATAATTGATAATAACTATGAGGATCATTTATCCCATATTGATATGATGTTAACTGAACTTAGAAATATAGGTGACAGTAAGCCTGGAAAGGTCTGTGTTTGTCCAGTCAGAGGTTCAATTCCTTGGATATGGGATCTCTAGTAAAGGGATTACTCCAGACCCTGACTAGGTACGAAGAATCGTGGAAATTCCTGCACCTAAGAACTAGAAACAATTTTGAAGATTCTTGGGAATCCTAAATTATTACTCGAAGTATGTTATCAATTACGCCTCAACCGTAAGTGAGTTGAGAGGGCTACTGAAAGTTAATGTTAAATGGATATGGACAAAGGAACATCAAAGTACTTTTGAGAGTGTAGAAAGATTATTTGCTAATTGTATAGCACTGCCACGACCTAAGATGGATCGAGAATTTCACATCTACACAGACGCGAGCAAGAATAGATTCGGTGCCGTTTTGACTTAATTCGATGATGATGGGCAACAATATGTTGTATCCACTACGTCACGTTCAACTACAGTTATAGACGGGAATTACACTCTATCTGGATTGGAATTGACAGCTATTTTTTATGCATTAAATACATTTAGAATATATGTGTATAAGTAAAAGATAAGTATTATCTGATATAAATAAAGAATGGGTGACTATAAGAGATACTATTAAATTGTCAGCATCAGAAAGCGTTGGTTATTTACAAAAGAGGAAAACCAAGAACTGGTGTGATGAGGAACGTGCCGACATTGTAAACAAAAGAAAGGTAGCAAAAATGAAATTGTGTCACGAGCCAAATGAGGTAAAATTAGAGCAATTGGGTAGTATCAGACGGGGAACCACTAGACTACTAAAGAGTAAAAAGAAGGAATATCTGAGAGAAGATCGATGATCTTGAAATGAATGCAAAAAAATAGGAACATTAGAGAATTATATCAGGGAAATAGGATATAGAAGTAAGGGTTTCAGGCTTGAACAAACATATTTCGGAATGAAAATGAGGAAATGATTGCAGATTCCAGAAGTATATTAAATAGATGGAAAAGTTACTTTAATCAGCTATTAAGTGTACATACACAACAGGGCATTGAGGAGGATAAGTTACAGACAACAGAATTGCTAGTCGCAGAATCAAGTGCATAAGAGGTTGAAATGGCGATAGAAAAATTGAAAATGTATAAAGCACGAGGTTCGGATTAGATCCCAGCAGAATTGATAAAATCAGGGGGAGAAAAATTGATGGACAAAATACACCAGTTGCTTAGTATGTTTTGGGAAAAAGACGCTCTTCCAGATGAATGGGAATAATCGATTATCGTACCAGTTTATAAGAAAGGACATAAAACTGATTGAAACGACTACAGGGATTTCTCATTACTTTCAACTTCGTACAAAATTCTAGCAAATATATTAGTAAGCAGACTTACTCCCTATATTGATGACATTCTAGGAGATCATCAATGTGCATTTAGAAGAAACAGGTCTACAACAGATCAGATTTTTAGTATAAGATAAATTATAGAAAAGAAATGGGAATATAATGGTACTGTACATGAACGATATGTAGACTTCAAAAAAGCATATGATTGAATTAAGAGGGAGAAGTTATATAATATCCTACTGGAGTTCGGAATTCCTAGAAAGTTAGTTTGACTTATACGAATGTGTCTAAAGCACACAAGATTAGGGTGCGTGTAGGCAAACTGTTCTCAGACACTTTTGAAATCTAGAATGGGTTGAAGAAGAAGATGCATTATCTCCTCTACTATTTCATTTTGTACTAGAGCATGCCATCAAATCTTTAGAGGGTGAGGAAGGCCTACAACTCAATGGTATTAATACGCTGTTAGTTTAGGCTGATGATGTAGTACTATTGACCGATAGCGAGGAGATACTAAAGGACAACACGCACACACTATTGAGTATTACTAAGGAATTACAACTGGAAGTAAATATCAATAAAACTAAATATATGGTCACACGTAGAAATGCATTATATAATGGAAATGGACAGCTAATGACAAATGAGGAAAATTTTGAGGAAGTGGCTGAACTCAAGTACCTAGGAACAATAATCCCAAATATGAATGAGATGCACAAAGAAATTAAACATAGACTCAAGTCTCGAAATGCGTGATATTATGTATTGCAGAGACTTTGATGTCCCATCTCCATTCAAAAACTTTAAACTGAAAATATATAAAACTATCATTCTACCAGTTATATTATATCAATGCGAAAGATGGACTATTACTTTAAGGGAGGAAATGAGATTACGAGTTTTTGAGAATAAACTTGTTAGGAAAATGTTTGGACCAAAGAGAGATGAACAGACATGTGAAGAATGCAGAAGATTACGTAACAATGAACTACATGGTCTTTATAGGAAGCCAGAAATAATAACAAGAGTTAAGTCTCGTAGACTGCGATGGACAGGACATGTTGCACGTATGGGGAATGAAATACGTGCATGGAGCCTTCTTGTAGGAAAGCCGGAGATAAAACGCCCTGTTGGTAATCCAAGAATGAGGTAGGAGAACAACATTAACTATGATTTGTGGGAAGTAGATTATACTGGGAATGATTGGAAAACATTAGCTCAGGATAGGGATGTATGGAGAGCTTATATCCGCGCGGCCGTGAACCTACGGGTTCGATGGTGCCAGTGAGTAAGAAAGTAAGTAAGAATAAGGTAATTAATCACAGCAATCATATTTCGCTCAGCTGTATAAGCAAATATAAACTTTCAAATAATAAGTTAAGTAGAATAATTATCGAGATAATGTCGTATGGCATAGAAATAAAGCATATAGAAGGAATTAATAATATATTTGCAGATGTCCTTTCTAGATTACGAAATGTGGGAAAATTTCCAGAGACAATACATACTCCCAAACATGAAATTGTAATCTTCAATGTAATTATGTATAAGGACAAACAATTATTATTATTAATGAAAAATATTGTACATAATCAAGAGGCAGACCCTGAGGTTAATAAATTCCAGTATTTCGCGAGAGATCTGAATCTTGAATTTGTAAATAATAACTTAGATAATAAGATCGGTATTAAGGATAATATATTATACAAACTCTATGGTAAAGATATTAAGAAGTGGAAGGAAATTGTCCCGAAGAACCTTTGTTCAGAACATTTCACGCTGCATGTAATCACGCCGGATGTGAAAAGTTATTTTTGAATATAAGAAATTTCTTTTATGTTAAACATCTTGATAATAAGCTATGGAGATTTACTTCTTCATGTTTAATATGTCAAAATGCTAAATGCATGAATGTAAAATATCATATAATTCCTGAAAACATGTTAAGAGATAAAGTTAATAGTCTTGTTGTAATGGATACACACGGTGAAATGCAAGTAACTCAATTTGGATATAGACATATCTTGGTGTAATCAGATGTATTTTCTAAATTTGTGAAGATTTGACCATTAAGGTGTGTTACAAGTAGATCATGTGTTGGAAAAATAGTAAGGGACTATATAACAAATTATGGACAGATTGAAACACATCTAAGTGACAAGGTTTCGGTATTTTCTAGTCCGAAATTCAAAGACTAACATATATGGGAATAAAATTGTATCATTTTAGCAAATACCATCCTAAGAGTAATCCATTTAAGATAATTATAGAGAAATCACAACCTGTTTAAGGGTATTAACTCATATAAAGCATACCGATTGGTTAAGACATATAAATATTATATAAAAATTCATGAATAACTCGATAAACGTAATTACTGGAGAAGCTCCTATTTATCTAATGACAGGTAAAAAGCCAGAGAACGTAATTGCAAACTTACCTGAACCTATTGTGGAAGGTGATAAATTATGTGAATCGTTTGAAGAAATATGTCAAAAGTTAAAGCAAGTTCGAAAATCTGTGCTGAAAAGCGAAATAGAAAAAAAAAATACACAAACGAAGATGGAATCCTGAAATAAGTAACCAAGTTTTCGTTAATGAAATTTCACTGTCAGATACCTTAAAGACAAAATATCATAGAATGGAATTTTATTTAAAGTTCCATATATAATATATAAAAATTATAACAATACTACGTACGAATTAGCTGATGAGAAAGCTAACAAAACCATAGGAAAGTAGTCTAAAGAGTCATTGAAACCATTTAAACTTCCTATGGATACAGAATAGAAATAAACAAAAAGTGTATAAATGGATTGATAATCAATATATTAAAATGTGATTGTTCAAATATGTTTTCAATGTATAATTTACTGTATCAAATTTCTTTGTATTATTAATGTAAAGTGTTTTTTTAATGTTCATATTCGAAAATGAAGACGAAATTTATCTTAATAATTTAGTTGGGGAAAGTGATGTATTTTATTTTACCCTTATATATATTTAAGTAAAATAAAATATACAAGGGGCACTTTATAACCGGAAAAGTTATCCTTAAGTAATAATAATAATTTGGGGTTTATTTTTATTTAATTTTTAATCTAAATAAATTACTTAAACATTTTGTAACTAAATATTATTTGTTTTGTAATGTTAAATATAATAGATTAATTATGTAACATGTATGTGAAATGTAACTATGATTACGTCACATATATTGTTATGATAAACAATAGATACTGAATTCACAAACAGAAGTTTACAACACAAAGAATGTTCAAATAATGTGGTCTTACGTCGGTCGAACGTTAAAAATATTATTGGTTATCAAGAAATGAAGAAGGGCTTATCGTGTTCTTTCTTGATGATGTCATTAACAATCAGAAACTGACGACGTTATAATGTTCAACAGAGAAGAAGAAGAGATGGCCACAAGAACGTAAAAAGAAGATAGACACCATTGAATGATCTTCATATAAAAGTTTAAATAGTTAGTGTATTTATTGGATTATATTAATTAAATAAACAAGTGAAACAAAATACAAATGACGTAAGTCTAGTGAAATATAGAATTATATCAGAAATAATTTAATAGTGTCATAATAACATTTAAATCAATTAAATAGTATATAAAAAGTGAATATACGACTATTAAAATAACTCGTATTAATAATTGCATATTTCAAGTGAGAATAATATAATTAAAATAATGGTGAATACAACCTGGTTGAAGAATTATTAAATCAATACTTATCAAATTAAAGGATAGAAACAATACTTCGAAGTTTCATCTTTATTGTTTATTTATTGTGTAATAAATAATCATCTACGGAAGAAGTGTATGTTTTATTTGCTACGAAATATTCATACTCACCATATTGTGTTAATCGACAGCTACCCTGAAGAGATCTACATGTCGGTGCAAATAAATTAACGAGAACGGAATATAATAATAATAAATAAAATGAATTTATCACTCTACCCCCATCCAAAATATTAACTTTGCATTGTGTGGCAAAAAGAAACGAGTGACCACCGTTCCAATAGACATATAATAATACACCAGCAAGGGAAAGGTAGCAGCTATTGAAAATTTAGAATGAAATTTGCCCTTGGGAGAATTACTTATACAAGAAATTGTCTTGAATAAGATAAAATCAAACCATCGCAGTGAAAGGGAAGGTAAATTCTCAGCTGATGAGATACCAAAATTGGATGATTTGATAGAATACCTTGAAAGGCTATGTCTTCTTCTTCTTCTTCCGAATGCAGTATTGGGTGATGATGCCCGTTCTGCGACTTCAAAAACTGATATTTCCTGTAGTCTTTCGAGTATTTAAAGATTTCCCCATTATAGGTTACCGGCCTATAGTCGGGTAAGTCCATTGGTTGGGTTGCCACCTCAAAGCCTCTTGGACAGGCATGCTTTTCTGTAGGGGATGCTCCCTTAGCCTTTGAAGTTTTTCCTTCTCCGCAAGGCAGCGGTTCCACGGTCCTCTCTCTTTCCCTGAGTGAGGGTAGGGTGCCTCTTCCGCCAAATCTGCCGTATTAAGGGTATCCCTCTCCGCCTTCATTGCCGTTGAGGTCTTCACCGTTCCCTGGCAAGGGGTCCTCACATGGTACTATCAGCCGGGCCAGCTGAACCAAGGTTTATTTTTACGAGGTGTTACTCCTCCCCCTCCTCCTTTCTCATCAGATTGTAAGAAATTTTCAACAGCTGACAATCATAGCAAACCTAAACTGAAGTCGTTGCTTGTTGCCAGCAACAATAATTCTAATAAATGTCTTTATTGTAATATACATAATCATGTAATTGATAATTGTAGAAAATTTAAGGGTTCATCATTTAAGGAAAGAAGGGAATTTGTTCAAAGGTACAACATGTGATTTTTATGTCTGGCAAAAGGACATAGAAGTAATGATTGTAAACAGAAGCCTTGCAGTAAATGTAATAAGAGGACTCGTCAATTACTATACACTATCATAACAGTAATATTGATGGCTCTAGTAATGCAGATTCAAATTATAATGTAAATTCAAGGGAGAAAGAAATTACTATAGCTGAAGCTTCTAAATCAATTTCTACTGCCGCAATGAAAGTATTAAGCGGCCTAGGCAGCAATGTACTGTTGAGTATTGCTTGTGTTGGAGTGAGGACGAATGGTGGGGAAGTGATCCCAGTTCGTGTTCTTTTAGATTCTGCGAGTCAGCTCTCATTTGTTTCTGCTGACTTAGTTAAAAGGCTAGGTATTAAAACTAAAGCTTGTAGTCTTCCCGTAATAGGTATAGGGAATATTAATGCTTCTCCATTAAATTCAATATGTGATTTACAACTTTTATCTAGGGTTTCTGACTTTGTATTAAATGTCAATTGTGCTGTGGTAAAATCCATAACCACACAACTGCCAGCTCAGAAAATTGAAATATCTGACTGGAGAATTCCAGATTTTATTTGTCTAAGCGATGAAAGGTTTAATGAACCTTCTGAGGTTTCAATACTGCTAGGCGCAGATGTGTATTATGATGTTGTACTAACAAATGTGTTATCTAGGAAAGGATATCCGACGTTGATTGATAGCCGCTTTGGTTATATTCTTTCACGGAAATTTTGTGATTCTTGCCTCGAGAGTAAGATAAAGAAACCACGTAATGTCAATTTAGGAAAACTAGATTCTTTGCATTCCAAACTACAAGAATTTTGGAGTTTGGAGGAGTTGAATAGTTCAGTGCTAACTCCTGAAGAAAAGGCATGTGAATTGCACTTTTCTGAGAATGTTTCCAGAAGTGAAACTGGAAAATTTATGGTAAAGCTTCCAATTAAAGAAGAAGCTCCTGTGGTGGCCTTGTCAAGGAACAATGCTTTCAAAAGATTGAAGCACATGGAAGGGAAATTAAATAAAAACCCTAAACATAAAGTGACTATGTATCTTTTATGAAAAAGTATACTAGTCTAGGTCATATGGAGTTGGTCCATATAGAAAATGAAAATGATCAATCATTAAAGTACTACCTACCTCATCACTATGTAATAAAGGAATACGCCACCACTACTAAGCTTCGAGTAGTATTCGACGCTACTTGTCCTTCCTTTAATGGGGTCTCTTTGAACTCTATGTTAATGACAGGTCCAGTCTTACAACCTGACTTGTTATCTATTGTTCTTAGGTTTAGAACCTACTTTGTTGCATTGTCAGCTGACATTGAAAAAATGTATAGGTGTGTGGAAGTTCATCCTGCAGACAGGGATCTTCAAATAATTGTCTGGAGAGATTTTCCTGATGATGAAATTAAGAAGTATAGGTTGACGACTGTAACATATGGTTGTACTCCATCCTCTTATCTTGCTACAAGATGCCTTGTAGAACTTGCAAACGAATGTCAACAAACTCAGCCTCAATGGCTGAAGTAATTCGTTCATATTGTTATGTTGACGACTTACTGACGGGGGAAAGTTCCATTGAAGGGGCTCAGAAACTCCAAGAGCAATTAAGTAGTACATTGGATGGTGCAAATTTTCATTTGCGGAAGTGGTCATCCAATGAAATAAATGCTTTGTCTAATGTTCCTTCAGAGGACTTAGAACGTTCTTCTCTTTTGGAATTAACCAAAGAAGATTCCGTAAAACATTGGGTATTGTTTGGCATCCTGCTAGTGATGTTTTCAAAATAAAAATCAATCTCAAGGCAAACGTAGGAGTTGTCACAAAAATAAGTATATTGTCTTGTGTAGCTTCTATATTTGATCCATTGGGACTACTTGCATGTGTGGTAATCAAATGTAAAATGTTGTTACAACAGTTATGGCAATTAAATATGAATTGGGATGATCCATTGGATTCTTCTCTAACTGTCTATGAAAATTGGACTAATCTTCACAGAAATCTTCACGTTCTTAACGAAATAAAGGTGCCAAGAAAGGGTATTACCCTTTCAGAATACAAAAAGGGTTGAAATTCATGGCTTTTCAGATGCTTCTCAAGGCGCTTATGGAGCTTGTGTTTATGTGAAATCCATTTGCATGGAAAATGAAGTTTACGTAGGGCTGTTAACTGCTAAGTCAAGAGTAGCTCCTTTGAAAACACAGTCTATTGCTAGGCTTGAGCTTTGTGCAGCTTTATTGTTGTCTAGACTAATGAGTAAGGTTTAGGAATCATTAAAACTGACTATGCCATTTCAGGTATACTACTGGTGTAATAGTACCATTGTGTTATATTGGTTACAAAAGTCTGCTAACAACTGGAAGACATTTGTAGCTAACCGGGTATCAGATATTCAATCTCTCTCTGATGTATCAGATTGGAGGGACGTTGGCCCTCATCACAACCCTGCTGATTATGTCTCTCGTGGGGTATTGCCTGAGGAAGTAGCTGACATTCGTATCTGGTGGCAAGGGCCTAGCTGGTTGCGAGAACCAAGTTGTAAGTACAAGGATTTTATCTCTTCTGATCTTTCTGATGATGCTATTGTGGAAGCTAAACCAGTTATTACTGTTATGTTAGCTAAGGTTGAAGGTTTTGATTTAGGGAAGTTTTCTTCTTTCACAAAGCTAAATAGAGTCTACTCCTACGTATTAAGATTCATAAATAACCTTAAATGTGATAAGGGTCAACGTCAGGTTGGTCATCTTACTGCTCAGTAATTATCTAATAGTGAATTGAAACTTGTAGGTTTAATTCAAGCTGAAGAATTCTCGAGGGAAATTAGAGATTTAAAATCTCAAAAGTCAGTTGCTTCATCAAGCAAACTTAAGTCTCTTAGTCCATTCTTAGATCCTAATAGTCTAATTAGAGTAGGGGGAAGACTTGAACATTCTTCATTGAGTTTTGATGAAAATATCAAATCATTTTACCCTCAAATCATATTGTAACAAAATTTTTCATACAACATGAACATGAAAAACTTTTGCACTCTGGTGTGCAAGCTGTTCTCTTTTCTATTAGAAGTAGATTTTGGATCCCTAGGGGAAGAAGTGTAGTGTGGGGAATACTACATAAGTGCTTTAAATGTTTTCGTTGTAACCCCAAGTTAAGGTCGCAACTTATGGGTCAGTTACCATCGAACAGGGTGGAACGTTGCTTACCTTTCCTAAGGGTGGGAACAGACTATGCAGGTCCTTTATTGATTAAAGGAGACAACCCTAGAAGCAAAAATTAAATTTAAGGCGTACATTGTTCTTTTTGTGTGTCTAACTACCAAGGCAATTCATTTGGAGTTCGTCAAAAGTTTAACAACTCAAGATTTCTTTGCAGCCTTCAATAGATTCACTTCAAGGAGAGGTTTCCCTAATTCAGTTATAAGTGACAATGTGACGAACGATGTGGCGGCAAAGAATGAACTTTATAAGTTTTTTTAAGGAAAATGAGGCTGACATAAAAGAACATTCAGCTGGATTAAAGGTAGAATGGAATTTCATTCCACCATCTAGTCCTCATTTTGGTGGACTATGTTAAAGCTCAGTCAAATCTGTTAAAACTTTGTTGGAGCGTACAATAAGTAAACAGGTTTTGAATTTTGAAGAGTTGAGTAAGCTGTTGTATCAAATTGAAGCAGCCTTAAACTCAAGACCCTTGTGTAAAATGACTGACAATCCTCAAGATTTATGTTTCTTGACACCAAGTCATTTTTTGATAGGTAAACAAATGACTAATGTGCCTATATCTGATAAGACCCACCGTCTTATTTCCTGTCGCTCCCGATGGAACATAATTCAGGAACTGTACAAGGACTTTTGGTATTCATGGTCCAAGGACTATCGCCAATCACTCCAAATTTAAAGGAAATGGGCAGTTGAAGGTGATTGGCAACCTAAAATAAGTGAGCTTGTACTTTTGAAGGAAGACAATCTTCCACCACTTGTGTGGAAAATGGGTATAGTTGAAGGTGTGCATCCTGGTAAGGATGGCCTTATAAGAGTCGTTACCATACGAACAAGAACTGACACTTTTAAAAGGCCATTGATTAAGGTATGTCCTCTACCAAATGATCAATAGCATTAAAACATAGATTGATTGTATATGTGTTGTGTTTCAATTTTGTAGCATATTAAGTATTATTTTGTTTTATTTTTCTTATTTGTATATGTTTTATATAATTTTAGTGTTGAGAATACTCAAGGTGGGGAATATATTGACTCTTTGTACCTGTCAAATTGGCAATAGGTATATTTTGTTTCGTAAAGTTTTTGTAAAGCGGTATGACGAACCTCCGGTTGCCATGTTGTATAGTTATTCTTAGAAAAAACGTGAACAAGAGTAGTCATGTTTGTAGATAGGATCGTTTATGATCACATCTCAGGTCCACACGGGGGCCTTAAGTATATAGTTGGTTTGCTTAGTGAAATAGTATAGCGACCACTATATTAAGGAAGTTTGTATAACTTCAAATCACGCCATGTGTTGCAACGCAAACTCTTGTAAGTGCTCTTTAAATATACCACGGTTCCATGGTCCTAATGGTCCCGATCTACATCGTGTGCATAAGAAGTTCGTCTACCAGCTCATATTCACCACATGTAATGAAATTGTAAGTACTATTAATAAAATCAGTGTTATCCGAAAAATTCTTTGTTATTTATACAGTCCACTAGCTTCAGGTCCGTTTAAGTGCTTGGACGGCCGAAATCTAACTTGATTAAAAACTACCAACTGCGTCTCGATAGTTGAGTGCACAAAAGTTGTGTGCATCGGCATAATATACCAAGAAACAATTACAATTAAATAATAACACAATAGCATTATACATTAATTAATTTATATAAAACTATTAAGAATTCATGTTATTGCATTTTGATAACATATATTTATTCATGAATGAGTGTTGTTCTTATTTTCCGCGTTTTGTCCAGAAATTTACCCAAGTTTATCCAATTTTCTGGATTTACCAATAACTCGTAGCATGCCAATCTTTCCCGATTTGAATTTAGAAATCTTTCCGGTAATAACTGAAGTCTCCAATATTCTAAATCGTTACATTGTCCTAATATATGTATCTCATCTTCAAATTTCCCGCACATTGGACATATTCGTATATCGTGATCGTCGCTAATTTTTTTTAATTTCCATGCCCCTAGCCTAAACCAAGCAAGCCCTGATCTCTCTTTAAATCGTAGGTTGAGTATATACGATTCTTTTCCCCATACGCGTTTTAGGCCTCTTTGTAAACACAGTGAGCGTTTTCCTGTACATTCGGAGAAAGTATCTTGTTGGTTTATATTTAAGTAACTCCTCCTTATTTTTCTCCACACGTTCTTGCAATTTTCAGTCCCTTGTTCCCATATCCAGCCCATCCCAATCTTTTGGAGTTCTCTCCTAACCTCGTCTGCCCAAAATTTAACATCTATGTTCTTAATTTGATGGTCGTAACAAATTGCTCTAAGCATTGTTTGTTCACCTTGGATTACTCGCAACCAGTATTTGAGTACACGAATTTTACAGTTTACGTCATCCTGGAATGACCCAAATTCATATAGAATTCCACAGTTAGAAACGGCCTTACCAAGTCCTGTAATATATTTTAGAAAATGCGTATATACCTTATTTAGTATATCCGTTCTTTGGAATCCCCAAATCTCACTACCATAGTGCATTACTGGCCTGACCATCGCTCCATACATTTTTTCTAATGTGCTGACTGGAATATCAGGCACTCGACCCAGAATACCGAGTACACTGTAAGGTTGTCCCCTCCCTTTAAATAATGCTGTATCAATATGTTTTTTCCACTTCCCGTTCATTTTCAACGTCGTACCAAGAAATTCAAAATGTTTCACGCTTTGAAGTACTTGATCTTTGTATTTCATTTCCTCTGCTGTACCATGAACCGTCCCATTTTTAAAGGTCATTGTTTTTGTCTTACTAACATTTACAGTCTTGGGACAGATAATTAAATCATCTACATACAACAGGAGTGGCATTTTAACATGTCCTATCTCCGAGCCTCAATCTCTCCTTCTAGCATTACGTCTACAATATCTTCAACGAATAGATATTGGTGATAAAATGCAATCTTGTCTCACTCCCCTAATGGCTTCACTGCTCTCTGAAATGTGCCCTTGGTCTACTTTTATACAAAATTTAACATATTTATAAATTGATATTAAGGCATGTATAATTTTATGAGACTACCAATTTATAAGAAAGGAGATAAAACTGATTGCAACAACTACAGGGGCATCTCATTTCTTTCAACTTCGTACAAAATTCTAACAAATATATTAGTAAGCAGACTTACTCCCTATATTGATGACATTCTAGGAGATCATCAATGTGCATTTAGAAGAAACGGGTCTACAACAGATCAGATTTTTAGTATAAGACGGATTTTAGAAAAGAAATGGGAATATAATGGTACTGTACATCAACTGTATGTAGACTTCAAAAAAGCATATGATTCAATTAAGAGGGAGAAGTTATATAGTATCCTGCAGGAGTTCGGAATTCCTAAAAAATTAGTTAGACTTATACGAATGTGTCTAAATGGCACAAAGAGTAGGGTGCGTGTAGGCAAACAGTTTTCGGACACTTTTGAAATCCAGAATGGGTTGAAACAAGGAGATGCACTATCTCCTCTACTATTTAATTTTGTACTTGAGCATGCCATTAAGTCTTTAGAGAATGAGGAAGGCTTACAACTGAATGGTATTAATAAACTGTTAGTTTATGCTGATGATGTAGTATTGTTGGCCGATAGCGAGGAGATACTAAAGAACAACACGCACACACTATTGAGTAATACTAAGAAATTAAGACTGGAAGTAACTATCAATAAAACTAAATATATGCTCACACGTATAAATGCATTATATAATGGAAATGGACAGCTAATGACAAATGAGGGAAATTTTGAGGAAGTGGTTGAATTCAAATACCTAGGAACAATGATCACAAATAGGAATGAGATGCACAAAGAAATTAAACATAGGCTCAATTCTGGAAATGCATGCTATTATGCATTGCAGATACTCTTGATGTCCCAACTCCTTTCAAAAAACGTTAAGCTGAAAATATATAAAACTATTATTCTACCAGTTATATTATATGGGTGCGAAACATGGACTCTTACTTTAAGAGAGGAAAGGAGATTACGAGTATTTGAGAATAAAATACTTAGGAAAATTTTTGGACCAAAGATAGATGAACAGACAGGTGAATGGAGAAGACTACATAACAATGAACTACATGGTCTTTATAGGAGGCCAGATATAGTAAGAACAGTTAAGTCTAGTAGACTGAGATGGGCAGGACATGTTGCGCGTATGGGGAATGAAAGACTTGCATGGAAGCTTCTTGTAGGAAAGCCAGAGGGAAAACGCCCAGTTGGTAGACCAAGAATGAGGTGGGAGAATAACATTAACTATGATTTGAGAGAAGTAGATTATATAGGGAATGATTGGAAAGCATTAGCTCAGGATAGGGATGTATGGAGAGCTTATGTCCGTGCGGCCATGAACCTGCGGGTTCGATAGTGCCAGTGAGTAAGTAAGTAAGTATAATTTTATGAGACAATCCTTTCCGATTTAATTTTTCCCAAAGTGCGCTTCGGTCCACAGTATCAATTGCCATATTAAAATCAATGAATGCACAAAATAATTTACCCCCCTTCATTTTCAGATTGTCATCAATTAATGATCTCAGGACAAATACGTTGTCCACCGTGGAGTACCCTTCTCTAAATCCTGCCTGATATTTTGAGAGCCTATAGTTCTCTTTAGCCCATTGTCTCATGCGTTCGTAAAGTACTTTACAATATATTTTTCCGAACACTGACAAGAGACAAATTCCCCTGTAACTTTCTGGTACCTGTGTCCCACCTTTTCCTTTGTATAGTGGTTGGATGACACCTGTCGCCCAGGCTTCCGGATAATCTCCTCCATTGAAAAGTTTGATGAACGCAGTTTTCAAAACGTCTAATAATTTATTGGATGATATATTTTTCAAGACCTCCCCTGGTATTCCATCAATTCCAGGTGCTTTACCATTCTTTAAACATTTAATGGAAGAAACCACTTCATTTTTCGAAATATCCTGATCCAGTAATTGAATATGTATTGGGTCAGGAATCTCAACTATATTTCCTTGATTATATCTTAACTTCTCATTTCTCAGCACCCTGTCAAAATAACTTTTCCATTCCCCCGGCGTAATTCTTGTCCGATTTATGGACTTTACTTTGAGTTCCCTTATCGCTTTCCATATGTCCGCAATGTTCCCACTTTCATTCGCGACTCTCATTTCTTCGGATTTCTTATTTTGCCATGCTAGTTTTGTTTCTCCCAGTAATTATTTATATTCCTTTCTCTCTTGCGCATAATTTCCTCTGTTTTCATTTGTGCTTTCTTTTCTAAACTTTAAAGGACTACTTTTGTCAAACTTCTTCTTCTTCTTTCTACATGCATTATTGTACCACCCTTTGTCCTTCTGGTTCATTGCGCATTTAACCTTGAATTTTTCCTCTGCTTTTTGAAAAGATTCTGTCAAAGTTTTAATATTTACCTCCCCGCTAAGATCATTCAATTGCAGATCCTGTATTAGCGTTTCCAAACTCCTGATAAATTCATCTCTCCGGTCCTCGATCCATCTGTAACGTGTAATTGGCCTCAATATTGTTGCCACCTCTTTCATTAATTGTCTCACTAATACCTTTTTTATATTTAAAAAAAGTTTGTTTGGGAAACGGTGTGAATCGATTCTGGAAACTATACAGAAATTACTTAGGACTGGAATCATGACTTGTGTGCATACTGAATAATCGATTACGCTACCTCCATTTGTATTAATAAATGTCAGTTCTCCATTTTTATCTTCCCCATATTTCGCACTCAGAATTTCAATTTCAAATGCATCGCAAAAAGCTAACAATTGATTTCCTTCTGAATTTATATAATTTATCTTTGCTTCTCCTACCCTCACCTCGTGTTTCATTATCATCTGATTTTATAGTAATATTTTCCTCCCCAATCCTACAGTTAAAGTCCCCAAAAATTATTATTCCCACTTCCGGAAACCTATCTTTTATTTCTGCCAACGAGTCAGACAATTCTACGAAAAAATTTGGATTGGCATACCTGGAATTTATTGGTTGGCGGTAAATAGACAACAGACACATTTCTGTTCTTTCTGCTTGGTAATATATACAAAATGCCTCTTTTAAAGCAATATTTACCTTTTTAATATATGGGTCTAAGTTAGCTTTATATAAAATGGCAACTCCACCTGGATATCTAACTCTCTTCCCTCTGGATTCACTGCTTTTGAAATAACCTTTCATATTACATAGATTTACGCATTCATTAGCTTTTAACCATGTTTCGCCTAGAGCTAATATATCAAAAGTCTCAATACACTCTACACATCTGTCCATTGAAAGTTTTTTTAACCATTCGATGTTCCATGTACCGACTGTCAAAATATCCTATTGTGTTCCCTTGTCCTTAGTCTTACCTGTATTTTTCGAAACTCCCCCTCTCAATAGTTCCTTTTCTGCGGGCAAATTCAGCAGTCTTAGTGATTTTCTTGTTTGCGATCTTGTGTCCGCCGGTCGTTCACCTCTTAGAGGTTGGGTATTCTTTTTGCGGTCGGCTGTTTTGTGCTCAAAGTTTGCTGTATCCCTCGGAGTTAGTATCGTAGTACTCTCTCTCTCTCTCTTTCTCTCGTGCAGAATTTTCTCCCTCCTCTGCTGTAAGGAGACCACCAGCTGTTGTAGCGTCCCCTGTTGGTTTTGGGGACTCGCTATCAATAACCTCTTCAAATTCATTTTCAGGGTTGTCCATATTTTGTAGTTGTTCCCTGCTCCAGATTCGTCTATTTATAATCAATTTTTATATTGCAGGATTGCATAGCAACCCTGCCTCCTCGCCTCCAGCATGTGTCGCTTAAGAAAGTCCCTTTCGCGTCGAACCTTCTCACTAAAGTCTTCGGCAATATTGATACCGGTCCCTTTAAGATATTTACTGTCTCTAAGGATCTATCATTTTATTTTGTAGTGTGATAATTTGCATACAATCGGTCTCTTTCCACTATTCCAACGACCTACTCTGTGCTCTCTTTCAATATCTCTGTTCACCAAATCAATCCCGATTTGCGTCACTACTCTTTTAACTATAAGTTCAGTTTCCTCCCAGCTCTCTCTGTCTTCTTCATGCACTCCATATATCACAATATTATTACAGCGAATCTGGTTTTCGAGATAGTCTAATTTAGATCCCAGCCATTTCAATCTGTCCTCCATCCGATGCATGTTCGTCACAACATCACGAATTTTTTCCCCCACGTTGCACTTTTCAAACCCCTCTTTCACTTCAGTTGACAATGTTTCAATCAACTTTCTAACTTCTTCCATAATGCTTTGTTCCCTGCACACTTCAACCACTCTAACAAAAAAACTTCCGCTCTTCTCGGCGACCTGCTAGGAACAGTAATAGTACATGCTATAAGTTTCAACATTATTTACATATAATTATTTACAAAAAAATAAAAATTCTTGTCCTTTAATTAATTTTCTATGGCCACTTGTATTTTTTGTTTGTTCTGTTCGTTGAATTTTCTTTATTTTGTTCTAACGTTTGTCTAATTTTATGGAATTAATGAATGAGATTAATTCAGCTGTATACTCCACAACTAGTCTTACTTTATCGAATGTCCACTTACCATTTTTTCTTAATCATGTTCTTTTTAAATAACCGCCTTTCTGTTTCTAATTTTGTACATTTTGTTCCGAAATTCCGCATGTACACAAAGGGCTATCTTTTATTTTAAAACGATAGTAATAACTGTTTATGTTACCGTGCCCTCTTAAGAAAGTTGTTATTTTTCCTGTTAAGGGTAATTTTAATTTCAATCTGTCCTTCACGCTAGGTAAAAAGGATTTTGTCACTGTACCCTTTGTGGTATTTTGCCATTCATTTTCCCACTTATTTAAACTCATTGATTACAATTCACTAAAAACTACACTGGCTGGTTTACGATCATAACTACAGCTGGAGTAGTGTAGCTTTCGCAGTATCTTCTTGAAGAGTGGCCTGATATTAATCTAGGCCTACTTCTCTACAGAGAGGTAACACGTCATTTCATCCAAATCTACGTCGTCTCTCGGCTTAACACCTAACGCCATTAAACACCCGAGAACTAAGTATTTAAACTCCAAGCTAATAAAGATTACAGAATGTGGTTGCCAAGGACCTCAACACGATTCTAGACGAGGTGGTGATCGCCATACGCAGTCGTCGTCGTCGTAGTAGTAGTATTAGTAATAGTAGGCTTAGTAGTAGTAGTAGGCCTAGTAGTAGTAGTAGTAGTATTCGTAGTGGTTAATAAAATTAAGTCTAATCATTTCTGCTTATGTCATGTGTTTATAGCTTAGATAAGAACAGATTTGTAAGTTTATGTTATACATAATTTTTTATCAATAGTGGGTAGTATTTATGGGGAAAAGGCCATTAAGTAATCCTAGCCTTGAGTGTCAGGATTATATCAGGATGACTCTTATAGAATAGGATATACGAGATATGAACTGGATTCAGTTGGCTGAGGATATGGATCAGTTAAGGGTCTTTGGAGATGCAGCTTCAAGTTTAAAGGTTCCATGAGCTGTATAGGAAGTAACGTTTGCTTTATTTTACTTAAATACGCTCTTTAACAATTCAGATATTTGCGTCCCTCGTTAAACCTGGGTTCAATAGTCATTAAATTTCATACTCACTATTTTGGATTTCAGGCTAATTTACGTGTCGTAAGTATTCCGCACGACGCATAATTATTCTCCTTCAACAAGAAGCCATACTGTTGAATTGTTAGTCTGAAAATCCACCGATCACGGCATGATTCAAACCGCGAACTTTGTGTCCAGTAGTGAACATTGTAGCTTCTTTATTAGTAGATAATAGCAATATTCATTCGTAATTCACTACCATGGAGCATGAAGCAACTTAAAATAATGTAATATATAAAAATCAATGTTTGTTTGTTTGTTGGTTGGTCTGTTTTTTCGTATTCTATGCGCGGTCATACAGTTAATCCGATTTTGATGGTTTTTCTTTGCAAATTGATCAGGAGATTCCCGGTATGAACATAGGCTATAAGTGAGTTGTGATATGCAACCCCTTCATCCATAAAAATCACCCTTTGTAGTGAAAACGTGAAACAAAGTCCGTATGTTGACGCTTAAATGGCTTACACTGCCTAAACCATAACAAATACACCAAATTAATGTACACAGAATTGAATATCTCAACAAACTGCGCAACAGCATATGTTTATCTTTTACGCCTAACTCACAATAACCATTTTTGTCTCTCAATGATGCCAAGAAGATCGAGATAAATAGATTCCCGGGCAAGCGTGCTCTGCCATACCGTTCAACCGATTGAGATGGGACATTTCTATAAATTAATTAAATAAAAATAAAACTACGTTTTATTTTTATTTAATTAATAAATATGGATTTACATCAAGTAAACACCAACTCAATTGATTATTTTTAAAAATATTTAGGGGAATCACGTGGTTGAACATAGTCTATAAGAGAGTTGTAATACTCAAACCCTTCACCTCTAAAAATCACACTTTGTAGTTAAAAAACGTAAAATAAAGTCCTTATTTTGACGATTCAATGGCGTACTCTGCCTAAACCATAACAAATACTCCAAATTCAACATCTCAAAAAACGCTACCAAAAATCCGCGACAGGATATGTTTATTTTCTACGGATAACTCACAATAACTATTTTACACGCTTTATATTAGCTTGACCTGTATCTATCTATTTATCTATCTATGTAACGGAATCTTTCAACGCGATTTTCACCCACTTAGAATGATTGCATCGACTTGAAATTGTGTATACTTGTAAAGGACTGGTGACAAAACAATAGTTTCATATTTTGTTCTAAAATCCAGGCCAGAATCATCAGAAAATAAAAAAAAGTGCCTTTGTATCTTTTTAACAGAATATTACAACGCGATTTTCACCCACTTAGAAACATTGGATCGACTTGAAACTTTCTGTACTTGTAAAGTACCCGTGACAATCCAACATGTTTATATTCAATTTCTAAAATCCTGTCCAGAAACAACAAAATCTAAAAAAAGCGTATTTATATCTACGTAACGTAATTTTTTAACACAATTTTCACCCACTTAGAAACATTGGATTGACTTCAAAAACTTTGTATACTTGTAATGGACCCGTGACAATACAATACTTTCATATTTTGTTCCTAAAATCTTGGCCAGAATCATCAGAAAATCAAAAAAATTAAAACTGGATATAACAGGTACGGACTTCTCGATTTTTTAGTCAATCGTTGTAAGAGCTCAATTGGTAGAGCACTGAAGTCTAGTGGTATATAATTTCAGTAATCCATAGGTCGCTGGTTCAAATCCGAATTTAAATATATTTACATTTTTATCTTATTATTTAAACTATTAAAACTATGTACCGAAATCGAGATTTCAATACAGGGATTACGTCATACTGTGCAAACCTAAACGTCATTGCGTCTCCATTTCGTGTGCGATCTTTGTGAACAATGCAAAACGCTTTCCTACATACCCCTCCCTTCCTAGTAGCGCCGTGGGCTATTGCGCATTCTCCACTTTCCTGCTGAACTCTCATAAATAGCTGTGTTTATCTACATCGAATCATCATCTGTTAAGTGATCGTCGGAGTCTGGTCAGTGTAGCTCAGAAGAGCTAGTTTGGTTTGTTAGTCCTGTAGGCCAGGGTGTGGCCGCAATGACTGTATACCCCAACCCGAGGCTGGACTAGTATGAATGTAAAAGTATGTATGTTTGTTTATATTATTTTTGTATAGATGATCAATCACAGTATTCTTTTCTTTGTTAAACTAATTATTTATTCATTTATTTTCAATGTTATATCTGACTATATTTTTGACTCGCATTAAAACTTTAGTTGTGTATTTTAAGTACCTTTTTGCCTATTCATTTATTAGTTAGCTTATATCAAACATCAAAGTTAAATTTCAAAATTTTCTCAAGCGTGTGTTAGTACCTCTTTCCTTAAAGCTTCCACGATTATAGCTTGTAGCTCATTGCACATTACATGTTTGAAAATTTATTATGGAAAGTTGAATTAATCTTTGCCTTTTATGGGCCCGGGCAAAGATGTCATAATTTGAGCAGTCTATGTTTTCTAATCAAAATAGTTATCAACAATAACAGTTTGATCCAGCACCAACGCGGTGCAAAATTGTCTTGCAGAGCGTGGTAATAACTGCACAAATGGTAGCAGTCAACGTAATTTTAACTGCGCAAATTGGTTTACCAGAGCGTGGTTCGGTCTAACTGCACAAATGGCAGCAGAGTGTTGGGTTATTGTTGTTGTATACTACACTTTGAACGGAAAGTGCTTCGCGAATTCAAAATGATTAGTATCGTAATTTTGAGTTTTGAAATTTGTGAGCTTTGAGTTATTCTTTGGATGGAAAATATAAATATAGATAGTTTGCTTCGAGGAAAAGTGATTTTGGGTTCAAGCCCCAACATAGAACTTAGCTTCTGGGTTCAACTCCCAGTAGAGAAGTGTATTGAAAGATTAGTACAGTATTCCATGATTTGGACAGATTTGGGGAAACATAGAATGTCTAAAATTGATATTAATGAAAAATAATTGTTCCGTGTACTATGATTTATATATCGGACTTACTTGCGTAAATTCATTTAAGTTAAGTTGTTTACGTATTATATTGGAATTGTATAAATACGTTAATTCATCTTTCCTGCTTTGTTGTTTACTGTATTGTGGGTATGTAATAATAATTTCTCTTACAGTTTGTTGTTTACGTCTTATCTACGTCTGTATGTCTTGTATTGTAAACATGCCTAGCTAGATAGATGTTATCAGCTTGTTTATTGAACTGGGTTTAATCGGCATGTTGTATTCTAAAGATGTAAACATTACGTGTGGAAGACTTAAGAGTGTTTATCGTAATAATATTGTAGGCTACTTGAGCCATATTTTCATTCGGGTATTTAAATTTATTATGAGGAATTTCTTGACTAAGTTTTGTAATATGGTCCATGTTTTGTTATGTAAGGCGCTCTAAAAAGGTTAGAGCTAATTGAGTTTGGAAAGCGTCATTGGCCACTTAATTGAATAACATGGCTAGCTAATTATAGGCGTGTCCTGTGGTTAATTAATTACCACTGTGTTTATAGATATATATTTTGTAAAGGACACAGAGATATAAGTAATCTAAATGTTTCACATATATTTCTGATCTTAAGCTTTCATGAGGTTCTGTTTTCTGTTTCCTGTCCTTTGTAATTACAGTTAACCTTCCCCTATTTGGCACTGATATGGAGCAGTGGACTTCTGGCAGCCATTTACTTGGCGGGTTCGGCCGACCCCGAGTATTCGCTCATGGAGATTGGGTCCTCTACTTGAGTTCCAGTAAAAATGGGATGGCTAAGCGGGATTGCGATCCGGCAATCCAACTCTGATGTATCGTCTTCCTTACGTCACCTGGAACACCACCGAGTTCAGTTAGGGCGGCTGTAGTATTCTACAAGGTTCATAATAGAGTGCCTGGATAGGTGATGGAGTAGGTTGGTGTGGTGGACAAATTATGGAAACGATAAAATAGAAGAATATGGATATTCTCAGCCTGATCCTGTTGTGAACTGTCGCCTTACCCTCCCGACGCGGGATTACACCAAGTTGTGTTCACCAAAAGTGTGAAAGTTTTGTGAAGGATTATGGTTTCGTTTTGGTGTTGTGGTGGCTCGTTTATTTTTGGAGGGGCTCTGAGGGGCGATATTGTACCGAAATCGAGATTTCGATACAGGGATTACGTCATACTGCGCAACCTGTACGTCATCGCGTCTCCATTTCGTGTGCGATTTTTGTGAACAGTGCCAAATGCTTTCTTACCTACCCCTCCCTTCCTAGTAGCGCCGTGGGCTATTGCGCATTCTCCCCTCTCCTGCTGAACTCTCATAAATAGCTGTGTTTATTTACATCGAATCATCATCTGTTAAGTGATCGTCGGAATCTAGTCAGTGTAGCTCAGAAGAGCTAGTTTGGTTTGTTAGTCCTGTAGGCCAGGGTGGGGCCGCAAGGACTCTATACCCCAACCCGCGGCTGGACTAGTATGAACGTAAAGGTATGTATGTTTTGTTTATATTATTTTTGTACAGATGATCAATCACAGTATTATTTTCTTTGTTAAACTAATTATTTATTCATTTATTTTCAATGTTATATCTGACTATATATTTGACTCGCATTAAAACTTTAGTTGTGTATTTTAAGTACCTTTCTGCCTATTCATTTATTAGTTAGCTTATCTCAGACATCAAAGTAAAATACAAAAGCTTTCTCAAGCGTGTGTTAGTACCTCTTTCCTTAAAGCTTCCACGATTATAGCTTGTAGCTCATTGCGCATTACATGTTTGAAAATTTAGTAAGGAAAGTTGAATTAATCTTTGCCTTTTATGGGTCCGGGCAAAGATGTCATAATTTGAGCAGTCTATGTTTTCTAATCAACAATAACGGTGTGATCCAGCACCAACGCGTTGCAAAATTGTTTTGCAGAGAGTGGTAATACTGCACAAAATTGGTAGCAGTCAGCGTGGTTTTCACTGCAAACTAAAAAATAAATATTATCTTTAAAAAACTAAAACAACACGAGTTATTAGAAAACCGAACTAAAAAATGAAAAATACTTTTAATTTCCAACACGCTTGGGATAAAATTAAAGTGGTCAACTAAAAATTCATCTCCAACACATATAGAATAATGTAGAGTTATCAACAAAAAGAAAAATATTTTACCATAAAAAATATGGGATGCTTTTTATGATTTTTAATTTTCTTCTTAGAGACTTTACTTTTACCAATATCTGTTTATTGTCAAATATGTTAATTTATATAGAGCACCCACGATTTTGATGGTATAATTATTTTCTTTTTGTTTGCAACTCTAGTTTTTCTATATGTCTTGTAGATGATTTTTATGTAGACCATTTTAATTATATCGTAAGCGTGTTGGAAATTAAAATTATTTTTCATTTTTTAGTTCGATTTTCTAATAAAGCGTGTTGTTTTAGTTTTTTTTAAACTATTATGTATTACACGCTTTATAATAGATTGACCTGTATCTATCTATTTATCTATGTGACGAAATCTTTCAACGCGATTTTCACGCAGTTAGAAACATTGGATCGACTTGAAACTTTGTATAATTGTAAAGGACCCGAGACAATATAATAATTTCATATGTGTTTCTAACATTCTGGTCAGAATCATCAGAAAATAAAAAAAAGTTGTCTTTGTATCTATGTAAGGGAATGTTTGAACACGATTTTCACCCACTCACAAACATTGGACCGACTTGAAACTTTGCATACTTGTAAAGCAACCGTAACAATACAATAATTTCATATCTCGTTTCTAAAATTATGTCAAGAATCATCAGAAAATCAAAACAATTAAAACCCTTATAATAGGTTGCGGACTTGTCTTTTTAGTCAATCGTTATAAGAGCTCAGTTGGCAGAGCGGTGAACTGTAGTGGTATATAATTTCAGTAATCCGTAGGTCGCTGGTTAAAATCCGGCTGGGAGGATTTTTTAGAAGAGTATTACTTTTAGTTCATACTATAATAGTATCGAATTTAAATATATTTACATTTTTATCTTCTTCTGTAAAATATTATAACAAAAAATAAAAAAGAATACAGTTTTAAAAAACTAAAACAACATGCTTTATTAGAAAATCGAACTAAAAAATGAAAAATAATTTTAATTTCCAACACGCTTGGGATAAAATTAAAGTGGTCAACAAAAGAATCATCTCCATCACATATAGATGAAACTAGAGTTATCAACAAAAAGAAAATAAATTTACCAACAAAAGTGTGCGTGCTGTTTTATGATTTTTACATATTCTTCTTAGAGACTTTACTTTTAGCAATATCTGCTTATTATCAAATATATTAATTGATATAGAGCACCCCCATGCTTTTGATGGTAAAATGATTTTCCTTTTGTTGATAACTCTAGTTTTATTCTATATGTGTTGGAGATTATTTATTCGTTGACCACTTTAATTTTATCCCAAGCGTGTTGAAAATTACTATTATTTTTCATTTTTAAATCGGTTTTCTAATAAAGCGTTTGTTTTAGTTTTTTAAACTATTATTTATTGTCTTTCATTTATGACAAGAAGATCGTGATAAGCAGATTTCCGGGCAATTATAACAGTGCAGGGCTGGTGGTAAAAAACACATTAAAATTTATATACGGGTAGCAGCGCACGCCTTGTATAGCTAGTGGTAAATAAAAATGTATTCAAACAAATTAGAAGGTTATCAATTATTTGACAAAATATGTATTCTAACACAGTTTGAATTGTTCTAGGGAACGTCTCAGTTCTCTGATTTATCTCCCTACCTGCCTCAGGAACAGTCGATAGGAATTTTAATTAAAAATAAGTTTACAGTAATATATTATTGAAAACCTGTCAATGACATATTATCGGCAAATATCTAACTACCACAACTATGCTCTCTTAAAACACAAAAGTACATTTATGTATCTAATACTATATCTTTCAATATACATTCATTTCACAAACATAAAAAGAGATGTACGTAATTAAAATCCATGATTCACGGTCCGATTTTTATTCCAGGAAATCACACAATATACTGTTCAATTTCAGTTCTCACATGTAAAAATAAACTCTCAGAAGAAAACCGCTTAATATATATTTTGTATTCTGCTGAATGCATTTAAAAAAAAGCAATTAATAAAAAATATTTTTATCAGGCAAGAAATTATTATCACATCTTTCAATTTACAATTCGATACTTAGTTATTTTACTTATTTATATCTATTTTACCTGTCCAATTACAGATTCGCACCTACAAAACTAATTGAAAAATTTACTGTCACTTGCTCAAATGTTTGTATACACAATAATGCAAACTCAGCCGACTAACTTCCATACGGAGTTGAGGGATGTTTCATAAGTGTTTTGATGTTTGGAACCATGGTCTCCGGTAGCTCACTACCGAATAAATTAATACTTTTGTTTTCTTTGAAGCACTTCTTGCCGCTAATAATTCGCGGGAGTACGTGTGATGGAGCACAAGCATATTTTACAGTGAATGGTAAGGAATACCTTGATGAACATTTCAGGCGAGGATGGAATGGTCATGGTGGTACGTTTTATAGAGAAGGGGTTTCTGGGACACACACCAGTTCTCAATTTCTGATACATATTCATCAAAATCGTATGAAAATTAAAAAAATAGGGCAAAATCAGACAATTTTGATGTCTTGTTTTCTTTAAATAATAGAAAAAAGTTATCAAATAAGCAAAAACTACATACATAAGTTGAAAAAAATAGTTTTGAGCTGATTTTTATATATAAAACATATTCCATTTTTTACTATAAACTAATGCATTTTTTAGTTTCGAAGCTGAAACAAAGTCTATTCTTAAAAAATCTAAACATGAAAATCTATTGATTTTGAAGTTTTAGATCTTATTATTAATCTATAAAGATCTTATTTATTAATAAATATAGTATGTGGTTGCATATTCTTAAGGGGGCGTCTGCCAGACGCCCCCTTAAAATCTTCTAAATTTTTAGTAGATAATTATCAAATAATTAATATAATAATATAATACTATTTTAAAAAACTAATAGATTCTTATAGTTTGAAAGTCAGAGCAAAGGAAGGTAACAGTAAAATGTTCCTATAATATGTATGTAATTATTATAATATTCATAAAGGTTCCGGTTGTTCTAGAATTTCTCTATTTTTCAAAAATATAAACTCAGAAATCTGTTGATTCAGAAGTTCAGATCTTATTATTAATCTATAAAGACGTTATTTATTAATGAATTTAGTATGTGTTTACTACAAAGGAGATATTAATCACACACCTCAAAATCATATGAAAATAAAAAAATAAATCAATTTAAATATCAAAAACTAAAAAATAAATAGAAGATTAAAAAATAAAGATTAAAAAAATACTCATTACGTCTAAATATGCTTAACAATTCGTTGATTCTTAATATGATTATCAAATTCTCTTGTCGTAATATAATAATATAGCACATAGTTTTAGCTGCAGCATCATTTTCAAAATCAAGTTACTAGCTTCTTGCTTGTGCCATTATCATCGACAATTCTCATATGTAGTTAGAACTATTACACCCATAGGTCTATTGTTTAAAAATTCTTCAAAAGAATAAAATACACCATCATTGTTGCATGCACATGTTTTACGTTTTATATAGACAATGTATATTTTTTGATATTTTCCCTTTCATATATTTAAATTTTTTTAGAGAAGATGAAAACGTTTCACCTCTACCGCTTTCAAAGTACGCATTTCTTAATTTACAGTGATCTAACTTTGCTGAATAATTCTTCTGACTAGCATTATTCCTATCTGTTTGAAACAGAAAAATAATCCATTCAGGCATATCAAATTGTGAAGAATTTGTCAAGTCTATTTCAGCATAATTTCCAGAAATAGCTCTTCTAACTGTTTTAGTTTTTATAAAATTAATACCAGTAGGTTGTTTGAGTAACTCAGTTTTAACTTTACTTCAACAAGAGGATCATACTTCACTCTAGGCATTCGAATATACATACTCTTGATTTCAATCTTACCAGGTTTTCCAATTTCCCAAACAAGCATAGCCATATCATCATTGTTATTTCTCTTAAAAGTAATCTTTAATAGTCCTTTATACATGGTGTCCTTGTAGCCGCTAAAAATCCACCTAAAAGCTTTAGTTTAAATAGTACTTCTCGTGTGCTTTTTGCATTTTCCAACTATTTAACACCATCTGTTCCATCTTCTTTTAGTGGTAGCCATCCAGACATTTCGTATTCTCGTACTTGGGATTTTGAAAGAAGACAAGTTCCTAAAGCCGTGCTGGTGATACCTGGGTAGTCTATTCTATCAATAGCAGTATAACATTTTTCAACTAATATTTGAGACAACATATGAGGAAAGAAGTTATCAACTACTCTCACCTCAGCTTTATCATTGTATTGTGTGTTATCTTTTTCAACTAATTTGTATTCCATGTAGACATCAGCATCATAAGGATGTATGAACCCATCTCCTACATCCACGTTGAAGATGACATCCTTATTAGGCGAATTTAAACCATCAATAGTTTCTTGAGTTGGTGGATAATCTTTGTATTCGTATGAGATAATGTTGTCCATTTATTACAATAGAAATTATGGGTGTTCACAAACTTTTAAAATTACAGTCACTAGGCTATCTCCAAAATCAATTGGGGCCCCGTTTTCTTTTTTAATGTCCACTTTTATGGTATCAAAGTCAAGATGTTGCACTGGAAAACATAATGGATATGTTGGTTCATAGATGATAGGCTCTTTAAATTATGCATTAGTTCTGAACGATGCAATAATATCTGATTTTTTATGATGATAGTCATCATATTTTAGATACATTCCATCCGCTAAATTACAATGAATATCAATTGTTTCTAACGGGTGAAATTTAGGAACATAATCACCACTAGATTCCATATTTGGTTCAACCTCATTATTGAATCCAAGCACCTCTCCAATAGATTTATCATAACTCAGTTGTAATTTGAATGGAGATTTTATATCAACTCGGTTGGTGGTATCATTTCCCTTGATTGATATATTATTGGTAACAAATGGAGGTTGTGAGTAAATATATTTTTCTAGTGTAGTAACATTATACTGTCCAACTGGAATAATTAGCTCTTTTTCATCATCATTTTCATCGTAACATAACATGTTATTAGCCTTTGTTACATTAGGTGTGATATATGTTGTATAAAAACCAATTAACGCAACTTGTAATTGAATGGGGTAACCCCTTCTGTAAATTGGAATTATATTCAGAGAGTTTGAATACATAAGTAATTTATTAGCAATATTTTTCTTACGTTTAGTTTTGAGATCACATAGGCCTTCGATAATGATTCTTAGTAGTTCATATGTGTCATAAAGGCATGTGGTAGTGATAATTTTCCAATCCATTTATGTAAATTAAAATTATCAATTTATTTGTACACTATCTCCTGCGGCTACGTGTGGTTCTTCAGAATCTTCTTCGGCTTCCCACATCATTTCGAATATGTCTAATTGTTTCCTGACATAGGTTTCCATTTGTGACTTATTTACAGCATCATCTTTATCAATTCCAGGTTTAATTTTGGTATTCTTCGTTTATTGGATAATGTTATATAAGAATCGGAATGATCTATAACATGCTTTCCAACATAATTAAAAGAAACCCAATCATAGGTTGGTATTTTATTTTTGATGTTCTTAATTTCATTATTTAGGATATGAGCTTGATCACTTGTAACAAAAACGGATACATCGTGCACACTAGTTATTAGAGATTTTATTTTTTCGTTTATGGGATCTATGATTTTTCGTATATTATTTTGGTTACGATATGATGGCTTGTCAAATTAAAATAAAAATTTATAATATTAAAAATTTAATGAATAGGTACACATGAATTTTATAACCCTCCTGTAGTCCCATACCAGGTTTAGACTTAAAATATATATTATCTCCATTAAAATCATTAAACGGTTTTTTATGATCAACTACTGTATTGTTTTGTAATACTTCGTATATTTGTGCATCTAGATTTGTCTCTATTTTAACAATTGATCCATCACATAAAATAGGAAAAAATCGTTGACCACCAGTAGGTACAAAATATTTTTAGTGAGTGTATCATTAAAATATATAAAACTAACTATATCTGTATACCTAGATCTCCTTTCTCGTGAAACAATATCTTCACTTATTTTAACACATTCATCTTTGATTTATTCTACACGTTCTTTGATAACCCCAATACTTGATTATGATAATTTGATACATATTCTTCTATTTGCTTTTTATTCACAGCACCGTTTGCATCAATACCAGGTTTGATAGCTGCTAATCTTCTGTGATTATGTAATGTTACGTATGCTGGAGTAGTGCCTATGATATCCTTTTTAATAAAGTTTTTATTCATATATTTTTTGTCGGTATAGTTTGTATCTTGATCCTTTGTTAAAAAATCGGATAAATTCTGTGGAACTAAGTTTGTTTGGTTGTTATATTTTGATGTAGTTTCTCCAAATATTGTGATTGGCATCTAATAGTGTTAAAATATCTTTAAAAGAGATACCCCTAGTATACATTTTTAAAACTGTAATATATAGATGTCCACAGATAACTTCATCAAAATTTTGTATACGCTCATTATTATAATACATAGTGCTTCTTCCCTCGCGACCACACAGATAATTAACCAATCACTTAGGTGGTTGCTCACCAAATGAATCAAACACATAGCTTGTATGTTTGAACTATCTTTGATGTAACATACCCAGTGAGTTCCAATGTTTTTACTTATATCGAAGTTAACAACACCACACTCATATGTGTTGGGATTTTTAGATAGCTGATCAATCATATATACACCTCTTAATCCTTTAACATCTTTACACATTTTTATAATGTCATAATTACTCAGAGGCGTAGCGATACCAAGTTTTTTTTTATCGCGGTAGGTTTTTTTTACAGTAGGTGTTTTTTTAGTACTCTTGCGTTTACGTGAATGTGATATTGAACTCCCAACTACTAAATTTGGTGGGTTGCTTTTAACCTCCATTGCAAGGTTATGACGTTATTGTTCTTCGAGCTCCTCGTCATTCTTATTTTTATTGTGAACAACATTGACTATACCTGCGGCACCACCTGCAATAGACCCAATAGCCCCTAATGCTGAAAGGAGTATAGGTGTAGTGAATATAAAGCCACCCTTATGCTGTAGCTTTATTGCAGAACCAATTTTTTGCTTTTTTAATATTATTGACTGCTTTCATATATGAAGATACAGTAACACCGCTTCCTGACTTTGGAGGGTCTTTGTTGCTAAGAAGTTTACGTAATTCTGAGACAGCATATATTAGTGCTGGTAATGTAAAAATATTTCCACCTCTGCGAACTTTTATAGCACTTCCAGATTTATTATTTTAAAAAAATGTTCAATGGTGAGTAGTTCTGCTAGTGATATCATTTATATATAATAAAAAATATGTAATTACTATCAACTCCATCCAAGATGAACTTTACCATGCATTACTCCAGCAACACCTAATGAAGCTATTTTTTCTCCAATACTTGAGTCCTTACTAAACACACGCTCTAGTTCACGATGTTCTAACACTTTATCTGCTGCGTGTCGATCTTTTAAATCTTTGTGATCTCTATATGCTATATCATGACTTTTGCAAGCAGCGTCAAGACGGTTGATTCCTTGATCACCTCTAGCTAATCTCATCTCTAGCTTTGTGCCAGGGCCGCAATATTAGTAGGAAGGAATGTGCAATTCAAATGGAAGTTTGTTAATTATATCATTAACAAATCAAGAGCCAAAAGCTTCTTTGCTCCAAAATTTAGGGGGCAACATATTAATAATTTTTATCAAGTGTCCAATATTTTTGGGTCTTGTAAAATAAAATTCGCAAGCGTATCATTGAACATTTTCATTATGCTAGCCTTCTCATTATGCAGGTTATCGTTTCCAGATTGTTCCTCTCCCATAATAACAATTAACCTGTCTACAAGCTTTCGTACATCATTCATCCAAATAAATTCTTTAGGTAACTCTGTGTACTTTTGTAATCCTTTTCCACTCTTGTGTTTCTGTTCCTTTTTTTTCCCACTACCAACATCTAAATCTGATTCTCTACGTGGTGGGGAAAAATATTGATCTGATTTTGAAACACCCTTTTTCATTCTTTCCCAAATTGGACTAATTATGCTCTTATATTTTTCACTCCGACTTGATTTAGGTTTCCTTGTATTAGGATCATTATTTTGATATATACAGTTCGTATTGATTAAATTTTTTTCATAATTTAACATATCGTCTACTGGAAGATTTTGATTAGACTGTTCCATTGTTAACAGACTCATTAAACCCTCTGTAGCTTTATATTTGATCCCATTAATAATACAATTGTCATAATCAAAAACTACTTCAGAATCACCAATATAAAATTTACCATTTTCACTTCCAACTATACCAAATATCAAATCACCTTCACCCTTCATTTTTGATTTGATTAAATATTTTGTTATGATTCGCCCTGCAATTATTATGCTGTATTGAGTAATTGCTTTAGAATACGTATTTTCAGACGTAGACGTAGACGTAGGTTCAGACGTAGACTAAGTTTTATCGTACGTTGGTGGAACGTACGTTGGTGGAACGTGTGTTAGTGGAACGAGTGACATACTATGTTCATGTTCATGTTCGATAACTTTTTCTAATTTAGTTCCCAAATCATTAATAGCGTCAATCGTGGGCTGTTCTTGTTTTTTGTATTTGTTATAATCACCACGTTTAGCTCTTTTGACACCTTTAAATTCTTCAATCAATTGATCACGTAATCGTATCATTTCATCTGCTTCTTTAACAGACATATGTGTTTTTTTCTTTGAAGGAGAGGCAGAGGAGCTTCGCTATGAGGCAGAGGAGCTATGCTCTGATTTATTATATATCATTTATTAAGATATTAAATTTCCCAAATTTGAAACTAGCTTTTTAATTTGCTCTATAATGGCTATGTATGATGTTGTTCACTTAATTCCAAATAAAGATAATGTACTTCTACCAGCTCTAATAATTGTATTGTTAAACTCACCAAATTCATAGTACAAATTGTCCTTGAAAAAATACAAGTTACCGTTAATATATCTAAATGCAGAGTTAATACCTAGTGGTAATCCTGGAAACGATTTTGATATTATTCCATAATATTTTGCTGACATCAGGCAGTCATCTATCTCTAAATAGTAATTATTATTATAGAATAAAAATGTTCTACCAGTGTATGTATTCACTACAGCATTAATTACATTTCCACGACTTATACCCAACTCGCTTATATATTTAGGATATCCAGTAACGAGACTAAGACTAGGAAAGTTTATCATATAAAACAGATTATCTATAAATATAACCACTTCTCCAGATGGTCTCTGATATATCCCCACGATTTCAATAAATTCATTTGGTAAAAATGTTAGCCAATTGGTTATCAATTGTGGTGCTTCAGCTTGTTTATTGTAAATATCAATCATCCAGAACCACTCTTTGTAAAACACATACATGAACTGGTTTATTATTAAATATTGTTGAGGGATCTCCGATCCCGGTATGCTAGTCAAGTCACATAACTTGGGCGCTCTTCTTCTTGGTACTTGTGTTGTCGTAGTCGCTTCGCTCACCTTCGGCATTTTGGTACTTGTGGTCGGTACAATTGGCCTAGCCGGATCATACAAACTCTGAATCGCATATATATCATCTGTCTGTAGTTCTAGTTTTATATTATCAGTTTCATAAAACGCGTACATAACAGAATTTGGATCGTTAGAGTGCCCCAATCCCAACGAATGCCCAATTTCATGTATTAATGTAAAAAACAAATTTGTCATATTCTTTGGTGTTTGATCATCTTTTTTAAGATACCATTTTTCATCTGAGTCAATGTGTATCTCTATAGGGGAATTAGTTTCACCTGAATAGTAAGCATGTGCAAGAACTCCGCCTATACCATCAAATTTGTATATGCAGGGCGTGGACGATCTTTGAAATTTATGTACCCGACGCTTAATTTAAATTGTTATATCCGGATTGATATGATAATATTCAAACGTGACGTCAGCATGCTTACTCCGTAGATCAAACGCTGCTTGCGTTAAATCTTGTAATTTATTAATTGCAAGTAGGCCATAGTGCCACTTTATAGTCTTCTTATTCCACTTGTAGTTTGAGTGCTAAAGCTAAACACATCATCCTTTACACCACATCTAGGTGTGTTTATTAATTTTAACGTTGCGTTGTTTATTTGTCCAGTTGGATCAAGTCCGTAGTACCCTTGAAATAATAAAAGAGCATTCGTGAGATTTGTTGTGTCAACGTATGCTATATCACCGCTTTCGCTCAAGGAACTATCGTTCCGTTTAGATTCACTCGAAAGATATCCATAGTTGTAAAGATAGTTAAGAACATGCAGCGTTTCATTACATGGTTTTTTTTAAACGGTTGTCCCTCGAGTGGTAACTAATAGTAACGTTAGTATGGTTGTAATCTTTTGCATTTATATGAATATATATATATATATATATATATAAATGACAGACTGGAACATATAAAACCTATCATACCAATACCACAATTAAGGCGAAATAATGGTAAATATCTGCCAAATGATGATTATATTCGATCGGTTATTGTTGGACCGTCTGGGTGTGGTAAGACAACGCTATTGCATAATTTTTATTAGCTCCTGGATGGTTGGATAAAAAGAACAGACACATCAACATATATACTCGAAAAGTTTAAACCAACCATCGTATGTATTTTTGCAAAATTTATATAAAGAGGTGGAAACTATGATAAATAAAAAAAATTGCACATTCTGTGATAATAATGAAGAGGTTGTACCACTGGATGAGTGCAAAAATAATTCCATAGTTGTGTTTGATGATTTTATACAGGAGAACCAAGATCACGTGCGAGACTATTATACACGAGGTAGGCATAAGCAAATTGATGTGTTCTATTTGGGTCAAACGTACAGCAAAATACCTAAACAGCTTATAAGAGATAATATCAATTTTCTGTGTATATTTCAACAAGATAACACAAATTTAAAACATATATACAATGAGTTTGTTGGTGGTGATTTTAATTTTGATGAGTTTAGTTCCATCTGTAGTGATTGTTGGAATCAAGAATATGGGTTTATTACTATAGATATGTCATGAAAACGTAACAGTGGAAAATATAGACAACAAATTAAACATTTTATTATTTGTAAATGAATCTGTTATATATGATTTTTTATATCTTATAAATTACCATGACTACTACATATTGCGTAAAGTGCAAATCAAATACCAACAGTGTTAACCCTGTTAACAAGAAAGCATCAAATGGTAAGCCGTATATATTATCCAAATGTGCTAGTTGTGGATCCAAAAAATCTACTTTCGTAAGCACATCTGGTAAAGGGATTAAAAAAACACCTACTGTGAAAAAAAAACATCATCAAAGAGGTAGACACAGTCCGAGAGCAAATTATTAATGAACTACATAAACCAGCTAGAAGAAATTACCCAACACGAAAAGTCATTGTATACGGTATAGATGATCTATGGCAAGCTGATCTGGTTGAGATGGACTCTGGTAATTTAAAAGGTGTTTCTAAAATCAATAAGGGTTTCAAGTACATGATAACGATCATAGATGTGTTCTCCAAGTATGCATGGGCTGTACCATTAAAAAACAAAACTGGTGAACATGTTACAAATGTGTTCAAACACATATTCAAAGATCGTCACCCCTTTAATCTACAGACTGATAAAGGTAAAGAGTTCTACAACAAGGATTTTAAAGAGCTCATGAAGAAATACAATATCAATCACTATTCAACATATACCAACGTTAAGGCATCTGTTGTCGAGCGGTTCAATAGGATGCTCAAAGAAAAAATGTGGAAACAATTCTCCATACAAGGAAACTATAAATGGGTTGAAATACTACCAAAACTAGTAGACACCTATAACAACACTTATCACACTACTATCAAAATGAAGCCTATTGATGTTAATATGAAGCATATTGATGTTAATATAAAAAGCACATACCCTTACCTAGAAACTAAATATAAAGTTGGTGATAGAGTTCGTATCAGTAAAATAAAAGGCATATTCGAAAAAGGATATACAGCTAACTGGTCTACAGAGATATTTACTGTTAATAAAGTGTTCGCCCATAACCCACCATATTACCATCTCAAGGACACTAGTGGAGAAGATAGTAAAGGTATATTCTACGAGCAAGAAATGCAGAAAACAAAATTTCCTGATGTATACCTAGTTGAAAAAGTGCTACGTAAGAAAGGGGATAAAGTGTATGTCAAGTGGCTTGGATTTGATAGTTCGCATAATAGTTGGGTACCTAAAACAGATGTTGTCTTGTAGCTATAATAATTTTAATTTCTATCATCTCATGCTACCTTATATATATTCCTCCGAATGTCTTCACTATAGCTAATATTAGTCGAGGGGTCATTAAGTGGATCAGTTTCTACAGTTCCTCTCTTTGGAATATAATATTTTTCATTTTCTAGTTTTTCAAAGTAATCATTGATGAAGTTATTCCATATAATGTCATTTTTCTTTTTTCTTTTTTATTATTATATTACTAGGAATATTGTAATATTCACATTTTTTTTTTGTAAAATAGGGAAAATTTACAGATTTCTTTTGTTCTATATAAATACAAAATTTATTAAACATATATTTAATTTTTTCAAAATATTTATATTCTACATATGCATATCGTCTTAACAAATTAATGAAATATCTCATTCTTGGTGAAATTCTATTTTTAATTATTTTAACTGATTTATATTGACAGTAACAATCATCTTCTTCATGTATTTTCACAATACTCCATTTATAAAAATTATTATAAAAAATATTATTATATAAATGAAAACTTGTGCTTCTTGTCAGCTTCCAGAGAAAATAATAAAAGAAACATCATATTGCGGTCCTTGTAATAAAATATTTATTTATCCAGAGAAATTTAATACTTGTGTTGAATGTGAAAAATTAAAACCTCTTTATCAATTCAATCATAAAATAGTAGATGATAAACCGATTATTACGAACAATGTTTGTAGACCTTGTATTCATAAAAATAGGAATATATTAGAGAATAAATTAGAAAATAAGCAAATTAAATGTTCCAAATGTATGGAAGTTAAAGATAAAAATTATTTTAGTTGTGGAAATATATGTAAAAAGTGTATAAATAATTATCAAAGCGAAAAAACGAATTAAATGTAATATTTGTGATAAAGAACTTCATAAATTTTAATTAAAACATCATATTGAAAAGAGACATCCAATTGGATTAGAGAATAATCAAAAGCAATATTCTAGATGTAAGGAAGTTAAAGATAAAAAATATTATTTAATAAAAGGAAATAGATGTAAAACGTGTGTGAATAATTATCAAAGTAAGAAACGAATTAAATATAATATTTGTGATAAAGAAGTTTGTAAATATTATTTAAAAGATCATATTGAAAGGAAACATTTAAATGGATTAGAGAATAATGAAAAGAATGCTCTAAATATATGGATGTTAAGGATAAAAAGATTTTAGTAAAGGAAATATATGTAAAAAGTGAATGTATAATTATAATAGCGAACAAGGAGTTAAATGTAATATTTGTAATAAAAATGTTTATAAATATTATTTAAAAGAAACATTTATCATCATCTGGTATCATGGCAGCTGCCGACGTCTTCCGAAAACCAAACGTCATTTCTCTCTGCCCATTCATTGATCTTCCTCCTTTCCTCTGATATTCATATCTGTTTGTACCCATTCTATCCTAGTTTTCTTCGGTCTTCCTCTCTTCCTCCTTTCTATTGAGGTCCATTCCATAACACTTTTTGGCAATCTTTGCTCTGGCATTCTTTTGAGATGACCATACCACTGCAATCGGTTCATTTCTATATTGTCTATGAAGTTCGGCTCCTCTTGTACACCCATAATTTCCCTAATTTTTTTATTTCGTATTCTATCCATTCTAGATTTTCCAGCTGATCTTCTTAAAACATCCATTTCTGTATTTAAAATTCTTTGAAATTTCCTGGTAGGAAAAAGCATTTAATAATTTGTTTTTATAATAAATGGAATATTTGTTAAGTGGGATATCTTTCAATGTTCTTAAAAGTCAAGCAAAACGATTAAATATCAAGCACTTTAGGGGGATCACCAAGTCTGAACTTGTTGATCTCTTGGTTAAATATCATAAAAAGGAAGAAAAACGATTTATTAAATATCCTAATGAAATATTAAAATATAAAAAAGTATTTGATTGTTTTGATCTAAAATATGATAAAAAATATATTCACACCAAAAAAAATTAAAATTAAGACAAATTTGAGACACTTATACAAAGAAATAAAACCATATGAAATTATAGAAACATCTCATAAAAAACTATTGTTGACTGTTAGAATAAATAATAAAACATATAAAGATATTTAATTATTTTTAGACTATTGTGAATCAATATTTGAAAAATTGGTTTCGGAACAAATAAATAAACATGGAGCAATAAAATTTAAGCAAGTTATAAAATGTGAGATTGAGAAAAAGATTAAAGACTATTTGGAAGAAAAAAATTTAAATGCACAATCTGATATTAAATCTATCATGATTCCTACAAATACAAAATGAATCCTACCTTAAATTAAGGGTGAAATTAAAAATACTATACTTTTGAGTCCAACTTCGGGTTGGACCTTAAAATAAATTAAATATTGTGATATGTATATTAATAAGTATAAACCTTTAAATAATATATATTTATTAAACAAAATGTGTACACTAATATTATATACATGGTTTTACCATTTTGCTATTAATTCGTGAATTGTTTTGGTTCTGTTTTCGCACTGCACTAAGTGATACTTTGGGCACGGTTTGCTACAGAGTTTACAGATGCAGGTCTCCTCGGGTTCATGGAAACTTTGTTTATGACATATTTTGCCATGGAAGCCGTGAGCGGCAAAGCGTGTGTATAAGTGGCGAAGTCGAAAATTTGGTCCTTTCCATTCGTCTGTGTTTAATGCTTCCGTTTCCGTGATTTCGTTCGGAATCTCTCTGGCTTTTCTCTGTCTCTCCTCGATTGCTGTTTTGTATGCCTGCGTTTCTGGTAGATCGAAGTGTTTTCGGATATCTTCTATGAAGTAAGACTCCTTTGCTATTATGTAGGCATAGCTATGTCTTGTGAATTTTGAAATTGAAAGAGCCCGTTTTAGGAATCTCGCTTTTATGCTTTCAAGTTTCATGAAATTTTTGGCTGTGAGATATGTCCATATTAGCTGGATTCCATAAGTGGCAACCGGCATAACTTTGATGTTGAATAATGCTATTGCCGTTGGTAGGGACAGGTTTCGTAACTTTGGAATGTCATAAATGGCTTTTGTGGCAGCTGTAGCACGCTCTTGTATATGCATCGAGAATACTGTTCCGGTGGTCTGTAATGTTATTCCTAGGTATTTGAAGCTGCTAACGAATTCTAGAGTTGACCCGTCGCATGTGAGGTGATCTCTCTTGGATAGTCCTTCCTCCTCTCCTAAATTTCATAGCTTTGGTCTTTGAGCTATTTATTACCATTGAATTTTCTAGTGCCCATTTCCTGATCTTCTCCATGGCTGCTTGTAGGTCTTCTAGACTCCTGGAGAGGATAGCCATGTCATCTGCGTACATAAGGAGTTTGACGTTCCTTGTGTCTATCACCTGACCGATGTCCGCCGTCTTGACGTTAAAGAGTATCGGGCTCAGCGGGTCTCCTTGTAGTACCCCTCTTGTCTGGATGATATTTTTCGACGTAGTTATGCCGTCGTGTATAGCCACAGAGTTTGCGGTTAGCACAGACGCGATTATTTGTAGTTCATTGCTAGTCCTACCTAGTACGCTTTCTAGCTTTTGAATGAGTATATCCCTGTTGATGCTATCGAAGGCTTTAGCGTAATCTATGAAGATTGCGTACAGAGGGGTGGTGGGTTGCGCCAAGGTAGTTGTTATTTCTTTTATAATTTCATGTACAGCGTGTAGCGTTGATCTGCCCGGGGTGAAGCCATATTGATTCATTGGTATGATAGCACGTAATCTTGGTTCAATTCGTCTCAGTAGAAGTCTGCTGAAAAGTTTAAACATGACGTTTTCCAGGGCTATTCCCCTATATGAATTTGGATCGTCCTTTCGTCCTTTGCCTTTGTAAAGCACAGTTATCAGTGTGCTCCTCCACTGTTTTGGGATTGAATTATTCTTGAAACATTCTCTGAAAAGGCACGCTAGCGGTTCCGCCAGGTCTCGGACTGTGTCTTTCAGGTGTTCATCAAATATTCCATCTGGGCCGGCCGCTTTGTTGTTCTTTCCGTTCATGATTAGTTCAGTGACTTCTTCTGTTGTGATGGGAGTCGAGGTTTGATTGCGTTCCGCATGTAGTGAGAAGGAGTTGGACATATTGTTCCTTCCTCCCAGGAGGTTGCTGAAGTACAATTCCCATCGCTCCATGTTTACGAGGGGGCTCGATCTGTTCTTCTTCGAAGACCTTAGGATTTTGTAAGGTTTCATTTCCGCCTCAGCAATTAGTTCCTGTTCTACAAGGAGGTCGTATGTTAATTTCTTTTCCTTCAGTAGGCATTTGTATTTCCCACGCTCTACGGCGTACTCTGTCAGTGCATCACCTCCGTGTTCCCTAGCAGCATGGAGGAGTTGTAGTGTCCTTTGCCTCATTACGTAACAATCTTCGTCGAACCATGGCTTCGCGGTGCGTTTCGATCTGGGCAGTTCTCTGGTGGAGTGTGTGATTATGTCATTCAGAGCAGCAGTTGCCTCGTCTAAGTTCCCCTGCCTCATCATGTCCATTATTTTTGGTAGCTCTGCTTTGTTTGTTTCCCATCTTTCTTCGTCTATGTATCTTGAAATTGACGGTTTGAAATATGTGCCTAATGGTTCTTGTGTTCCTGCACTGGCATGGAATTTTGTTATAACAGGGAGGTGTTTCCTAATTGTGACATTTTCCACATTCACTTCAGCGTCACCTCGACCGTTCGTGAAGACGAGGTCGATTGTGCTCCTCCCGTTTGGTGCCACATATGTGTAATCCTTTTCCTGGTTTAACAGGATTAGCCCGTAGTCCAAAAGAAAGTCGGTAACCGCTTGTGTTTTTGTGTCCCATTTGTCTATTCTACAGTTAAGATCGCCTACCAGGAAAGTAGGTTTGCTATCTTCTGTGTTTTCTAGTGCCCTTCCTAATTCATCGATGATGACCTCGGGTTCGGTGTTAGGAGTGAAGTATCCGCCAACGATGTTCGCTCTTCTAGTGACTATCGTAAGGGTGCTGTCTGTACAATCGGTTACTCTGAGGGGTTGCAGGTGGGGTTTTACGTAGCAGCTTAGACCCCCTGAAGGTCGTCCTCTTTCTCCTTTCTTAGCTGGGGAATGGATTCCGTAGAAACTAGTTATGTTTATGTCTTCTGTGCTGAGTGTTTTCTGTGAAGAATAAAATGTCATTATCTTGGAGAGTGCATAGGGGGGTCATGTCAATAACAGATTTCAGCCCTTCTACATTCCACAACATTATTTTCAAGACGTCACTTTTGGTACCATTACTGTGGTAGTGTTGCCCCCTGCCTTTGGGAGCGAAAAAGACGATAACGTCGGACTACTACCCCCTCCGGCCGTGATTCTGGGCTGGTGATTTTCTGTAGGTCCTTGAGTGGTATTCCTACTTTGAATGCTTTCAAGGAACCTCTCGATTGGATTTCTTCGCATTCCAGGATTTCTGTGACCTCCAGTCTTCTCAGGTGTTTTTCTACCTTCTCACGGGTCGTGTTTTGGTGAAGGCGTCCGATGTACAGCCAGGCTCTACGGCATGCCGCTTGTAGTTCCTCTCCAGCTGCTGTTGTGTGTGTTTCTAGGGCTGTATTGGTGCCGATGATTGTAGGTGTCTGGATAGTTTGCGTCTTAGGTACACGCCTTCTTCTTACAACCTCTGTCCATGGAGCCTCTTCTCTGTTGATTGATATCGGGACTTCGTTTCGTTCTATGGATGGGTGGGAGTGTTCTTCTTCTCCTGTTTCTTGTGTTGCGTTTTTAATTTCATTATGCTGTGTCGCGGTTTTTATTTCATTTTGAATTAAATGTTTGACGCTCATACTCCAGTTTACCATTATTTCCTGTAGTTTGTGGTTTATTTTCTCTGTTATTTTCTTTTCCAGGTTCTTTGCGAAACTGTCGGGATCGTTCTGGCAGTCCATGTCGTATGCCGCAGGACTTGTCATATTAGATGCCGACTGATCATTCGATACCTTGTGGTTACAATTGTTGCTGCTAGATGGCGTCCCCTCTCCGGTTGCGCTGCTCTCTCGGTCATTGGTTTCGATCGCTGCCTGCAGGTGGAGACTGCTTCTTGTTGGTTCGGTTGCGTAGTCGAGAGATGTCGCTAGTTGTCCCATAGATATGCTGTCGTCTACCACATGGGCATCCTTTGTTTCATTTCTAACCTCGATTACATGCATTTCTTTATCATTATTCTTATCTTCTAGCATGCGTTTCACAGTTTCAAAACATTCACGGATATAAACTTTTAAAAGGATCTAGTTATGTTGATTTATCTAAAGAAATTAAAAAATAAGAAAGCTGTTATTAATATTAAAAATAAAGATAAAAATGCTTTTTCTGGAGTATTTCAGCTGCTTTACACCCAGTTAATATTCATCCAGAAAGAGTAGCTAAATATAAAAAATATGAAAATGAATTTGGGGATAATGAATATCCAATGAAATTACACGATATTGAAAAGTTTGAAAAGAGGTATAATTTAAGTATTAATGTGTTTAGTTTTGAAGATAATTTGAAAATATATCTTCAACAGATATCTAAATTTAAAAGTGAAACTATTATTGATCTATTACATGTAAAATATGAAAAAAAAATTGCATTATTTTTGGATTAAATATATAGATAAATTGTTGTCTGGTCACGTTTCAAAGCATAAAGAAAAAAAAATCACCGTAGAAGATGTTTAAGACAATTTGTAAGGAAAGATTTATTAGAAAAGTATTCCTTCTATTGTAATAAAAATGAAGCTTTAAGAGTTGAATTTCCCGATGAGAAATATATTGAATTTAAAAATTATAATAGAAAATTAAAGGCACCTTTTGCAATATATGCTGATATTGAATCAATCTTAACGAAAGTATATTCATGTCAACAAAATCATGAAGATAGTTATACAAATGAATATTAAAAACATATACCCTGTGGATTTAGTTATTATAAAACTTATGCATATGGGGATAAGGAATTTAAACCAATACATTATAGAGGTGCAAATGTTGAAAAAGTGTTCGTTGATAAGATGATAGAAGAAATTCATAAGAGATATATATATATATATATCAAGAATAATTACCATCATATGAGATATACATAATTTTGAAAATGCGAAAGTTTGCCATATTTGTGAAAAACAATTTAAAGAAGATGATATTATAGTGAAAGATCATAATCATCTCACAGGAAAATATAATGGAGCTGCACATAATGAATGTAATATAAACTATAAATTACCAAAGTTTGTACCTATATTCTTCCATATTCTAAAAAAAAAGTATGATGCACATCTATTCATTAAAACTTTAGCAGATAGAGAAGTAATTCCAATAACAAATGAAAATTATATTTCTTTCTCTTTTAAAATTAAGTTGATGAATGTGAAGTTAAAAATGGTGATAAAACGTTTATGAAATAAATCATGTATGAGATGGGATTTCTAGATTTACTTGCTTTTATGTCTTCTTCAGTGGATAGATTAGAAAAAACCCTCAAATATTTCCCACACTGGAAATCATTTTCCTAAAGATAAAATAGAGTTAATTACTAGTAAACTTCCTTATTGTTATGATTACATTGATTCATTTGAAAAATTAGACAAGAAACTATTCCTCCTAAAGAACCATTTTAGAGTATATTAAACAATTCAGAAATAGACAATGAAAAATATGAGTTTTTGACCACTTTATGGAAGGAATTCAATATTAAAAATCTAAGAGAATTTCACGACTTATATGTTAAAATTGATACACTTTTACTTGCTGATATATTTTAAAATTTTAGAAACGTTTGTATGAAAATTTATAAATTGGATCCTTGTTATTATTAAACAGCTCCTAGATTATCTTGGGATGCTATGTTCAAACATACTGAAGTAAATTTGGAAATAATAAAAGATTATAATATGATATTAATGATAGAAAAAGGAATAAGGGGTGGAATTAATCAAGTTTCCAAGAGACATGTAAAAGCAAATAATAAATATATGGAAAATTATAATAAAGATAATGAAAGTAATTACTTAGCATATTTAGATATGAATAATTTATGTGGAAGAGATATGATAGAAGAATTACCAACACATGATTTTAAATGGGTTAAAGATACGAATAATTTCAATGTATGTGACATTTCAAAATATTCAAAAACTGGTTACATTTTGGAAGTAGATTTAGAATATCCTCATGAATTTCATAAACAACATAATGATTATCCATTAGCACCAGAACAAATAAAAGTCAATTCGGAATGGTTAAGTCCTTATCGAAAACAATTTAAAGAAACAAAGAGTCAAAAATTATTATTAACCTTAAAAGAAAAGAAGAATTATGTATTACATTATAAAAATTTTCAACTATGTCTTTGCTTGGGAATCAAATTAAAGAAAATACATAGAATCTTAGAATTTAAACAATCTAACTGGTTAAAGTCTTACATTGATTTAAATACTGAAATGCGAACTAAGGCTACTAATGATTTTGAATAGGATTTCTTCAAATTGATGAATAATAGTGTATTTGGTAAGACAATGGAATCGATTCGTAAAATATGTAATATAATAGTATTGAATGATTATATTAAAATTGAAAAATAAATTGCAAAGCCTACTTTCAAGGATAGAACAATATATACAGAGAAATTTGTAGCATTACGTATGGGTAAAGAGAAGTTAAAACTTAATAAACCTATATATGTTGGAATGTGCATTCTGGATTTAAGCAAATATTTTATGTATGATTTTGATTATAATGTAATGAAAAAGAAATATGGAAATAAAATAGAAGTTTGTTATACAGATACCGACTCATTTATTTACAATATAAAAACAAATTACTTTTATAGAGATATGGAAGCTATGATTGAATATTTTGATACAAGTGGTTTTTCTAAAGATCATTGGATGCCAAAGAAAAATAAAAAAGTTTTAGGGAAAATGAAAGATGAAAACTGTGATAAAATAATGAAAGAATTTATAGGATGAAGAAGTAAAATGTATGCTATAAAACTTGAAGAAAAGGAAATTAAAAAATCGAAAGGTACAAAGAAATGTGTTTTTGACAAAACCATGAATTTTGAACATTATTACAATATTTTTTTTAATGGAGAAAAACAATATAGGGTTAATATTCTCATTAGATCAAATAAGCATGACATTTCAACTATTGAAATAAATAAAATAGCTCTAAGTTAACATGATGATAAAAGGTATATTTTAGACGATGGAATAAATAGTAGAGCTTACGGTTTTAATGAATAGACTGAATTTTACAAGAATATAGAAACTATTAATAATGGTGTATAAATATATGAAATTAAAAATGTTTATAAAAAATGTTTTCTAATAAATGGAAGCACTCAACAGAATCGGATCGTTCTCAAAGACATATAAATATAGTGATATAGAATCTGGAAAATATGAACTGATATCGTTGAACAAAATTGAAACAAAATATGGAGCTACAATTCTAGGAACATTAAAAATCGAAGATGATGAAAGAGAATTCTATCTTCCTAAAATGATATGAAAAATTATCAGATAAAGATATAAAAAAATCAATAAAAGTATATGATGGATCGGTTGGAGATAAGAATGCTTACTAAGATATAAAAATTAGAGTGTTTATTAATAAATGGAAGGAATGAAATCCTTAGAAGATGCTAGATTATTAATGGGGCAAAATGATGAAGACCGGTACCCCCATAAAAATAAGAAAATAATTGTTAAATTTATATACATTATGAAATTATTTATAAAGAAATCAAGTATAAAATTACTCATTTTATGGGGGACCACCAGTCCCCCTTTAAAAATAGAAAATATTTATTAAATTTATGTACATTATGAAAATATTCATTTAATAATTGAGTATAGCACTACTGTTTTAAAGGGGGGGACCAGTGGTCCCCCCTTTCAACGAGTATATATTTATTAAATTTGTATACATTATGAATTTATTTATAAAGAAATCAAGTATAAAAATAAGAAAATAGTTATTAAATTTATATACAATATGAAATTATTTATTTAATAATCAAGTATAAAGCTACTAATTTTATGTGGTCGCCGGTAGCGACCCCATAAAAATAGGAAAATAATTATTAAATTTACGTACATTATATGTATGTTTTTTTGCTTATTTGATGTATTTTATTTCTATTTTTTAAAGAAAACAAGACATCAAAATTGTCTGATTTTCGACCTAATTTTTTTATTTTCATACGATTTTGGTGAATATGTATCAGATATTGAGAAATGGTGTGTGTCCCAGAAACCCCCTTCTGTATACTACTGTGGTCCTGTTTTATGGCCAGTTCGGTCACCACAATTGACACCCATGGACTTTTATATCTGGGGGTCTCCTGATAAGCCTGGTGTAAGTGACTCCAGCAGAAACGAATACGGACATATTTCATAGACTGTAGCAGCCGCTGACGATGTGTGCCATTCTTCTAGGATTCCTGGACGTATGTGACAGTCTATGAGACGTCGCTGTGTAGTTTAACGTGACTATAGCGGTGGACATTTTGAACAAATACTTTAAACTTTGTAACATAATTCTTTGGAAACAATCATATTCCGAGTAATTAAATTCAAAACTGGTTGAGTTATACAAAATGAAATAATGAACCACCAGACACCATGAAATACATATATCATAAAAGCTCAGAAAACATCGCTGGGCCACATGTGAACGTTTGTTGGTAGAGTTTGAACTCATCGTATATATTATGCAAACCAGTATCGAAATTTATTTTCATGTTTCTCATTCGATTTATCTAACTTTACAGTTTGAAAATTTGTGGATCCCATTTTACAGTCTACATATAACGATAATTTTAGCTATAGACGGATATTGAACCTGGGTTAGTTAAATTTCTAAATATAATTCTTAATAAATATGGAAGGTTCACCCGAATGGGTATTATACTTTGCTATATTCGGAGATCGATTTTGTCCTTTCACGGCACTCGGTGATATGATATTGGTTGCATCTCTGTCCGCACAATTCACATACACATTGGTCATTCGGGGTTGTGGAATGTCTTGTTCTTGCATAATTTGTGGTGGAAGCCGTGAATGGCTAGTCTTGTAATGGTGTGTCTCTGCTCCTGATTCTCTTTGGTCCAGTTGAGATCGATCATATAATTCTTAATGCAATATGAATAAAATACAACTTCCTGCCCATCTCATCTTAACCCCTAGTGCAAACAATCAAGTATGCAATTTTGATGTATTTAAATTCACATGTTTATACACTTACACCGTATGAGAGGTCCTAAAACTTACATTTAAATATAAAAAAAACATATAGACATTTAAAATAAAATGTCTCCCTCTGCTCTTATGTTTAAGCAGAATACCCTGACGTCTTCTTTAAAACTACCATAAATCTACTGGGAAGTACATGTATAGGGATAAGCAGACACTGATTATTTAATGGGGCTCGGTACAGAAAATAAAATTGTATAATTGCTGAAAGAGAGTAAGAAATGAAGAATTGTGTTCTAAACCGTAAGTTTTCCGATAAGTAGTTACCCAGAAAAACAGTTTGAAATATGGTTTTTTTTAAATTAACACTCGCCACCATTTTGATTTCAGCATTCACGTCACAACAAATATTCTCGAATATTCGACATAGTATTTGACTACAGACTTTTGTCTTTCGGATAATACATAATCTGTGCATTTGCTTGGTTACTGACTGTTTAAAGCAGCCATAATCCACTGACAGAGATTGTCGACGATGATGTTAATCAGTAATACCTAGACTACAGAGATCTCTAGCGATTGGATGAATGAACTAACAAATTACAGCTTCCTGAAATATACAAATAGCGCTTTCTATTGGCTGACAGAAAATTAATATATATTTATCTCGGTAGCTCAGTCGTTATTTTCGGCGTTTACTATACCGCAATTCAAATAGTTTTCCCAAAGTATTTAATAAAAATAATAACTCGCGTTATATTTTGTCTCCTTTTTCAGACCGGTTTTGGAAACATTAATACTATATCGTCACTTTTTACTCGACCGTTGTTCTATTGTGGTAATTCAATATTTCCTCGATTGAGAGAGCAAATGTCCAGTAAAAACTGATAGTCGAGTATTAATTTCTCCGAAACCAGTTAAAATAAAAACAAAATTGTATTTTTATTAAAGTTCGTTATTAATATCTCATGTTACTTCTTACAACATTTGAAGTTCGAAATGTCTGTCATCTTCTCAATTTCCAATACACATGAACTTATGATTTTTAACCAATGCAAGTTATGTGTTCATAACATCAGGAAAACAGTTAACGAATTTAATAAAAGAGGAAGAATATTTTATAACTGAATTAAATTATTTTAAAGTATTCATGTTAATTGATTTTTCATCATTTTCTTGGAAATGACATTAATTTCTGAATCACGTTTTCTTAGAATAAAAAAGAAGGATATCCTTGATTCTCAAGGAAAGATTGTTAGACATATGAATATAAATAACAAACAATAGAGAATTTCAGAATCAACATAAATAATAAACAATACAGAATATCAGTAATTATGAAGATTTAATGCATTGAGATGATCTGCAAAAAAAGAGGTTACTAATTAACAATAAACCATTAATTTCACTGTATTGGTGGTGATTTAAATAACCACTCTCTCTTTCTATATGATAGACAAATGCAGCATTACTGGACATATGCACGTCTGAAAGAAAAAACATATTGAAGTAAATACTTTAATGGACACTACACGACTGTTTAAACCTTTAAAACATACTGGTAGCCAGGATACAATAATATATATATATATATATATATACATATATATATGACAATTATCCATTACGACCTTGCTAGGCCTTATGGAGATATTTACATGGGTACAGAAGATAAGATGAACGTCTAGAAAAGAGTAATTCGATGGACGAAATTTATGGAAGAGGAGAAAGGTATGAGCAAGATAGATGGAAGCTTTTATCCAGAACTTGACCCTCTGATTTTCCTACCAGAAGTTTCCATGCGCCTCTTTCATCCCCATATGTGTAACAAGTCCTGCCCATCGCAGCCTACGAGACATAATTGTTCTTATTATATCTGGCTTCTTATACATATCATGTAGCTCACTAATATGTAGTTTTCTCCATTCACCTGTCTGTTCATCTCTTTTTTATCCAAAAATATTCCAGAGAACTTTATTCTCAAATACTCCTAATCTTCTTTCCCCACTTAAAGTATGAGTCCATGTTTCGCATTCATATAATATAAAAGGTAAAGGTATCCCATTACAGGGTAGGAGGCCATTGGGGTCGTAAGAGGTTAAGGCTCCCACTTTTCTGGACAATTGGCACATGATGTCAGCCAGGTTGTCAGACCTGCGTGACAGCCGTCTTTACCAACAGAACAAGTGTCTGGTACTCATTTCCCTTAGAGACTGAATTTACCCCAGGGCCAAAATGCCGCCAGATTGTTTTTGGGTCAGTTTAAAGTTCCTGACCCCACCGGGACTCAAATCCTCGACCTTGTAGTGTAGTGCTTTAACAAAAAAAACTCCTAAGAACTTTATTCTCAAGTACTCGTAATTTTCTTTCCTCCCTTAAAGTAAGAGTCCATGTTTCGCTTCCATGTAATATAACTGGGAGAATAACTGTTTTATATATTTTCATTATAACATTTTTTGAAAGGAGCTGGGAAGACATGAGTCCCTGTATAATTGCATGCATTTCCAGAATTGAGCCTATGTTTAATTACTTTATGCATCTCATTCCTATTTGTAATTATTTTTCCTTGATCGTTGAAATCAGCCACTTCTTCAAAATATCCTTCATTTGTCATTAGATGTTCATTTCCATTAGGCCTATATAATGCATTTCTATGTGTGAACATAAATTTAGTTTTATTGATGTTTACTTCCAGTCCCAATTTCTAGGTGTTCAATAGAGAGCGTGTAATCTCCTTAGTAATCTCCTCGTTATCTCTAAATAATACTATATCATTAGTATAAAAATAAATACATATATAATTTTAATTTTAGAAGTTAAATAATACCAAATCCATCCATCCATAGTAATTCTGCCCGAAGGCAGGTCCTTCACTGCAATGATAGCATGTTCATCTATTCTTACAGCTTTACTAGGGAAATGTAGGTGTGGTACCTTCCCGTTGCTTTCCGCACCGGTGAAGGATGATGATGATGATGATGATAATGATAAGGATGATGATGATGATGATCGCCATATGATTTCGGGGACCGTTTGGACCTAAAGGTTTCCTGACATTTGTCTTACAGATGAGGAAAAACACCGATAAAACCTCACCCAGAAAAACTGCCCCGACCGGGGATGGAACCCGGGCCCGCTGCGTGACAAGGCAGCAAGCTACCTCGAGACCACAGCGGTGGACTAATACCAAATAATAACATAAAATTAAATAACATAAATAATCAATGTCTTCTGTCCTTGTATAATAACCGCTCATAGCGCTTTGATAAACGTGACAACACCGCATGTCAAGTATTGCCGCGCGGCACCCGCTTTTATATGAACTGTTATCCATCAGAGTGAGGCTATTATAGCATTAATGTTCCTTGAAATATACTAAAGATGTTCAATAAGTTGACACAATCTATATACACATATCAGGAAGTTTTGTTTTCAAAGATATGACATGTGTCACAAGAAAAAACTAAGTTACATAAAATTCTAATGTTTTAACCACTGCACAGATAAACGTTCAGTACATTATATATATAACACACAAATTAGGCCTGTACATATGAACATTTTCCATTACATCATGTAAGTAATGGAACAGTGGCATAAGAATGTTGTATTTTGCGATGGAAAAAAAAAAAAACAATTACACACCACAACAAAGAATTGCTCGCAGGCTCGAAAAGTATCAATAACCATGTTTTCGGACTCGCAGAAGACGAAAATGATTTTGGGTTTATCCAATCACCTAACCGGAGTCGGATATTTCGACGAGAACATTTAGCAGAAGTGATCGTTTCCGTGAGAGTCGCAGGCGATATTGTCTCTCAAACTGATTACCCTTCTTTTTCTTTTGCGCGGTTTTATTACTCTTAGGGACTGTTAAGCCCTCAGGAATACACAATGTCCCGATTGCCACTGTCAAATACGTGAAGTAGTGGCTTGTAATACCTCGTTCTGTGCAGTTCGTCGTACATTAGATCATTGTGATAATGAAGTGTCGATATATGTATTATTGGGTATCATTATAAAGAAATTGAATTAAACAAAATCTACTATAATATATATCAATACGTACGTTTTAGTGTTTTTATAATTTTGCAATGTCTCACCGCTGTAAGAATTCTCCTAATTTATTCTGTTACGTATGTGGACAGTATTGTACAAAATCTCAGCGCAGAACTAGTAATAAAGGCGTACAATTTATATTTTCGGAACTATAGTAAATTTGGAGATACTGATAAATATTGGGCCCCCAATTTTTGCTGTACAAACTGCCAAAGGATTTTAATAAGGTGGTTAAAAGGTTCGCATTCGTGCATGCCATTTGCCATTCCAATGTTGTGGAGGGAACCTACGGACCACGTCACTGACTTATTTCTGTATGGTCAATATATCCGGTTTCACTTTAAAAAATAAGCATTCTCTTCAGTATCCAAATTTGCTGGCAGTCATGCGACCTGTTAAACATAGTGATTCTTCGCCGTTCTTGGGTGACGTCACGTTCCATGAAGGCATTTTAGAAATGGAAAGGCGTTATAAAGGGAAATCAGTTACTAACATGCTTGCTGATTACTGTTGGCAACTTATCACAGACGTCTCGGAACCATCTTATCGGCGTAAGTCAACCAGGAAGAAGTTTTGAAAGATGAGATTTTTGCTACAATTTAAGCATGTGTTGTAACGTAACTACTTTTTTATCCTTCTTAGAAAAACAAAATTTAACTTTTTGGATCTTACATGATTTGGTTTTACATAGATAAATTGCTTCTAGCAATATTTTTGCAAACTAATTGAAAATAAGTTCACATAAGCAATAATATGCTAAATGTAACGAAAAAAATTGAACACATCCTCGCAAACACTGTTAGGTGATAGAGAAAAACGGACTTCAAATTCGAAATCAGCACATGCCAATTAACTAAAATCACCTATTTTCATTTCTGCGAGCGACAAAATGTTCAAATTTGTTGTTGTGTGTTATTTAAGAATAATGAACAATGTTTTAATGAGCAGCGTTAATGTTTCATGATAGCTAGAATTGTAAAAATTGTTCACACGATCTTCTGTGTGGGCGGCTAAGATTTCTCCTTCCATGCGGTATATAATTTAGGAATAATTTGGAAACCTTTATTCTCGCAATCTGTCAATATGTTCTTTCCAGGCATTCATATATTTAATCATTCGGTCTGTAAGTTTGAAAATATTTAGTTTCTTTCTTATATTTTCATTCATTTTCTTATACAGCAGGGTATATCCTGCTATATTTCTTAAAAATCTCACCTAAGCTGCTTCCAGTCTATATTCTTGTCTTTTAGTGATCGTCCAACACTCTGATCGAAAACTTTATAAAATTTCATTTGTTTTCTTTTGTGTTTTTAAGTGTTCTTTTAATAATGCCACACATTAGATTAAATTTATTTAATTTGTCATTAATATCTTCAATATTAACAAATGATAAATTGAAACCTAGAATTATAAATATAAATAGAATTATAATTATAAAAGTATGATTGAAACTATAGCTTAAGGAGCGCTAGCAAATAATTAGATACAAATAGTTGAGGTATTTCAAAACTTCCGGGATCTAATGGAAATATGAGCCAATTAACCTTTAATGTTGTACTTTAATGCTTTAAACATGTTAATTATACACACTAAAAAATATATTCTTATAATATGAACAAATTGCGTCTTCTAATTAAATAAACAGTCTTCTTAATTATATTTCAAAATAACTTAATGAAGTTAATGTTTAATATAATTTATAATATGAAATACAAAAAGGCATAAATAAGTTATTCAAAATTAATATTACATGCATGAATTTCAAAATACGTGTATCACGATAATTTTTCCATTACAATTAAGAGCAAGTCAGTTATTTGTTAATACTTACTTACTTACATACTTACTTACTTACTTTTTACTTATTTACTTACTTACTTACTTACTCACTGGCACTATCGAACTCGTAGGTTCACGGCCGCTCGGACACAAACTCTCCATACATCCCTATCTTGAGTTCATGCTTTCCAATTATTCCCTGTATAATATACTTCCAACTAATCATAGTTAATGTTGTTTTCCCATCTCATTATTGGTCTACCAACTGGGCGTTTTTCCTCTGGCTTTCCTACAAGAAGCTTCCATGCACATATTTCATACCCCATACGCGCAACATGTCCTGCCCATCGTAGTCTACGAGACTTCCTAACTGTTCTTATTATATTTGGCTTCCTATAAAACCACGTAGTTCATTCTTATGCAGGCTTCTCCATTTACCTGTCTGTTCATCTCTCTTTCGTCCAAAAATATTCTTATATACTCGTAATGCCCTGTAACGTAATCTTTCAACACGATTTTCACCCACTTGAAACATTGGATCGACTGGAAACTTTGTATACTTGTAAAGGACCAACGCCAATACAATAAATTCATAAATTGTTTCTAGGATCCTGGCCAGGATAATCAGGACATAAAAAAATAAAGACCGGTATAATAGGTTGCGGACGTGTCGACGTTTTAGTCTATCGTTGTGGTAGCTCAGTTGTTAGAGTGGTGGACTGTATTGGTATACAATTTCAGTAATCCATAGGTCGCTGGTTCAAATCCGGCCCGGAGGATTTTTCTAGAAGAGTATTACTTTTAGCTCATATTACAATAGTATCGAATTAAAAGATATTTACATTTTTAGAAAATCAAAGTAAAAAATTAATAATAAATAATAGTTTAAAAAACTAAACCAACCCACTTTATTAAAAAGCCGAACTAAAAAATGGAAAATAATTTTAGTTTCCAACACGCTTGGGATAAAATTAAAGTGGTCAACAAAAAAATCATCTCCAACATATCTAGAATAAAACTAGATTTATGTACACAAAAAAATTCCATCAAATGTTTGTGGTGCTCTATATAAATTAATATATTTGATAATAAACATATATTGGTAAAAGTAAAATCTCTAAGAAGAAAACTTAAAAACCGTAAAAAGCACCACACGGTATTGATGGTAAAATTATTTTTTTGTAGATAACTCTAGTTTTATTCTAGATGTGTTGGAGAATTCTTTTTGTCGACCACTTTAATTTTATACCAAGCGTGTTGGAAATTAAAACTATTTTTCATTTTTTATTTCGGTTTTCTAATAAAGGGTGCTGTTTTAGTTTTTTAAATTTCTATTTATTATGGTGGTATAATATTATCCTCGTGTTTAGGGTAAGTTTGTACCACGCAGTTTTATTCCGGAGTTTATATGGGATATACATTTTTTCAAAATCATCAAATGCACCAGTTTCTTAGCTATAATAAGATAGTTCAATGTCATACAGCACATGAAAATCACTTTTTTTTGTAGACATAATTGAATAAAACAGGGTGTACATTTTAAATTACTCTTATATTTTCCCAGTTCTCTAGGCTCCGCATTAATCACATATAATAATATCATTGTATTAATTACAGAAACACTTTAACATAAAACCCTAAGAAAACATACAAACGATATATCTCACATAATACTTTACATATTATGTCTCGCATATAAATGTCTAAATGTATCGGAGATACTCGGGCATTGTCGGTTGCGCTCGGCCCGTGACTTTCTTGGGCCTCTTAAACATTCAATCAAAAGTACTACGTGACGAAGAGACGTGAAATTTCCACAAACCTGATTTAGCGGTTGTGCTAATAAATAACTTACTTAAGTTATATGTAATTATACGGAACCTCATTTCATTTCCTGTATATTTATTACTAGAATCAAGCTTGCACGTGAAGGTATGATTTTTATATTATGAATTTTTAGAGTCATGGTAGCGTAAATCTAAAGACTACATTATACTGCTACTACAATTCACAAATTTTAGTTTCTGTATTTAATTATTTTAATTACTTTGAACAATAATATTAATTTTAAAATTTATGAACATAAGATGAGCGGGATAGCTTGAGACAAATACACTTTATTTTAAAAATTAAAATATATATCAGATGTAATAATCTCACTGATCTTACAAAGTGAGATCTATGCTGAGAGATATTTACTAGGAGGAGCAACAGACGGGGGTCGTGAAAAGCAGTGATGGATACATACTACAGAACTGGTATACGAATTGATTTCAATATAGAGTTGTTATATTATTACAGTATTTATATTTTTCGAAATTTTTATTATTACATAATTAAATTCATTTACTCGTTTTAAAATGTATTATAATATTTTAATATGAAGCTGACGTATTAAAGAAAATCACAAATTTCACAAAAACAACCAGGATAATTAACAGTATAATGAAACCATCTTTAGTACAGAAAAACAGAAGATTACGGCTTTATAAAGTTCTCGCAAGAACAGTATTAAGATATGGTAGTGAAGCATGGACCGTGCGAAGAAGAGATGAAAGCCGAATAATAGCAAATGAGATGCGATTTATGCACCGTACAGCAGGCTATACCAAGTGGGACCATAAAAGAAATGGGGAAATTATAGAAGAATTGGATGTAGAACCCATTCTTCACCATATTCAAAACCACCAGAACAACTGGAATGCCCTTCTACAACGAATGCCGCCTCATAGAATTCCAAAAGCCATGCTTCGTTACTGCCCCCAAGGCAAAAGATCGCTGAGACGTCCAAAAAACGCTGGATGGAAAACTCCTCTTTGAGACCGTAACAGGCCATAAGGCCTAATACTTGCGTGGATGATTATGATTTTCATTAATACAAAGAATATATTATATACCTATGTAGGATATTTGTCATATAATAGTAACATAAAATAATAATAATAATAATAATAATAATAATAATAATAATAATAATAATAATAATAATAATAATAATAATAATAATAATAATATAAACATGCATAGTTCCCCATATCTGACTAAATGGAACAAGGACAATATTATCATATGAAAATTGAATTAGTTCTATTGTATATTTTTATACGTATTTTCATTCGATTACATAAGTAAGAAATATGGTCTGCCTATTGACGAAGTATCTTTAAAGGAGAAACTGTTTATAAAGTTTTTTCATACTTTTGGGTCAATATTTGTACTATATTGAAAACGTAACAACATAATATATAGATTTATTTCTAATTTGTTTAATAGAATTTATAATGAGGGCCCTCCGCCAAAAAGCTGGCAACAAGCTGTTGTAATCCCACTACACAAAAAAGTATCTATAAATAACTGTGATAATTTTAGAGGACTCAGGCTACAAAATATACACCAAGTTACTCAAATTAAAATTAGCTAATTATTATGACAATTTATTAGATGAAGCGCAAAATGATTCCGAAAAGGAGGAGCCTGTACAGATGGATACATCACTATTAGAATTCTAATAGAAAAACACAGAGAGTATAATGTTGAAACACACATGGCGTTTATTGACTTGAACAAGACAAAATTAAAATATAAAATTATGGAATATTCACCTGAAAGGTCCGTCTCTTCAACTTGATTAATTGTTTAACTGTAGCGCTTTCGGCACTTGTCCCATCATTGGCAAGTCTTGAATCCTGCCAATGATGGGACAAGTGCCGAAAGTGCTACAGTTAAACAATTAATCAAGTTGAGGAGACGGACATTTCAGGTGAATATTCCATAATTTTATATTTTAATTTTGAATAATACCTAAACAGAACACATACTGAATGTTATAAAAGTTGATTGAACAAGGAATTTGACAAAGTAAATAGAACCAAATTATAAGATATGTAAGATTTATAAGGATAATTACATTCAAGTTATGATTGAAAATAAAATCTCTGAATGCAGACCAATTAATCAAGGAGTTAGTCAAGGATGTGGTCCTTCAGCAATGCTCTTTATAATATACATGAACTCAATGATTAAAGAATGGAGACTACAACCACATGGCAGTATACCACTTAATATATTATATAATTCAGACACCCTATTGTTTGCAGATGACATTGTGTGTAGAGCGAATTCAAAAGATGACCTACAGCGTTCAGTCCACCCTTTTCACCAAATTGCAATGAACCACAACATTGAAATCTCAACACAAAAATGTAAAGTCACGACTTTCCTATGAAAAGCCTCAGTTCGTAGTAAAATTGTTATTGATAATAAAATATTAGAACAAACTAATACATTTAACTATTTCCGGATATCAAGTTGCATACGAAGAGGAAAAATATTTTAGTAAAAAAAATATAAAATTGAACAGAGTAACAGCAGTTATAAATAATATTTTCAAGCCAAACACAGTACAGCAACACACACGAACTAGAATTTGTAAAACACTGGCCAGATCCATATTATGTTACGGCAGTGAGGCCTAGATAATTTGCAGTGTAGATGAACAAAGACTAACTGCGGCAGAAATTAATTTTATGAGATGTACTGCAGGTTACTCATGAACAGACCATAAGAGGAATTCTGAGATTCTCAAAGAATTACAAAGAGAATCAGAAATGGAATATGTACAAAAATACAGAAACAACTGGAAATAATAATAATAATAATAATAATAATAATAATAATAATAATAATAATAATAATAATAATAATAATGATTTATTTTAGCTGGCAGAGTTAAGGCCATAAGGCCTTCTCTTCCACTCAACCAGCGAATAGTAAAATTATACAAAAATTACGTACATATTACAATTTTAAGATATTAAAATACAGACTAAACAAAATACAATGATGATGGATCTAATACTAGCTAATGCTAACAAAAACATAGAATATAATAAAATTAAAATGATATAAAATAAAGTAAGTAGCTTCCTACATGATTATTAATAGAATGCTCTATATAGTTGTTATGTAGTTAATGTTTTCATTGTGTCGAACTTAAGATATCAGTTAATTTGGATTTAAATAATGATAGCGATTGACAGTCCCTGACATGACTGGGAAGTGAGTTCCATGCTCTAGCCATAGATATTGTGTAAGATTCAGAGTACAGACAGGTCCTGTGTTGTGGTATCAAAAGTAAAGAAGAGTCTTGTGATCTTGTTCCTAAATTGTGATGAGCCGATAAATGTTGAAAACGTGTTGTTAAATAAGTTGGTAAATATGTGTGCAGAATTTGGAATAGTAAGGTATGTGAATGTAAAGTTCTTCTGTCATTTAGGCGTAGCCATGATAAGGCCTGAAATGAAGGAGACACGTGGTCATAACGACGGAGATTGAATATAAATCGAATGCACGCATTATGAGCACGCTGTAGTCTGTCAGATAGATCAGTTGTCAGATTAGTCAGTAATATGTCGCAGTAGTCGAAGTGTGGCATTATAAGAGTCTGTACAAGTATTTGTTTTAATTTTGTAGGAAGGAAGTTTTTAAAAACTATTTAGGGAGTGAAGAATTGAGAACACTTTCTTGCAGTATTATTCACCTGGATTTTCCAGTCTAGGTGTTGGTCCATATAGATACCCAGATTTTTTACTACTGAGCTGTAGGGGATATTTTTGTCATTTAGGAGAATGGTAGGGATATTTTCGTAATTTATAATGCTTTGGATTCGCCGATGTCCTATAATTATGCACTGTGTCTTGTCAGTATTTAGATTAAGTCCATGTTTCTTCGACCATTGGGAAATTGAGTCTAGGTCACTATTTAATTTGTCTAGTGTGTCATGTACATCGTCAGGATGGGAGTGAATGTAAATTTGCAAATCGTCAGCGTATAGGTGATATCGACAATAGGTAAGTCTAGTGGATATATCGTTAACATAGATAGAGAACAGAAGTGGTCCTAACACTGAACCTTGTTGGACGCCACCCTTCAGTGATAGCCAGGATGAGGAAAGTTCTGCATTGGATACACATTGCTGGCGACCATGAAGATAGGATCCAAGCCAGTTAACAGCATTGTCCGAAAGATTCAGAGCGCGTAATTTTGCTATTAATATGTCAGTGTCAACAGTGTCGAAAGCTTTGCTGAAGTCCAAGAGTGTAAATATTGTCATGTGGCCACTGTCCATTGCTTCACGCGCATCTTCGGTAACTTTAAGAAGTGCGGTTGCCGTACTATGGCCTGTCCTAAAACCTGATTGGTATGGGTCGAGTATGTTATGAGTGTTAAGGTAATCAGTTAATTGTTCATGAACAATGCGCTCCAAGGCCTTAGATAGGACTGGGAGGATGCTGATTGGTCTAAAGTCGTTTGGTGTTACAGGTAATTTAATTTTAGGGATTGGTCTGACTATAGCTTTTTTCCAGAGTTCGGGGTAAGTTGAGGTCATAATTGAGGCATTAAATATATGGGTTACAGTTGGGAGTATGACATGGAGTATTTTCTTTAAAAAGTCGATACTTATATTGTCTATACCTTGTGTTTTAGTTCTAATGCGGTCCAGGGATAGTTTAACGTCGATTGGCATTATATAGGAAAAGAAGAATTTTTCTCGGGAAGGAGTAGGTGTGGATAGGAGCTCATCTATAGTTTGTTGTTTGGTCGTAGTGTTTATGTTAAGTGTGGCATATGATGTGAAATGTTGGTTTAGATCGTCCAGTGATATGTTAATGCTCTCTCCTTTGGTTGTCGGCTGCCGTAGACCCATTGATCTAATACGTTTCCACATATCACTTGCATTTGTGTTTGGATCAATGAGACTATGAGCATACCGCAACTTAGCGTTCCTAATGTTTTGATTCGTTTTGTTTCTTAATGTCTTATATTGTCTTAAGTTAGCGTCACTTTTGTCCCGTCTATATTTTCGAAAAGCAGCATCCCTCTCAGCCATCAGTAGTCGAATTTCGTGGGACATCCAGGGAGCTGGGGATTTAGTAATTCGTCTAGTCTTCAAGGGGGCATGTTTGTCGTAAAGTTCTAATATCATATTGTTAAATTTAAGCAATTTTTCGTCAATTGTGCATAGGGTCCAAATATCATGCCACGGCATGTCGATAGCGTCTGCAATTAGAGCTTGCTGGTTAATATTTTTTTAAATTTCGATACGTTAATAATTTAGGACGAGTCCTAGGACACTGGAGAGAGTATTCGATATATATGACGTCATGGGCTGATATGCCGGGGGCAGATATTTGTCCGTAGTTTATAATTTTCTGTGAATTTGTCGTGGCTATGATGTCTATTAATGTATCAGTCGTCGATGTGTGATGAGTTGGTTGTAAAGGCAAGACATACATATTGCATGCGTGAAATAATGCCAGTAGTTCTGATGATGATGATGAGGAAGAAAGTAAGTTAGAGTTAAAGTCGCCCATTACTATAACATGCTGATAATGCGGCAGTAAACTTAATAAAGGTGTTTCTATGTCACTAAGATACTCTACTTTCGGAGGTTTGTACACCACACACAGGAGACATCTCTGTAAACTAGCTGAAAATTTCAATGAAGAGGAATTCTGGTCGTGCATTGTAATCAGGGGAGGAGTGAAGAATGACTTTGGGCTCTAAGTTCGATTTGATATACATCGCAACTCCCCCACCTCTTTTCCCTAGTCTATCATTGCGACAGAGGGTGTACCCGTCAATATCAACAAGTGAGGAGTGAAGGGAAGGTTTAAGCCAGGACTCAGATATTAAGATCGCATGCAGAGAAATCTCGGAAAATAAATGTCGAATTTCATGAATGTGAGGCAGAATGCTTTGAGCATTAATATGGGCGATTTTAAGAGTAGTTGAACGAGGAGAAAAACATTCTTTTAGCAGGTAGGCAGTGGTGGGGTGAGAAGAATGTGAGGATTCATTGGCATTGTCATTTGAAGAAAGGGTAGGAATTTGCCTGGGGGATGGTCGTGTTGAAAGCAGGTCAGGGACTTCAAATATTTGACTAAAACTTGGAAGATCAATTGTACCAACTTTTACAAATAATGAAAATTTTAACTGAATTAACACACTATTAGGAGCAGAGAAAAATAAATATTAGTAATAATAAAATCAATTGGACTATTCTAAGAAAATAAAGTAAATGTTAACCTAATTAGCCTAGAGAAATTGCTATAGCTTAATTATTAATTTAAGAATTATTGAAAAAAAAAGTTGATATATATTAAAAATAAGATATAGAATAATTAAATAGTTTTTAAATTATATGTTATAAAAAAACATACCCTATAATACGCTAAAGGCTTAAATTAACACAGGTCACTAGCACTGGTGATACGCTTCTTTGATTCACCAACTTTAGCGAATATAACACCGTCCAATGTCCAGACATTGCGTACACCAAACTTATCAATAGTGTCTTTCAATAGTTGGTGGCGCATTCTTGTTAAGTCTTCTCGGATTGTTATACCCGATCCCTTGAGTTGTTTCTTATTTACGAACATCTCTCTTCTTTTGCGGGTAACTAGTAAATTTTATAATAATAGGGCGCGGCCTATCTTCTCTTCGTACACCAACACGATGGCTCCTGTCAATGTCAGTAATATTGAGATCCACACCGATTTTCTGGGCTATTTCTATTGACTTAATGTCAGTGTCCTCCCCGGCCACTTCTTCAACCCCGAAAACACGTAAACACTGTCGTCTCTGATATTGCTCTAAGTCATCCACTTTTGTCTGTAAATTTCTTATCACACTATCTTTATCTTCGATTGTTTTTTTTAAGGTTTTCAATCACTATAGTGTTGTTTTCTATAGTTTTTTGAAGTTCCGCCACAACTTCGTTCTTAATCATTGTTGCCAACACCTGCAGCAACTGCTTGTCTTGGAGCGAGTCGGACAAGACGCGTTTTACCGTGTCTTCAATTGAGCAAGTAGATTTATTACTTCTTCCACCCATTATCATATACTATTGAAAACACGAAATAAATTTCACTAAACTATTAACCAACACTTAAAAAAAACTTATAGATTTGTTTCACTGACCCAACTGTTGTTTACACCTGCGAAAAATCGAAAAAGCCAGGAGCGCTGTTGAAGGCTGTTAGCAGCTGTCCGCCATTAAAGTATCACGTAAGAAGAATGAGCATAACAAGAATACCACGTCAGATATTAAATTACCAGCCACCAGGCAAAAGATCTTTAGGCAGACCCATCAAACTATGGATTTGAGATCGTAACGGATCAATAGCTCTATCACAAGAAAGAGAGAAGAAGAGGATGTAGTTATTTAATAATAGCAAATATATATTTAAAATTAATGTATATTTTAGCACTTTGCAGTGGTATCTTGTTCTATAACGAAATATGTTTCTTTCCGGGAAAGGTTGAAGAAATTACTTTATGTTACCTGACTGGATAACCACTGAACGTTAAATATGAACATGAACAGCGACTATGCAGTCAACAGCGGGAAGAGTTCCTCGTTCACGAGATATCTCGACTCCCAACTACTGAGGAATCTTGCTCCTCATCAAGCGGCTCATTAGTTGGTCATGACTGATTTAGGTATTACATTTATATACTTCTCTTCCCTAAGTATATTTTATTTTTGAACACTCAATGTATTTATAAACAGAATCCATTCTAATTAATATATTCAGTAAATTCTATAGAACTATTTTCATTCACTATGTTACGAAACCGTTCAAATATTGTAAATTTTAGTTAAAGAAAAGTCCCGTTTCCCATATGTAGATCTGACTAAATGAAAACGTACTTACTTACAAGTTGCACGAATATAATTTATTTAAAACTACATTATTCATACATATAAATACATCCACAGAATTAAAAAAAATATTGCATATTTTCAGAACAGGTTATACTGAGTAACTAAGAATTGTAATATATTAGTAGGGCCTATTTCCTGCAAGCAATCAGTCAACTGAATCTGCTACAAGTATCCCACACTCGAATTTTAGTTCAACATTCCAAGTAAGAGCGTTGTACCGAAATTGAACAAGTAAATCCAATTATGATCGCGGTAGTACCACTTCCTGCATGTCCATCATAGTTCTCTCCCTTGCTAAAAGCCCGATGCATGCAAAAACCTCAAATTCAACTGAATTTACACTGTACCTTCATTCGTTGGCATGACAGCTGTCTTCTACCTTTATAACTCATTCATGCACATGAATTAGTACACCACATTCATTTACTCATTTTCTGTACGCAGTCATTTAATGTAACGTTTCGCTAATTGGTACGTATATACTGTATTAAAATTACATATTTATAATGTCAAAAGATTCCGGGTTATGTGGCCGTGGTCTATAAAAGCCAGATAGCCCGGAATCTTTTAACGTTATGATTACCGGTCGTAAACGCCTGTATTCCACAATTACATATTTATGATATACATATCATATTATATTACACAAAATGTTCAATTACCACATGGCGAATTTTAAAACCGGAAATCGCTTTGTTCTCGAAGAAATAAATAATAGTTTTAAAAAACTAAAAGAACACGCTTTATTAGAAAACTAAAAAAATGAAAAATAATTTTAATTTCCAATACGCTTGGGATAAAATAAAGTGGTCAACAAAAAAATCATCTCCAACACATATAGAATAAAATTAGAGTTATCAACAAAAAGAAAATAATTTTACCATCAAAAGCGTGGGGTCAAGTCGACAAGCCAGTAACCTATTATACCAGTTTTAATGTTTTTGATTTTCTGATGATTCTGGCCAGGAATTTAGAAATAAAATATGAAATTATTGTAGTGTCATGGGTCCTTCACAAGTATACAAAGTTGCAAGTCGATCCAATGCTTCTAAGTGGGTGAAAATCGTGTTCAAAGATTACGTTACATAAATACAAAAACACTTTTTTTGATTTTATGATGATTCTGGCCAGGATTTTAGAAAATAAATATGAAATTATTACACGCTTTATATTAGCTTGACCTGTATCTATCTATCTATCTATCTATCTATCTATCTATCTATCTATCTATCTATCTATCTATCTATCTATCTATCTATCTATCTATCTATCTATGTAACTGAATTTTTCATCGCGTTTTTCACCCACTTAAAATAATTGGATCGACTTGAAATTTTGTATACGTGTAAAGGACCCGTGACAATATAATAATTTCATATTTATTTTCTAAAATTCTGACCAGAATCATCAGAAAATCAAAAAAAGTGTTTTTGTATCTATGTAACGGAATTTTTGAACACGATTTTCACCCAATTAGAAACATAGGCTAGACTTGAAACTTTGTATACTTGTAAAGGACCCGTGACAATACAATAATTTCATATTCATTTTCTAAAATCCTGGCCAGAATCATCAGAAAATCAAAAAAAAGTGTTTTTGTATTTGTGTAACGGAATTTTTTAACCCGATTTTCACCCACTTAGAGACATTGGACCGACTTGAAACTTTGTATACTTGTAAAGAACCCGAGACAATACAATAATTTCATATTTATTTTCTAAAATCCTGGCCAGAATCATCATAAAATCAAAAAAAGTGTTTTTTGTATTTATGTAACGTAATCTTTGAACACGATTTTCACCCACTTAGAAGCATTGGATCGACTTGCAACTTTGTATACTTGTGAAGGACCCGTGACACTACAATAATTTCATATTTTATTTCTAAATTCCAGGCCAGAATCATCAGAAAATCAAAAAAATTAAAACTGGTATAATAGGTTACGAACTTGTCGACATTTTAGTCAATCGTTGTCAGAGCTCAGTTGGTAGAGCGGTGAACTAGTGGTATATAATTTCAGTAATCCATAGGTCTCTGGTTCGAATCCGGCTGGGGAGGAATTTTTTTAGAAGAGTAATAATTTTAGCTCATACTACAATAATATGGAATTTAAATATATTTACATTCTTATTTTATTCTGTAAAATATTAAAACTAAAAAATAAAAAATAAATAATAGTTTTAAAAACTAAAACAGCACGCTTTATTAGAAAACCGAACTTAAAAAATGAAAAATAATTTTAATTTCCAACACGCTTGGGATAAATTTAAAGTGGTCAACAAAAAAATCTTCTCCAACACATATAGAATAAAACTAGAATTATCAACAAAAAGAAAATAATTTTACCATCAAAAGCGTGGGGTGCCTTTTATGATTTTTACATGTTCTTCTTAGAGACTTTAATTTTACCAATATCTGTTTATTATCAAATATATTAATTGATATAGAGCACCCCACGCTTTTGATGGTAAAATTATTTTCTTTTTGTTGATAATTCTAGTTTTATTCTATATGTGTTGGAGAAGATTTTTTTGTTGACCACTTTAAATTTATCCCAAGCGTGTTGGAAATTAAAATTATTTTTCATTTTTTAAGTTCGGTTTTCTAATAAAGCGTGCTGTTTTAGTTTTTTAAAACTATTATTTATTGTATTGTCACGGGATCTTTACAAGTATACAAAGTTTCAAGTCGGTCCAATGTCTCTAAGTGGGTGAAAATCGTGTTCAAAAATTCCGTTACATAAATACAAAAACACTTTTTTTGATTTTCTGATGATTCTGGCCAGGATTTTAGAAAATGAATATGGAATTATTGTATTGTCACGGGTCCTTTACAAGTATACAAAGTTTCAAGTCAATCATATGTTTCTAAGTGGGTGAAAATCGTGTTCAAAGATTCCGTTACATAAATACAAAAACACTTTTTTTGATTTTATGATGATTCTGGCCAGGATTTTAGAAAATAAATACGAAATTATTGTATTGTCACGGGTCCTTTACACGTATACAACATTTCAAGTCGATCCAATTATTTTAAGTGGGTGAAAAACGCGATGAAAGAATCAGTTACATAGATAGATAGATAGATAGATAGATACAGGTCAAGCTAATATAAAGCGTGTAAAATGAACTCAAGCATTACACTAAAAGGCAGGCCGAGATCTTATCTCCCATCAACATACCTTGGATAAGTTGCAGTTATTACACGCTTTATATTAGCTTGACCTGTATCTATCTATCTATCTATCTATCTATCTATCTATCTATCTATCTATCTATCTATCTATCTATCTATCTATCTATCTATCTATCTATCTATCTATCTATCTATCTATCTATCTATGTATGTAACGGAATTTTTCAACGCGATTTTCACCCACTTAAAATCATTGGATCGACTTGAAACTTAGTATACTTGCAGACGACCCGTGACAATACAATAATTTCATACTTATTTTCTAAAATCCAGGCCATAATGATCAGAAAATTAAAAAAAAGTGATTTTGTATCAATGTAACGGAATCTTTCAACGCGATTTTCACTCACATAGAAACATTGGATCGACTTGAAACTTTGTATACTTGTAGAGGACCCGTGGCAATACAATAATTGCATATTTATTTTCAAAAAGCAAAAAAAGTGTTTTTGTATCAATGTAGCGGAATTTTTCAACGCGATTTTCACCCACTTAGAAATATTGGATCGACTTGAAACTTTGTATGCGTGTAGAGGACCCGTGAAAATACAATAATTTCATATTTTGGTTCTAAAATCCTGGCCAGAATCATCCGAAAATCAAAAAAATGAAAACTGGTATAATAGGTTGCGGACTTGTCGAGTTTTTAGTCAATCGTTGTAAGAGCTCAGTTGGTAGAGCAGTGAACTGTTAGTCGTATATAATTTTAGTAATACATACGTTGCTGGTTCAAATCCGGCTGTGAGGGTTTTTTTTGTAGAAGAGCATTACTTTTAGCTCATACTACAAGGGTATCGAATTTAAAGATATTTACATTTTTATCTTATTCTGTAAAATATTAAAACTAAAAAATAAAAAATAAATAATAGTTTTAAAAAAGTAAAAGAACACGCTTTATTAGAAAACTAAAAAATGAAAAATAATTTTAATTTCCAATACGCTTGGGATAAAATAAAGTGGTCAACAAAAAAATCATCTCCAACACATATAGAACAACATTAGAGTTATCAACCCAGTTATATTATATGGGTGCGAAACATGGACTCTTACTTTAAGGGAGGAAAGGAGATTACGAGTATTTGAGAATAAAGTTCTTAGGAAAATTTTTGGACCAAAGAGAGATGAACAGACAGGTGAATGGAGAAGACTACATAACAATGAACTACATGGTCTTTATAGGAAGCCAGATATAATAAGGACAGTTAAGTCCCGTAGACTGCGATGGGCAGGACATGTTGCGCGTATGGAGAATGAAAGACGTGAATGGAAACTTCTTGTAGGAAAGCCAGAAAGAAAACGCCCAGTTGGTAGACCAAGAATGAGGTGGGAGAACAACATTAACTATGATTTGAGGGAAGTGGATTATACAGGCAATGATTGGAAAGCATTAGCTCAGGATAGGGATGTATGGAGAGCTTATTTCCGTGCGGCCATGAACCTATGGGTTCGATAGTGCCAGTGAGTAAGTAAGTAACAAAAAGAAAATAATTTTACTATCAAAAGCGTGGGTGCTTTTTATGATTTTTACATTTTCTTCTTAGAGAGCTTACTTTTACCAATATCTGTTTATTATCAAATATATTAATTGATATAGAGCACCCCACGCTTTTGATGGTAAAATTATTTTCTTTTTGTTGATAACTCTAATTTTGTTCTACATGTGTTGGAGATGATTTTTTTGTTGACCACTTTATTTTATCCGAAGCGTATTGGAAATTAAAATTATTTTTCATTTTTTAGTTTTCTAATAAAACGTGTTCTTTTAGTTTTTTAAAACTATTATTTATTTTCCTTCTTCTTTCTCGCCGATTAGGCATGTGGTTTGTTACAAATATTGATTATATCTCTTTCAATCTAGAGTTTCATTGTCTTAAACATTTTCCCTTGTCGGATTCCATTTGTAACCATTTGTTTATTTTCATATTGTCAATATGTTCATACTATTGTGCAGTAGTGCACTTGTATAACTTCAAAACTGTATTTAACACCCAGGATGTTGAACCTCAACATTTTTTTATAGTTCATAACTTGCTAACATTTTTTAGTGTCCTTTGACGCACGTATTTATTTATTTTTCTGTTCACATCCAAAGACACAATTACTAATTATTCTAATAAATAGATGAGGGTGGTTTTTAAGAAACAAGCTTTATTTAGGAGACTACAGTACACGATATCACATGGTTAATGTGAATTAATCCTCAACCCTATTTTCAGTTTTATTACACAGTTTGCAAAATTCTATTGTACAGCCGGATTCGAGCATTATCTTATATATAAAAATTAATGTTTCTTTGTTGTATGTTTGTTTGTTTATTTACTTGTTCGTACTTTATGCGCGGCCATACCGTTGATCTGATTGTGATGGTTTTTTTTTGCAAAATGTCCAGGAGATTCCCGGGATGAACATAGGCTATAAGAGAGTTGTGATACTCAACTCCTACACCCTTAAAAATCTCCCTTTGTAGTGGAAAACGTGAAAAAAGTAGATCTTTGGACGCTTAAATGGCTTACGCCGCGTAAACCATAAGAAATACTCACAATTAATGTACACAGCATTGAATATCTCAAAAAGCTCTACAAAAAAGTCTGCGACAGCATATGTTTTTCTCTTACGGATAACTCACAAAACGCATTTTTGTCTTTCATTGATACCAAGAGTCCCTTATCTCTTACGGATAACTCACAATAACCATTTTTCCATTTTTGTCTTTCATTGATACCAAGAGTCTCGCGCCTTAGTCGAGTGGTTAAGGCAAGAAGTCTTGACGCAGAACTACAGGACTTACGCTGTTTCGAGTCTCTATGGGGGAAGATATTTTTCTAATGGAATTTCAGTCAGTATGGGACCGGTAACAGTGGGTCAGAAAAGAAATCTAGCTAAAAAAAAACTGGTTTGACTCACTCTCATCAATTTATATATTTTTTTCACTCTAATATAATTGTTATATGATGGTTCTTAACTTATCTGCAAAGGAGGGTACAATTTAGAAGTGGAGGTTTACATGAAATCCGAAATTAAATACTCCTGTATATCAACTGGACCGATTTGGATGATTTTTTTTCTGTGTGTTTGAGTGGGCCCTGGATGGTTTAGATTCACAATTGGAATTGGTAAGTGGCGTGGCGATCGGGTTATAGGATTTTTTTATGTCAGATGCATGGTCATCTGCATTATCGTTATGTTCCGACATAACTATGTGACGTCTTCATCACACTCTTCTTGAGCCACAACAGAAGGCTGTAAGAGGTTCTCTTGCGAAATTATTTAATATCTACTTATGGCCTAATTGCTGAATTTTATGGTAAAAAAGTAACATATTTTTATCGTCCGCCCATTACATGAGAATTGAACGTTCGGGCAGGACAACGTCTGCCGGGTACGCTATTTATCCAGTAAAGAAGACCCTCATTATCAAATTAAAGTCATACTTGATCTCTTACAAATGTCCTTTCTTATATATAATTTTTGGGCTTATCGCATTTTCTCACGAAAGAGAAGTTATATGATATAATGTAACATTGAGAAACTTTTAAATAAAATTTACCAAGAGCTATTTTCATCTGAAACAAGTAAGAAAGCAGTATATCTCTGTCCAATATTTCATTATAGCTGGCTTCTTTAGCTTCTGTCTGGATGTAGTCTACAATTCTTTACAAAAACTTGGAGGTTTCCTTGTAAAAGGAGCTTGATCCAGTTGGAATTAAATGTCAGTGGTTGCGGAAGGAGGGCGAGGGCCGGCATGTGTATCTTTTCCTCCACTCCATCCGGTCGGGTTGAAGATGAGACCAAACCGCAGGAAATTGAAACGTCAGATTTTCAATTTGGAGCACGTAAAGGTCCTGAAGAAGGAAAGGGGAGAGAGGGATGTATTCAGTGGCCCAAGCACGCATCACATGTGCTGCGGAGAGGTGCGACGTAAGCACTTTACGTGCTGCCATAGATATTCTTGAATATGGTTCCTACAATATCTCTTGTAGGGAATTAGTTTCCTTTGCCTGAATGAGATTCAATTTATTTGTCAGAAATTCAACACGAATCTTCATTTCTAGTACTTAAATTTAATTTTTATGATATTCATTTAAGTTTATATATCTATTCAATTCTCTGGGAAAAGACAGTTATTGTTGAGGCTGATGTAAAAAATAAAAATCTAATCTAACATAATGAATTGTATAGATCATATTTGATATAGACCATATTAGATGACAAGTAAAAAACAATCTATAAAATCTGAGGTGAGGAAACTGAAAAAGTTGAAGCAAGGTAAAATAATGTGAATATATATTTCTTAGATTAAAAAAACAAAAAGGTAATAAATGCATATAAATATACCAGATAAAATTAAAATAAGGAGATAAAACAAAAGCAGGAATAAAACTAACTAAATGTAATCCACACCAGATGCAATGGGAATACACAAAGAGAAAAACCAGAGTTCTAGATTAAAAAATACCTAAAGAAAAAAATAATAATTACAGTAAAAAAGTATGGAACATTCTCATTGAATTTGTGCATTTTTAATGTAAGATGATTTTCATATAAAGTTGAAGTAATCTAATAATAATAATAAAATAAAATGTATTATTATTATTATTATTATTATTATTATAATTAAATGTGCATGGTCATGTAAAAACAATGACAGAACACAGATTCGCAAGAAAAAGTACTAGAATGGGTAGCTTCTGACAAAACAAGCGGAGGGCAAAAAAATAACGAGGAATGATTTTGTTTTAAGAAGCATTAGGAAAAATGATTGGACTATGGAAAATGGAATAACAGACAAGAGTTTAGGAGATTGGAAGTAGATCAATTGGGCGTGGGAAGGTATGGAACAATGCTCAATATTATTACCACTACGATCTTTGTAGAATCTGCATATTAATGACATTTTGATACATTGGATGCAGTTAGAGGATGCAGAAAAATAGTTGTCTATAATAGAAAGAACTAGAATGGGTACCACCAGAATAAAAAATTCAGGGATCAGATGGAAATTAAGAACGAAGAATACTTTCCTTTGACATAATTCTCATGAATTATTATATTAATACATGTATATATGGTTTTATAAATAAACAACCTGTTGACTTAGGTGTAATCACTTAACACGGATATATGATTACATTTTCATTTTCATTTATAGTGTATATGTGAGATTCCTCCCAGAGCACAGATTTTTTAACATGAAATGGACCGAAGTTACTAGGTGATACCCCTGGGTGAAGTGTCCCGGAAGCGATTCAAATCAGTTGCATTACTTGGAGTCTCATGAATATCGCATGAGGCTTTGCTTCTCTTAACAAAACTTCCATACTTTCCAATGTTCTCCAGCATTGTCGAACGATGCTACTTATCATTTTCTCTTTGATGAATCAGATCCTCTATTTACATCAACTTTTTTATTTTTAAATTGTATCCAGGACTATTAACCTTTCTACCTAGGTCTAATAAGAAATATATATTTCCAATTACACTCTGCTATAACTTAACGTTTGTTTGTTGAAAATAACAATGATAATAATAATATTAATTTTGGACTTAAACATTTATCCATGCCCAAAATCTATACAACGTACCTCTCAAAAATCGCATTTTGAAAAAAAAGTATTATTGAATCGTAAGATGACGATTGACAGTTCAGGTATTGCACATGAAATCGTACATATTATAATTGCATCAGAATCTTACATATCTGGATATAGATGAAATATATCGCTTTACATGTCGTTAAAAGTTAAGAAAGAATACGATTATACCGAGATAATAATTTACAGCGACGAGAGAACATTTCAGATTAATGGGAAAGTGCAGAATTTGGGGAACCGGGAATCCATGCAGAAACATTGGGTATGTACTAGATTCACCTAAGCTGAATATTTACTGCGCCATGTCTTAACGCAAGCCTTACGGTCGGTTTTCATTTTATGACTGACACTATTCATGGATATTTTACCTTGACATTGTGGGATTTTGGTTCATACCGCGATTGAATTAGGATTCATATGATTACATGTTCCAGGAAGATGGAGAATTGCCTCCTATCACGCTGTGTGTAATGCGACTGATCCATGTAGTAATCTTGCCAGACTGTGAAAAATATATCAGGTGTGATTGTGGCTGATACCACCTCAATTATCAGTTGTTAGAGGGACGTACATATCGTCCTTTATGTAATCCTACAAACATTTATGTATGTGGAAAATGCGGAGTTCATTTTGTAAGAGTGTGTTCGTCCTACCCAACTTCTTGAAAGCACATGATTAAGCTGAAAATAATAAGTTGAGAAGAACATAAAACTAGAATTAATGTAAATTTAGCAGATGGATGATATCCTAAAACTGGTATTATAAAAATTATGTGCTGAACTGATAAATATTTTAGATTATTATCTTAAAAATTTGAAAATATATAAAATTGTTATTCTCCCAGTTATATTATATGGATGCGAATCATGGACTCTTACTTTAAGGGAAGAGAAAGTTTACGGATATCTGAGAATAAAGTTCTTAGGAAAATGTTTGGACCAGCGAGGGATGAACAGATGAGCAAATGCAGATCACATAACAGTATGCTAAATGGTCTTTATGGGAAACCAATAAAAGATCTAAGTCTTGTCAACTGCAATAGGCAACATATGAGACACGAATGGGGAATGGAAGAGGAGCATGGGAGTTCCCTGTAGGGAAACCATGCGGAAAGCACCCAGTTGGTAGACCAGGGATGAGGTGGAAGAATAATATTAACCATTATTTGAGGGAAGTAGATTATACAAGGATTATTCAAGGATATATGCAGAGTTTGTGTCCGCGCGGCCACGAACCCACAGGTTCGATTATAGTGCCAGTAAATATGTTATCTCTAAAAAAGAAGAAACTCTATTGAAACTAATTTTTTTCTATGATGATGATTTAGAGTTCTAAAATAAATAATTAACTAAATTATTTTCCTTTTTTAATATCATAAATTTAATAAGTTATGAAAGTATAATTAACAGAAATAAAGAAATCTCCAGAAACCTTGCGTGATGTTGATTATTATTTTTTACTTAAGTGTGCTCCTTTTAGTAATAAATCTCAGTTTGACGTGAACTTTGAAGTTATACAATAAACTAATTTATTCATAAAAATAAAATATTTATTATTCTCCCACTAGATTTTGATGAGGGAAAATACTGATTTCAGGTAAAAGTAGGTGAAATAAAATTACTAATCTTAATCTTGAAATTATATACAAATCAGTTGGAAAATAGTTTAGTTTAACGATGATTTTTAAACTCATGATAAATCACAGTGCAGCTTATTACGTAAAAGGCTGAAATAATAAAATTCTTGGCTGACATTTCAGTCATCCTACATTATGTTATATTGGTGAAGAACTAAACCCAAATTTGAATTCGTTGATGATGACTGAAATCCCAGATACGAATTTGAGACTTTCACCTTTCAATTTAGTTTATATTTAATGTTACTAACTAACTATGTAACTCACTGGCATTATCGTATCCGAAGTTTCATAACCGCGCTTACTTAAGTTCTTCGTACCAACCTATCCTGAGATACCGTTTTCCAATCATTCTCTGTATTATCTAATTCCCTCCCATCATGCTTATTGCTATTATCCCACTCATTCTTGGACTACCAACAGGGCGTTTTTCCTTTGGTATTCCTACAAGAAGCTTCCATGCACTTCTTTCATTCCCCGTCGTGCCACATGTCCTGCACACCGCAGTCTACTAGACTATACTGTTCTTATTTTATCTGGCTTCCTATAAAGACTATGTTGTTGACTGATATGTAAATAATAGTTACTTACTTACTCACTGGCACTATCGAACCAGTAGGTTCATGGCCGCGCGGACAGAAGCTCTCCATACATCCCTATACTGAGCTAATGTTTTCCAATCATTTCCTCTATAATCTACTTCCCACAAATCATAGTTAATGTTATTCTCCCACCTCATTCTTGGTCTACCAACTGGGCGTTTTCCCTCTGGTTTCCTACAAGACGCCTCCATGCAAGTCTTTCATTCCTCATACGTGCAACATGTCCTGCCCATCGCAGTCTACAAACTTAACTGTTCATATTATATCTGACTTCCTATAAAGACCATGTAGTTCACTGTTATGTAGTCTTGTCCATTCACCTGTCTGTTCATCTCTCTTTGGTCCAAAAATGTTCCTAAGAACTTTATTCTCAAATACTTGTAAACTCCTTTCCTCCCTTAAAGTAAGAGTCCATATAATATAACTGGTAGAATAATAGTTATATATATTTTCAGTTTAACATTTTTTCAAAGGAGTTGGGACATCAAGAGTCTCTGCAATGCATAATTGCACGCATTTCCAGAATTCAGCCTATGTTTAATTTGTTTGTGCATCTCATTCCTATTTGTGATTACTGTTCCCAGGTATTTGAATTCAGCCACTTCCTCAAAATTTCCCTCATTTGTCATTAGCTGCACATTTCCATTCTTTTATGAATTTCTACGTGTGACCATATATTTAGTTTTATTGATATTTACTTCCAGTCCTAATTTCTTAGTGTTACTCAATAGTGTGTGCGTGTTGTTCTTTAGTATCTGCTGGCTATCGGCCAATAATACTACATCATCAGCATAAACTAACAGCTTATTAATACCATTGAGTTGTAAGCCTTCCTCATTCTCTAAAGATTTAATGGCATGCTCTAGTACAAAATTAAATAGTAGAGCACATAGTGCATCTCTTTGCTTCAACCCATTCTGGATTCCAAAACTGTCCGAAAACTGCTTGCCTACACGCACCCTACTATTGGTGACATTTAGACACATTCGTATAAGTGTAACTAACTTTTTAGGAATTCCGAACTCTAGCAGGATGCTATATAACTTCTCCCTCTTAATTGAATCATATGCTTTTTTGAAGTCTACTTATAGTTGATGTACAGTACCATTATATTCCCATTAGTTTTCTAAAATCTGTCTTGTACTAAAACTCTGATCTGTTGTAGACCTGTTTCTTGTAAATGCACATTGATGATCTCCTAGAATGTCGTCAATATAGGGAGTAAGTCTGCTTAATAATATATTTGTAAGAATTTTGTACGAAGTTGAAAGTATTGAGATGCCCCTGTAGTTGTTGCAATCAGTTTTGTCTCCCTTCTTACAAATTGGTATGATAATTGATTCCTTCCATTCATCTGGAAGAGCTTCTTTTTTCCCAAATCGTACTAAGCATCCAGCGTAACTTGTCCATCAATTTTTCTCCCCTTGATTTTATGAGTTCTGCAGGGATCTCATCTGAACCTGATGCTTTATACATCTTCAATTTTTCTATCGTCATTTCAACCTCTAATGCATTTGGTTCTGCGACCAGGATTTCTGCTGTCTGTAAATTATCCTCCTCAATGTCCTGTTTTCTATGTACATTTAATAGCCAATTAAAGTAACTTTTCCATCTATTTAATATACTCCTGGAATCTGCAATTATATCCCCATTTTCATTCCGAATTATGTTTGTTCTAGCCTGAAACTCTTTCTTCTCTATACTAATTCCCTGATATAATTCTCTAATGTTCCTACTTTTTGCATTCATTTCAAGATCATTAATCTTCTCTCTCAAATATTCCCTCTTTTTACTCTTTAGTAACTAGGTGGTTTCCGGTCTAATAATACCCAATTGCTCTAAATTTACCTCATTTGGCTCGTGTAACCATTTCATTTTTTGCTAGCTTTCTTTTCTTTTACAATGTCGGCATGTTCCTCATCAAACCATTTCTTGTTTTGCCTCTTTTTTGAACAACCAATATTATCTGATGCTGACAATTTAATAGTATCTCTTATAGCCTCCCCATTCTTTATTTATGTCAGTTTCTTCTTCATTTGCCACATTGTCATCTGTAGATTCCAGTACTTCAAATCTATTAGAAATTTTGATTTGGTATTCTTGCCGCATTTCATCAATTTTCAAGTTTTTTAATTCAAATTTTTCAGAATCATCTTTAGCGTTTGTTCCTCTAATAAGCGATAGCCGTTGTCTGATTTTCACTCTGATCAGATGATGATCAGAATTGCAGTCTGTCCCTCTAACTGATCTAACATCGATGATGCTACTATGCCAGCGTTTATCCACTGATACATTATCTATCTGGTTCCGAGTTTCTCCATCTGGGGACGTCCAGGTGTATTTATGAATATCCTTATGCTGAAATGTTGTGCTCTTAACAATGAGATTCTTCGATGTGCAAATGTGACTAATCTAACCCCGTTGTCGTTACTTTCTTCATGGAGACTGAATTTGCCTATTGTTCAATACATCTTTCCGCCCCACTTTTGCATTAAAATCTCCTAAGATAATTCTCATATGATATCGTGAAAGGCTATCAAATAAGCATTCTAATTCTTCATAGACCTCATCCTTGATCTTGTCATCTATATCTTCTGTGGGGGCATGTACATTTACAATTATAAAATCATGTCGTTTACCCTTTACAATGATATATGATATCCTATCACTAACAAACTTAATATCTCGGATAGCGGATAGGATCCTCCTTCTGACTAAAGAACCAGTTCCAAATGCAGGTGTTTCTGCACCCCCGTAGTATAATGCAAGTTTCCTGATTCCTGACTACTTTCTCCTGGCCACCTAACTTCCTGTATAGCGACCATATCCAAGGGCGATTTATCTAATTCCCGTGTTAATATCTCTAGTGCCCCGCTATTGTATAAAGTCCTAACATTCCATGTTCCTAGGAACATGTCCCCGTGTTTGAGCCTTTGTCATGGGTTCCCTGAAGTAGTCCCCGCCCGGAGAACCGAATAGGGGACTATTTGACCTCCGGATAATTTTACCCCAGTTGAACCCATATCCGCATTTCTTGACGGTTGTATTTTTATGGTGAAAGATCGTTACTCTTTCGACCTAGGTACTTTTTTCGTCTTGCTTATCACCTTTGGCCAATCCGGCATGGGTAACCTTATTGGCAGCAATGCTACGCCGGCATAGCTCTCAGGATCAATTAAGCACGCAAGTCACGCCACCACGACAAGGTAAAGATACCATGGAGGGGATATGTAAATAATTCTAATGAAAATAGTTTTTTATTTATTAATGAATTAAACTATATTAATACTTATAGAATTAAATTGAAAACAATTAGGAGGAGAATTAATTTAATAATTATAAGAAACAATTAATTAATTAGTTAATTATTTTTAATTAATTTGAATATTAATAATTATATGAAACAAAGAATAAAATTTAATTTGGAGACTGGAGAAAAATTAAAATTTTATAGCGAGATCATATATTCAGGAATTAAAATAAATAAGAATGGAAATTATCAAGAGGAAATTAGAAATATAAATAATAATGGAAAGTTGGTAATTGCTTGCCTCAATGGGATATTGAGGGGATAAAAATATAAGTAATAAAAATAAAATTAATATATATCATACGATTGTTAAAAGCATCATTACTTACGGAGCAGAACTTTGGCCATTAACGACAAAAACCAAATACTTTAAGTATCTTTTGGCAACGGAAATTGATTTTGTATGAAGGACAGAAGAATTTCAAGAAGAGAAAAAATTATAAACTCACTTATAAGGGAGAAAATTTAGATTGAAAACACTGTAGATTATATTAAAACTCTGCAATTAAGATGGTACGGACATGTCCAGCGAGTATAAGAGAATCGGCTACCAAAATGTGTTATGGAATGGAAACCTGAGGGAAGAGTAGGCAGAGGAACACTTAAAACGTTTTGGAATCAGGAAATATTTATATATGAAGGAGATTTATACATACAAGAGATTAGATGGACCGACAAAATTGGCTGTTAGGAATCGGACGATGTCAAAGGCATTAATCAACCAATGATAGCTATCAATATATATGGAACAAATGGAATTTTAAGAAACGACGTAAGTCATTACAAAAATATGACTAAAGGTATTACTAAAAGTCATATAATTCTAAAACCGCATGACACTATGATTCATTAAAATAATACTAAAATCGTTTTTAAGGTCAGTGATACAAATGTTCTTTTAACTAAACAAATATACGATCTAATAAATAAATTATTCATAATATTAATAATAACATTAAATTAAATTTTTAAAATAATGAACATAAATTAATAATAATATTTAATATTGATAAAGTAGTTATTATTTGTTATTAGACTTAAAGGCATGTAGTAGTGTACATCTGAACCCCTCCTCCACCCCATTGGGACATATCGGTCACTTTGACCATATTCCCAAGTCTCAGACTTGTCCTCCCTTATCTACTTCGCGATCACATCTTCAAGTTCACGGGCAATAATAGTCATCAGGACGCTCAACTCTGACGACCCCACATTTGTTCACGGGCTCCATGAGCCTGGCAGGTAGGACTGCTTTGCTAGGGAGTATCGCAGATCCACCGATCATCCCCCTGTTCTATCTCCAGGAACGCATTCTGTAGTCGTTGTGACACCGGTTAAGGCTATTATTCCATCAAGCCCCGCAGTGTAAGATTCTAGTACATCCAGGTATTTATCTCCTGGCGACTCCACAGTTGGTCCACCAGCCCGTAGGCTGAGTCGGGAATCAGCGAAGTTGCTCCCGCACTACGCTGATCCGAGCCGTGCCCTGATGTGCCTTCCAGGGACGCATCCTGTCGCCGTTGTGGGCCGCCATGGAGCCCGCAGCCTCCAAAAGTTAAGCATATAGTACGATAGGGTTCTCATCTCCTGCCGACACCACTAATGGTTCACGAGTCCATTGGACTTGGCAGGGAGGACTGACACTAACCGATCCACAGGCTATCCCCTTGTGCACCACCCAGGGACGTGTCCTGTTGCTGAAGTCGGTCCAGCCTGAGCATTAGTACGTCAGGTCGCTCAATTCCCGATGACCTCACAGATTGTCGTAGAGTTAGTATACGATCACAGCGGAGTCAGCGCCAATCCCACCAACAAAAACTGGCCTTATCCGTGCTACGCGCACTCTAACCTGGTCATTAGTTCCGCTAGCATAAAGCCTGGTATTTTCCTGTCCATCCCGTTCGCAAAAATAGGATTCCTCGTGCAGCTGCTGTGAGACCAGTACACTGAGCAATGTAGGCATCCAAGGTGCTCATCGCCATAGATGGGTCTCGGGTCCATTGAACAAAGAGAAGGGCGCTTCCGATCGCCAATCCCCCACCACGTCGCGGGTCCTCCTGTGGGACCAGGTGGTGAGCTCGTATCCTGTTGACCCCATTTATGGTCCGCGATGTCCATTGGACTTGTCAGGGAGTAGTGACTTGCAGATTCACCGGCCTTTTCCACACTACGCCACCAAGGGGACGCGTTTGCTGCGGAAGTGGACGCAGCACGAGTTAAATACTACGCCAGGTCGCTCGTGTCCTGACGACCTGACAAATGGCCCGCGGGTCCGGTCTAGACCTAGCCGAGAGGAATGCAAGCAGACCACCAGCCGTTCCCCTATCTGCCACCTGGGATGCACCCTCATGCTGTTGTGAGCCCGATAAGCGGACCCCTCAGGGAGGTAGTAGAGTTCAACAAGTGTTAAGGAAATATGGAAAAAACAACACAATCACTCACCCATTGGCACTATCGAACCCGTAGGTTCATGGCCGAGCGGACATAAGCTTTCCATACATCCCTATCCTGAGCTAATGCTCAGAGAATTTGTAGTACATAACAGTATTTCTTAATAATGCCTTTAAATTGTTGTAAGTCATTGTTGTCAGAATTATAAAGCTATCTGTTATAACTATAATAAGAACACCTGCTTTACTTGATATTTTTAAATAAAAGTATACCAAATTCTGATTGGATATTGAAACAATTAACTTTTTGATTTAACAAATCAAATTTAAACATTATGTTAACCAATAGAATTTATATAACATCATGTGATGTAATAATGTTCTTTAAAATTATAAATGAATTACACTATTCATTCTGCATACAACTTTCAACAAACATAGAAGCAAGAAGAGTTCTCAAGATAAAATGTAATATTTAATACAAGAGTAATTGATTTCAGACAAGAAAAGAATTTATTTTAATTGACAGTGAAGAATAATACCACTTAACTTTACTTAATCTGCTGGGAACCTACAAAGTGAATACATGTGACATTATTTCTACAAGAAACAATTCTTTTAAGAAGTGTTTTCCTATCCTGTGTACCAACTTCCGATCCTGACAACGGAATCCAGCTCTACCGAAAATTAAACCCAACCTGAACCAGTAATTATTTTTCTTTTGGGACACCAATCCTTCAAAATGTTACTACAACATCGGGCATGCATGAGTTAGCTGCTTCAAAATATCGCCACAACATGGGAAAATAATTACTTCTTCATTTGGTGAAAAAAGATGTTATTACTGTAATTCATTCTTCTGTCGTCATAAAACAACTTTCCCTTTTAATCCTGTAATTAAGTCAATTCTCTATGAACCCTCAAGAACCAAAATATTAGTCCGCTGCAATTCCGTTCAGCACGAACAATCCCACACCCGTTCTTTTCTCATATGATAATCATAATATGGGACTAATTACCAAACTTTATTGTAACACTGAACCCCACAAGGATAGCCATCACGTAATTAGCTGCCAGAGAGTCACACCTGGTTCCACAAAGCACGCCACTGAACGAAGCTAGTCTTCATCAGCTAGCAGTCAGTCAGTTTCTCCAATTTAACAGAGATCTATATGACTCTAACTGCGAAATCTGGCGATAACTTCGTTTTTCTGAAATAATTCGCTTAGTTAACGCAATTCTTTTGTGACGGAATTATTTTTTTTCTGTTTACTTTAAACAAATTCCTTACAAGGATTAACAAATAGTTCTATATTCCTTGCTATGTTATTAACATTTACTCATATTCGATTCATTTCAATGGCACATACCAAAATCCGCTGAATTACATTCATATATAAATGCTGATTGTTCATTGTAAGTTTTCTAACAGCATATTCCAGATCAATTGAATAGCACGACTAGAAACGTTGATGATATTATTTGCAATCCAATGAGAACACAGGTGTATATATATATACTTTCCAACTATACCTTTATACATCCTATATTTTTTATCGGCATATCAGGATGTCATAAGAGAGTCTTGTGTTTCTTAGGGCCGTATTTTCCAAGGATGATTGTTTATAATGTCGACAGATGCAAATCGAAATGGAGGAAAAATAAAAAAATCTTTAGTTCGTAGAAAAATGTATAAATTGTTTATATAGTGCGATGAGAACTGACAGAGAATACGTTGTGATAGTGACGAAATAACACATTGAAAAACGTACGTATAAACATAATATTGAGATTAGTGAACATGGGAATTTTTTGGACCAAAGGGATATGAACAGACAATCGAATGGAGAAGACTTAGCAGTGCGATATACGATCCTTATTTGGAAACAGATATGGTAATAAGCACGGTTAAGATGTGTACTCTTTGATGGACACATAGCTGAAATGAGGAATATGAGAGCCGCAAGGAAACTTCTTCTGGAAGAACCAGTGAGAAAATATCTAGTAGGCAGCCTACGCAAAGAATATGGGAGAATAATATTATCCATGATTTGAGGGAAGCAAATTACCCAAGGTATGATTGGAATGAATTAACACAGGAAAGGCATGTATGGAGAACTTATATTTTAGCAGAAATAAATCTACGGTTTCTATAATGCCAGTTAATTGGTTGGTTAATTCATTTTGGAATTAGGTGTAAACCAGGGTTTGAATCCAAAGTGTCCATTTTTACGCGCTGACACTCTTACCTATGCAACTCAGGTAATGCCAACGAGGTTTCAAATACCGGTTTATCCTTATAATATATAAAAGGTAGGAACAGATAGATAGATAGAGAGAGAGAGACAGAGAGAGAGAGATAGTTTGTGTAGTCAGATTTTTATGATTATGATTGAATAAGTGATATGTTTACTATAGCAAACTAAACGCATATCACAAATTTTATGAATGAAAAGAACAGGAAGAACCTATCAGGTTCTACATTTTACACTTTAAAAAAAGTGCAGTTTTTTTGCTAGAAATGCGTGAACAGGTTATTTTGAAAATACAGGTCTTATGCTTCCTTACAAACAATGTTATTGTATGCTCCAAAATTATCGAAATTGTTAAAATATCGTGATTGATGAAAAATGAGACATTCAATTTTACAGTATGCACGAGTATTCTCATATATGGTATTTTATCCATAAACGTCTTCTCTAATATATCATATCTTGGTCAGTACAAATACTCGAAAAATATTCCTTTCTCAGATGAATAAATGGCTATATTTTCTAGTTAAATAGAACAAATTAAAAAAAAACATAATGGCAATTCCCGGAATCACTAAGGGGAAACAATTCATAATATTATAATTTTGTAAGAACATACTTCATTATAAATATGATAATAGCTCACATAAATATCGGATATCAAGTTTTTATATAGAAGCTCTCTCTCCCTAGCTTCACATTTCTGCTCGCATTTCAAGAGCTCAGATTCCGCATGTCTGTTTTGTTATGAACAGCGAGAAACTTGGAGAGTTATACCCCCTTAGGTAGTCCTCCTGAGAGAACATGACCTCAAAGCATCCTCCAGTGCAAAATGAACTGTAGTTTGAGTTGGGACTCTAATGTTAGACTTGAATGAAGTTATGTTTAATTGTTACTTCCCCTTGCTTAGAAATGTGCCTTTCTTACAATTCTGTCCCCAACATATGAGGTATGTAAATTGAGTCTTACTTCAGCTACACAAGATGATACAATCTAAACTATTCACGAGAATATAAGTGTTAATAAATATATAATCATTTCGACTTCTACATCTTTGTTTTACTTCTCACCTACAGATATATTTTAATGCTGCACGCCACCCGGATCATACAGTGGGGCGACCTGTCGGGAGAGAGATTTTAGACTTGGATCACGCACACAATTTTGACGACAAAAGGGCATGAAGAGGCTTTCGGAATGAGTTATCAGTTAAATTCAGATTTTCCTCTAATACAATACAACATTAGGCCTAATATCAAACATACCATTTACTCATGCATTCTTACTAAATATACCGAATATGATAATGCAGATTCACTGAACAACTGTTTTTTTTGTGCCAGAAAAAAACATGACATTGCGATAGTATTTGTCTCCTACATTAAAAACAATATCGGTTTTTCCCCATCGCGCAAGGATTCCGAGAGACAGGCATTTATAATTTGAAACAATTGAATACGGTATTACCAACATTTTTAACTACACAATATTCAAACTTCTGACTCATCTAGACTGTGATAAATTACTATTTTCACATCCACAGAAAGTACTGTCATATGGACAAATTCCTGCTCCCGGCATATCTGCTCATGACATTGTATTCGTAGAATACTCACTCCAATGTCCTAAAATACGCTCTAAATTGATTATTTACAGAAATTTACAAAACATAAACGATACTAAACTAAGATCAGACGCTTTAGAACTACCTTGGTACACAATATGGAATCTTAGATCAGTTGATGAAAGGTAGACACATTTAATACACTGATACTACAACTACATGATAGACATGCATCAGTAAAAACCCGACGAATTTCCCGCCACCCTGCTCCCTGGATGAATGACTCCATACGTGTAATTATGTCAAAACGAGACAAAGCATACCGAACATACAGACCACATAAAAATGACGAGAACTGGCAACTATACAAACAACTTAGAAACACAACTACAGAAACTACACTAATGCCAAATTACGACACGCCCACAGTATAATCGGAACTGAAATAAGTGCAAGGGATACTTGGCGAAATCTCCGTACAATAGGACTTAGACAGTTGAATCCCCCAACTGACTCTACAGACATTTCTGTAGATGATTTAAATGAACATTTTACCTCAATACCCATGACACCTCCAGACAAGAAGACTAAAATAGACATTCCTAAAGACTTATCCCCATCCCCCCATATACGAAGAGATAAATTTTACTTTTACGACATTTCGCCTATAGACGTTAAAAACGCGCTCAAGCGGATTAAATGCAATGCACAAGGAACAGATGACATCAGCATTTTAATGCTAAATAAAATCATTGACATTATACTACCCACAGCGACTCATATGTTTAATGCTTCCCTTATAACTGTATGGAAACAGTCTAGATTTCGGCCTATACCAAAAATAAGTACACCTACTAACTGTAATGACTTCCGACCGATTAGCATCCTTCCGACATTATCGAAAGCCCTGGAACATATTGTACATAAGCAAATGACTGAATACCTCCACGAAAATCACCTCCTTGATCCTTATCAATCCGGCTTTAGATCTGGTCATAGCACAACCACAGCTTTGCTAAAAATTACTGAAGATATTCGTGAAGCCGTGGACAGACGTGAATTGACTCCTTTAACCTTACTTGACTTCAACAAAGCTTTTGACACAGTAGACCACGACTTACTTATGATAAAGCTCAGGCACCTACACTTGTCTGACAGCGCTGTATCCTGGTTCGACTCATACCTGCACGGTTGTCAACAATACGTTTCATTAAACTCTAGATCTTCGTCTTGGCGCAACGTGCCGGCTGGACTCCCCCATGGCAGTGTTCTCGGAACTCTTCTTTTCTCGATCTACATAAATGACTTACCAAATGTACTAAAGCACTGCCGTTATCACCTCTATGCCGATGATCTCCAAATTTACCTACATTCACCTCCTCATTCTCTCTATAACAGCTTGACAAAAATGAATGACAATCTCGTATCCATCTTTAACTGGTCTTCAAGTTTCGGTCTAAATCTAAATCCTAACAAGTCACAAGTAATTCTAATGGGACTACAAAGACTGCTTACAACATTCGACATATCTACACTTCCAAACATTACTATAAATAATATAATTATCCCTTATTCTTCTTCAGTAATAGATCTTGGACTACATCTAGACGCAAATTTAACCTGGCAAACAGAAGTGAAACACATGTGTAAAAACACTTTCTCCATCTTACATTATCCTAGGCGTTTAAACAATTTTCTCCCAGTTTCGTTAAAACAAATATTTGTGCAGAATCTTGTGTTACCACACTTCGATTATTGTGACATTATATATAATGATCTAAACCATGACTTTTCGCAGAGACTGCAGCGTGTTCATAATGCTTGCGTTCGATTCATTTTCAATATCCGCCGTTATGACCATATTTCCGAACACTTTAATAACCTCTCTTGGCTCCGTCTTACTGACAGACGTAAATTGCACTCTCTTTCACTACTTTTATAGATTCTGAATTCCTACATTCCTACTTACCTGGCGTTCAGATTTGAGAAGTTATCCTCTTACCACAATATTGACACTAGGTTACAAGATAGCAGTCTGCTAACAATTCCTCTTCATAGCACTTCCTCCTATTCTACTTCCTTAACAGTAGGCTATGCCCTCTCCTGGAATCTCCTTCCTCAAGATATCAGGGGCTGCCGCACACTTGGCATCTTTAAGTCACGCTTATGCAGTTACCTGTTGTCTAATAATTAATTTTTCTCTATTTATTTAATTTTATACTATGTCATTAATCTTTTCTTCGTTTTTATATATATCTTGTACATATTATATGTTTAATTCGTTCAATTTAGAGTAAATAAAAATACATTATAATTATTAATTGCATTGTATTCATAACATATTGTAATTTAGAGGTAAGACTATTTGCCTTGTATTTTTTAAAACCTGGTTGAGTGGTAGACAAGGCCATAAGGCCCTAACTCTGCCAGACAAAATAAGGTTATTATTATTATTATTATTATTATTATTATTATTATTATTATTATTATTATTTTCTGCTATATACCGCCGTGAAGCAACCCTCTTGCTGTTCCAACAATAATTAGCCACTATATTAGGATTCGTCTGTATTGATACCTCTTTTCACTAGCTGAAATCTTATAATTAAAAATGTCCCGATATCCATCGCTCACTGCCCCAAGATTTACCCGGAAGAAATATAGATAAGAGTGGAGGAGGTATACTTGTAAGGAGATATTACAACCCAACTTTTATAAGATGCTTCAAGATTGTAGACAATATCAAGGCAACTTTCCGCTATTCGATATCCCCCCCCCAAAAAAAAAACTGAGAGTGAATTTTTGAATGGCTATCTAGCTGGTTCCTCAAGTGGATTCAATAGTTTCTCAAACTGTTTATTCTGCATTACAATCGCATTTGTGGACATACGAATATTTCTTATATAATTTTTGCTTCATAAGTTTTAGAAAATTTGTGTTTTAGGTAAATTTAACCAAAATTATTGTACATGATTTTGGCAAAATGTTTAATTAATTTTAGTTTGAATTGTAACGGAGGTAGATATACATTATTAGGGTTACACAGTGTGTCATGTTTCACATTTTTCTCTCCAGAATCGATGATTCGCGTTAAGGCCCTTATTTTCTAAAGGAATTTTTTTCTTGTCACTATATCTCCGGGAAACAAAACGCAATAATAGTATATTGTTAACCATGTAACAGACCAAAAATAACTGCAATTGCCTTCAATTAATTAAAAATATCCCAATCATACATTGCATATTGAAGTTTTTTTCGAATATAAATTTCAAGTTTTCATTTGTTTCTTTCGTTGTAATTGAATGAACCAAAAACGGAAAAAATAAAATTATTAAAAATATTTGAGATCTAAATAGAATAAACAGAAAAATAACTGTGATATACGGTCAAATTCCGAATACATATTTGAAAACACGATACAAATTGCGTTGGTAAGACGAAGTACGGGAATATCGATAATTTTAGCAACTAGTCGAATAACTATATTATTTTTGTTAAAAGGAATTGAGTATAACTGATAATTTATACTATTCTATTACTTATGTATACATAAAAATACAAATATACTATCAAATAACCTCAAACAATAATTGTATTATTATACCTGAGTTTGATCGGAGTTATCCCGACCCTTGAGTAATCCCGAACACCGTATTGATAGCTAAAATAAAAAAACTGAAATGCACAACAATATAAAAAGTCATAATCTCTGCGAACAAACGTCGCACACGTAATTCGTTGCTGTGCACAACCGCTGCATTCTGTATGAACCTTCTTAGCATGAAGAGGACCTGTACAACAAATTCCTGTTCCGGCCTACAACACAACAGATATCTTTCATCACGTGCTTAATTGAATCATTTCAATGTTAGTAATAATATAAATAAATAATAGTTTTAAAGATTAAAACAACACACTTTATTAGAAAAACGAACTAAAAATGGAAAATAATTTCAATTTCCAACACGCATGTGATAAATTAAAGTGTTCAGCAAAAAAATCATCCCCAACATATATAGAATAAAACTAGAGTTATCAACAAAATACAAAATCATTTTACCATCAAAAGCATAGGGTGCTTTTTATGATTTTTACATTTTCTTCTTAGAGACTTTACTCTACCAATATCTGTTTATTATCAAATATATTAATTGATTTAGGGCACCCCCCGCTTTTCGTGCTAAAATGATTTTCTTTTTATTGATAACTCTAGTATTTTTATTCTATATGTGTTGCAGATGATTTTTTGTTGACCACTTTAATTTTATCCCAAGCGTGTAGGAAATTAAAATTAGTTTCCAGTTTTAGTTCGGTTTTATATTATAGCGTACAGAGTTAATAATTTAAAACTTATATTTTTTTTTTATTTTGCGTTGATTCTGGCCAGGACTAAAAAAAAATGAATACGAAATTATTGTTTTGTCAGAGGTCTTTTATACGTAAAAAAAGTGTCAAGTCGATCCAATGTTTCTAAGTGGGTGAAAATCGTTTTCAAAGATTCGGTTACATAGATACAACTTTTTTTATTTTCTTGTGATTCTTTCTAGGATATTAGAAAAATAAATAATAGTTTGAAAAACTAAAACAACACGCTTTATTAGAAAATCGAACTAAAAAAATAATAATTAATTTAATTTCAAGAAGCTTGGGATAAAATTAAACTCAACCAAAAAATCATCTTCAACACATCTAGAAAAAACTAGTTATCTACAAAAAAATAACTTTACCGTCAAACGCGTGGGGTGCTCTATATAAATTAATATATTTGACAATAAACAGGTATTGGTAAAAGTAAAATCTCCAAGGAGAAAACATAAAAAACTTTAAAAAATACCACACGCTTTTGATGGTAAAATTATTTTTTTTGTAGATAACTCTTGTTTTATTCTAGATGTGTCGGAGTTTATTTTTTTGTTGATCACTTTAACTTTACCCCAAGCGTGTTTAAAATTAAAATTATTTTTATTATTTTAGCTCGGTTTTCTAATAATGCGTGTTGTTTTGTATTTTGAAACTACTATTTATTTTTTATTTTTTACTTTAAATATTATACAGAATAAGATAAAAAATGTAAATATCTTTAAATTCGATACTATTGTAGTATGAGCTACACTAACGAAAAACACTCCTGGCCGGATTTGAACCAGCGACCTATGGATTACTGAAATTATACATCACTACATTCCACCGTACAACTAACATAGCTCTTACAACGATTGATTAAGAAGTTGTTAAGTCCGCAACCTTAATAGGTTTTTATTTATTTGATTTTCTGCTGATTATAGCCAGGATTTTAGAACCATTTATGAAATTATTGTATTGTCATAGGTCCTTTTCAAGTACACAATGTTTGAATTCGATCCAATGATTTTAAGTGGGTGAAAATAGTGTTGAAAAATTCCGTTACATATTTACAAAGACATGTTTTTTGATTTCCTGATGATTGTGGCCAGGATTTTAGAAACAAAGAGTGCAATTAATGTATCGTCATCGGTCCTTTACAAGTATACAAAGTTTCAAGTCGATCCAATAATTTTAAGATGCTGAAAATCACGTTGAAATATTCCGTTACATAGATAGATATAGGTCAAGCTAATAAAAAGCGTGTAACTAAATAATAGTTTTAAAAACTGAAACAAGTGGCTTTATTAGATAACCGAACTAAAAAATGAAAAATAATTTTAATTTCAAACACTCTTGGGATAAAGTTAAAGTGTTCAACAAAAAATCATCTCCAACACATATAGAATAAAACTAGAGTTATCAACAAAAAAAAATAATTTACTATCAAAAGCGTGGGGTGCTCTATATCAATTAATATATTTGATAATAAACAAATATTGGTAAATGTACCGTCTTTATGAAGAAAATGTAAAAATCATGAAAAGCACCCCACGCTAGTGATGGTAAAATTATTTTATTTTTGTTGATGACTCTAGTTTTATTCTATATGTGTTGGATATGATTTTTTGTTGACCACTTTAAATGTATCCCAAGCGTGTTGGAAATTAAAATTATTTTTCATTTTTGTAGTTCAGTTTTCTAATAAAGCGTTTTGTTTTAGTTTTTTAAAAGTATTATTTTATTTTTTGTTTTTTAGTTTTAATATTTTGCAGAATAAGATATAAATATAAATATCTTTAAATTCGATACTATTGTAGTAAGAACTAAAAGTAATACTCTTTAAATATAATCCTCCAAACCGGATTTGAACCAGCGACCTATGGATTACTAACATTGTATACCACGAGAGTTCACCGCTCTACCAACTGAGCTCTTACAACGACCGACTAAAAACCCGACAAGTCCGCAACCTATTATACTTTCTTACTTACTCACTGGCACTATCGAACCCGTAGGTTCATGTCCCAGCGGACATAAGCTCTCTATACATCTCTATACTGAGCTAATGCTTTCCAATTATTCCCTGTGTAATCTACTTCCCTTAAATCATAGTTACTGTTATTCTCCCACCTCATTCGTGTTCTACCAACTGGGCGTTTTCCCTCTGCCTTTCCTACAAGAAGCTCCCATGCAAGTCTTTCATTCCCCATACGTGCAACATGTCCTGTCCAACGCAGTCTATGAGACTTCACTGTTCATATTATATCTGGCTTCCTATAATTACCATGTAGTTCATTGTTAAGTAGTGTTCTCCATTAACCTGTCTGTTATTCTCTCTTTGGTCCAAAACTTTTCCTAAGTATTTTATTCTCAAACAATTGTAATCTCCTTTCCTCCCTTAAAGTGAGAGTCCATGTTTCGCACCCATATAATATAACTGCTAGAATAAGAGTTTTATATATTTTCAGTTAAATGTTTTTTGAAAGGAGTTGGGACACCAATAGTCTCTGTAATGCATAATAGCACGCATTTCCAGAATTGAGCCTATGTTTAATTTCTTTGTGCATCTCATTCCCATTTGTGATTATTGTTCGTACGTATTTGAAATCAGCACTTCCTCAAAATTTCCCTCATTTCTCATTAGCTGTCCATTTCCATTATATAATGAATTTCTACGTGTGACCATATATTTAGTTTTATTGATATTTACTTCCAGTCCTAATTTCTTAGTGTTACTCAATAGTGTGTGCGTGTTGTCCATTAGTATCTCCTCGCTATCGGCCAATAATACTACGTACATCATCAGCATAAATTAATAGCTTATTAATATTTAATTTTAGGAAGTTATATTTTGAGGTTGTTTTAATTATATTATTTTTAGTCTGGACATCTTACCTCAATATTAATGTTGATTTGTTCTTGGACATGTTTCAAAACAATTCTGTTTTATCGTCAGCTTTCCCAGACTGGTTTTATTTATGTTGCATTATGTTGCACAACCTGGATGTCGATGTCAGTTCCATCCTGTGGTTGGCCAAAGAACCTCCAAACAATGTCATGCTCCATATTTGGTTCGTCTTCCGGGCTTATAGGCCGTGATCTGGTTGTCTTCTTACTCGACGTTTCGTCTACTGCTGCGGTAGACCTCATCAGGAGATACTGCGTACTCTCTGTGAACTCCTCAACAGTCGGCTGCAGACTGGCTGGTGGTTGGAAACTGTCTCTCTTTTTATAGCTAAACCCCGGGTGGTGGGGGGGTCGAGTAAGAAGACAACCAGACCACGGCCTATAAGCCCGGAAGACGAACCAAATATGGATCAAGACGCCGGCCGTGAAAGCCTACAATTATATATAAGGTCATGCTCCATCGGAATATCAAAATTCATAACTCTGTTTCTGTTCTTCTGAATATAAATGTTTTCCCAAATAGTCAGCTATTTTCTAACTGTTTTAATAATTTAGTGTCTGAATTCATATTATGTTTTTCAGACCAAACATTTCATTTTCTTGTTCGGGTTTTTAATAAAGCGTGTTGTTTTAGTATTTAAAAACTATTATTTATTTCTTTATTTTTTAGTTTTAATATTTTACAGAATAAGATAAAAATGTAAATATATTTAAATTCGATACTATTGTAGTATGAGCTAAAGGTAATACTCTTCTAAAAAAAACCTCCCAGCCGGACTTGAACCAGCGACCTATGGATTACTGAAATGATATACTACTACAGTTGTCCATTCTACCAACTTAGCTCTTACAACGATTGACTGAACAAGTCGACAAGTCCGCGACCTATTACACCACTTTTAATTGTTTTGATTTTCGGATGATTCTGGCCAGGATTTTAGAAAATAAATACGAAATTATTGTTTCGTCACGGGCCCTTATATATAAATATATATATATATATATATTATATCGCCTACTTGTTATCACAATCTGAAAAATAATTTATTTAATTGATAAATTCATAACTTATCTGACAAAATTCAGCGTAGCTTCCTTATAGGAAACGTACACGCAACACAAAATATCCACCAAACCTAGTAGATGCCGCTAAACATGCATTGGCATAAAAGCAATGCTTGAAAATCACTTCGCAGTAGGTACTAATAATATTCAGAGTGCAATTATAATAACGGTTCATTAATAAAATCGTGATCGGAAATACCTCAAAGACCTGAATTTCACCACTTTACTCTATTCGTGAGAAAAAAGTCATGATGACCATTTCTATGATGGCCATATGATATTCGGAGTTCGATAAGGCCTTAATGTTTCCTAATTTGAGTTATAGGCGAGGACAAATCCGGAAGAAATCCATTACGCAATAAACTTTATCCGACCGAGATCAAATCAGGGCCCGCTGTCTACGTGGCAACGACGTTACCCATAAAGTACAGAAATGAACAAGAATACCTTTTTTCTTGGCATGTCAGCAGTCTGGAAGCAAGTCTCGTGTGAGCAGGGATTTATAAATTTAAATTACAATTAGAATACATTTGTCACAGAAGATGTTGAAATGATATGTTTTACACCACACATTTGTGATGTATTGTAACAACTATTGAATTCACAATCTCATAACGAGGATGAATGTTGTGTGAATTCAAATTTTCTTAAAATATGTTAGAATTACATGACGGTACAGTCACAACGTTTTGAAAACAATTTCTGACAAAATTAGGTGATTACATTGCTATAATTGAAGTTGAAATTTTTAGTGGAATGGTTATGTAGATAAAATTATCCATCCATAGTAATTCTGCCAGAAGGCAGGACCTTCACTGCAATCATAGTATTTTCATGATATGCTCGCAGCTTTACTAGGGAATTGTAGGTGTGGTAGCTTTCCGTTGATTTCCACATCGGTGAAGGATGATGATGATAATGATAATGATAAAGATGATGATGGCCATATGATTTCGGGGACCGTTTGGGCCTTAACGTATCCTGACATTTGTCTTACAGGTGAGGAAAAACCCCGATAAATACCTCACCCAAAAAAACTGCCCCGACCGGGAACGAACCCGGGCCCGCTGCGTGTCAAAGCAGCACGCTACCTCGAGACCACAGCGGTGGATGATGAAATTATAATAGTTCTAATTATAGCTTGACAGCGAACAAAATCTAGTGTTAATTCATTCTTGCTTTGAATGGAGAAGTCTCACTACCAAGTCCAGTGTTCTCCTTTATCCCTCTTTCTCAACCAATCAGCGTCAATAATCGTATGGCTAGAACTGGAGCTGGTACCACTATCAAAATATTGCTACGTTATAACTATCAACAAATGATGCTGATGTAATTGTTGGCCTCCGAAGTTTAAAACTAAATGACTTATTTATACAGAATTCCAGCACAAGTTGGCTGGAACGGGTGCGTTAGGTCATAGAATCCTAGCGCATGCGAAACACTATTGCTTTTCATCGCTGCGTACTTATAACTAGTTGTTACAATGTAAATAGAATGGATTTTATATAGCACAGATAAAAGTCTAGAAAACTAATCTCATGTATAATATTACATACTAACTTACTTACCTGGGTGGCACTCTCACCTCTACTTCGTTAAGCAGAAACAATGTAAAATCGGCCAATTCCTCAGCAAGTCGAATTTATGTTACAAAATATATAATTATTTTGTAAAATTTGAGGAACTGAATTTCTGATGCCTGCTTATTTAGAAGTGTCGAAGTGCAGTGAAACCAAATCCTGCATAACTCTAAGTTATTACCTATTTATATTTTGTTAAATAATTTGACATCAACTTAAATCATATCTACTGATCTTAATTATATTCCATTTCGTTACTAAATATTAAATAAAATACCGTAATGTAATATATCTTATAAGGTTCTCTGCCAATTTAAGAATTTACTAAATTGTATGGTATACATTACTTCTAACCAAACATCTCTATTGCTGTAGTTAGCTTTTAATTTCGGGTTTGAGGTAAGTCACCAATTAAAATGATCGGATATTACTCTTTTGGTGAATAACCTACCTCAGTTTTTTTATCAGCATGAACCGAGTTTCGTTGTGAAACATTGAAACATTTTAGTTTCAAGCGGACTCCTACGCCTAATGGCATTTTGGTCATGGTAAGTTTCGGTGTCATTTAGATAGGGTCGTTGAAGGTATGTAAAAATGTTCCCAACATATTTCAATGATAACAAATTCAATAGCTTCTTCTTTTCCGAATTCACTAAAAATATAAAATCCCAATCGCTAATTAACTTGGTGTGTTACTAGTAAAAGTACAATTTCTGAACTCAATGCAATACGGTGTTCGATGTAAAAATGTTCAACTATATGCAGACAGGATACACAAATAATATAAATATTCTATAAGAAATAAAATAATTATTCTTGTATTATATAATGTTATATACAGGACTGTTAAAATTATTATTAATCAATTATAGCAGTGATCACTAACAAATGTAAGTACACTCAGGTGTGCATTATATTTTTGATACCAAGACAATGTTATAATTCTGGACATTTAATGAGAGACCTCAGGTTCTTTGTACGAAATTAACTCACATATTTATTTATCTTCTGAAGTAAATGTGTATAATGGAGGTATCGTACTGAAATACATTTAAGTGTCTCCTGTGATTATCCCCTCATTTTCAACATTATATGTTTTATCGACAATAATCGTATGGTTAATTAATTGCTAAATAATATTTAGTGAAGGAAAACATATTTTAGTAATTAAACACACTATTTAGTTTCTAACAATGTTTTGAAGTAGGCAAGATAATGCTACGGATAGAAATGACATGTTTATAAATAGGCAAATGCCAGGAGACTTTGAGGCCCAAACAGTTCTCGAACATAATCTGGCAATTATAATCATCGCCATGTTATTTATGGATGTGTGTGTGAATGTCGTGTCATAATTCGTGTTGTATCGGAGGAAGCCCTGACACGAATTCGGGAAGCCTCTTCATATCTTTGCTGTAATAGAATGGAATATTTATATAGGCCTACTGTCTGTATTTAATTACCGTTTACATATACCAAAACTAACACAGTTGAATTATAAAGAAAAATAACATTTTAATAAGAGTGATATGGTAATGGAAATCTGTGAATAGTACGAGAAAAAGCATTTTCATGGATTTCATAAAAAAGTGTGGAATGTTAGATATGCGAGGATTTTCATAAGTTGAACATTATCTGCAATAAAAATTCAACATGTTCTCCATCCATCCGGAATAATGTGTTCAGCAAAACACATTCCTACGTTACTTCCGAATGAATGAACACTCCTACATCTTCATGAGCATTATATAATACCATTTCCTACATCATGTAATTTAAGGAACCTAAAATTGTTATTACCATAATTATATTCCATGACGCGACAGACCTAGAAGGGCGATGGCCTACCAGCCAGCTGCTGGCGTCATATGCACATGTGCAAATAACAGAAATGGACGATATTCTAATTGGTATAGGGAAGGTATGTGGTCAGAATTTCGTGTTCCCCAACCGTTATATCATGTTTTCTCAACGAAAAGCCGCTAATTATTTTACCCAAATTCCCCATGATAATTGGTGATCACTCATAGCCGATAATGCACGCGAAAATGTCTTCCTTCGAGTGGGTTCGAACCAGCGCAAGTCCTGTAGCTCTGTTCAAGGCATGATGCCTTAAGACCGTCGGCATGGCGCGGGACTTTGCACCTTGTTATGTTTATTTAATTATATTAAATACGATTCACATTAAATAAAATTTGTGGAACACAAATACCGACAGCCCATTTAGTGCGAATAGATATGAGCAATGGGACTTACAGCACCTAATTTACTAAATGAGATATCTCAGATGGTGGCGATCGAAACTCATATGCACGAGACCGCACATATAATTTATGAAGCCGTCTAATTTTAATATTTATAGTATTTTATTGCTCGTAAATATATTATATTACGATTCATTTCATAAATCAGTAAGTTTTGTAACAGTAATGTTTAAATGAGGTGAGTTTGCACACGAGTCATGAAACAGTAAACGTACATTGCAGCTCCGAAAGAATACGCGGACTCTTGGTCGTTAAAATACTAGCGCCCGGTTTACAAGAGTACAAGACAAGTCACCGTAATATTCAGCTGTGTTTCTTCAATGAAATAAACCCATTTAGAAACAATACATTAAATTAACATAAAGCATAGTGATAGCGTTCTTCATTCGTATACACGAGGTCCACGGTTCGAACTGCAATACTTTATTTTTATCATTCCTATTTGCATGTGTTTGTCCTTTTTAAAAACAAGATAAGATTAGTTACATGTAAAATATTAAACCCCCTAATTCTGACGTTAATTAGTATAAAGTCGGACTTGGTCAATTTAAAATTAAAGTCACATTAAAAGTTAGAAACAAGACGAAATAAATCATATAAACAAATATATTAGTTACCCGTGGAACTAGTAGCTCATCCATATACTGTCTAGGTACATCCCAGCACGTATTTGCTTCGGCATTGTGTCCTCAAGATTCTGGAAAAGTTGTTGATCCAATGCAAACTCTTCCCATGCAACTGTATTCCACAATTCGTCTGCCTACGGTACGGTTCTGGTAATTTAGAGCATTAAGTTGTCTTCGCTCTCGCCCACACGTGTTTTATCCGGTTGATTTCAGGTGACATTGAGGATGGTCGAAGAGAAGTATATCACCATTCTTTGGGAATTCTTTTTTTGAGTTCGAAGAGCACAGTGGATCAAATGGTTTTCCTGTTGTAACACAAGCATTCTTTCAGGATACCGCTCGCGAGCGGATTAAACTAATAACTACTCCAAATTATGAAACAAGGCTGCCGTTTTGAATCTCACGTGGATACGTTCTAGAACTCCTGCCCCATCGAACAATATTCACCCCCAACCTGATATGCTTATGCGACTCGACCTCGAAACAGGATACAGATAATGATCATTATGTCGGTAGTGATCGATGTGATATAAATGGACAGGACCGTCGTCCGTACTCCAATGGAAGTCCTCTCGAGTAGAAGGGAAGGCTAGACGATCCACGATCTGATGATAATCCAACCTAACTTTCCTGGCAGTTCGATGGAATCTTATACTATGACAATTGAGGCGTCTACTAGCGGAGGACAAAAAAATAGAACCTTACTATTAATTCAGGTTATGTTATTAAAGGGTGACGCCTAACTTCTCTAATTAAACCCGCAGCCTCTCTCCGGAAAGAAATTCGTGACTTTCCAGGAATTAGGCGATATATAACTTCTCCGCCTACTCTATAAACCGACTGACCTACCTTCCTGTCGTAAACTCTGCAACTCCTAACTCTGTTCCCGCTGGGGCACTGGAAAGACCGTTGCGAACGAGTCCTATGAACTACAAACGTAGATCCTGCCATTCTCAGGTGTTATCAATACAAGGAAATAGCTTTAAGGTATTATTTATGAATATTCTGAGAGATGTAGCAACATTTTGTTGAGAATGTATACGTAACACTAGTTACGAGAACATAATATAGAACATTATTATGGTTTACTTTACTTTTTCAGTCCAATTTATATTTAAAATTGTGGATCTACAATTCTGTGCAATTTTTTCAAGTAAAATAAATAGCTCAACATGTCACAGATCCACTAAATTACACATATAAAAGGCACATATTTGAATAATTGCTAGATTCATTAATGATGGACGTAAGGTACTATGGCTAGTTGGGGTAAAAGAAGAGAGTCTTATTGATGTGCACAAATGAAGGTCAATACACGTTAAAAACGGAGAAATCGCTTACTATAATTTACGAAATCTTAGTGCATATTAAAATGTACGATTATTGCTCATCCATTGCAATGAATAGTACAGACAGTTATACATAATTTCCGAGAAGTAAATACATTGATATCAGCAACGAAAAAGGTATTTTGTAATTATCGTGTACAACGGTACAAGCATTAGCTACCTGATGAACCTGTGCGTCCGGAGCCAGAGATAACAAGATAAATAACGTGGATTGAATCCGGTGATTACATCTTCGGAGTGATGTAGAACTTTTCTTCTGATATTCTGTTTGTGAGTGAATCCTTGACATAATTCAACAGTTCTAAAAGTACTTAGTTCAGTTTCATACATTGCAAGTCATTTCAGCTGGCTTCCCGACAATATCAAGAAATTGGAGACTTCAAGTGTGCCTACCCAGGAATCTGTGTGAATAATGTAATATGCAATTCAGAAGGTCAGTTTGTTCCAGGTGATTTGGGTAGTATAGTTTAAACTAAATTGCAATCTGCACCAAATAAAAGCTCAAGACTCAAATCTTATTATTTTGTCCCGTTTATTTAATCGTGAGATTGTGCAACCCCTGAGAATATTATTCCAAGTACAATATTCCTATGTATAAATATGCATTGCCGTCTACGTGCAAAGCTGAGCGATCTTTCGTATTTATGAAACCACATTGTCAGACAGGCGAGTGTGCATGACATAGAACATTTGGAAAAGTATATTATAATAGCGTTCAAATATGACTTAAATACTTGAATGGGAGATACTTGTACTTGGGTATTTTCTAGCAGAAGTGAACTGATTAATATTTTCCGTAGGGATTTGACTGGCCAATTGTGAGCATCAATTTTGTAGGAAATAAATTATTGGATTTTAGATATAATTGCTTCATTATGTAACATTACATATGTCACCACTTTTATTATATATTTATATACAAATTTCTTAATTTCATATTACATGAAATCTAGCCCTAGTTATAACAATGCATTTTATCCCTTCATTTGCATTAAAGAGAATTTAATTATGCATCATGTATTAAAACCGCGACTTGTACAAAATGAAGGCGCAAAACGTACATTTAAGTTTGTGGTTGACTTTCCAATAGACTGTTTTTTTCGTGAATACTTTTATACTAATTGAACTTGGTATTGAAAGGCATCCTTAAACGCTGAATGACAGATACTTTATGTAGATTACATACAAAAGCTTTATTGAGAATAGTTGGCAACGTTTGTTGGTAGTTACTTCATACAACCATTTTCATTAAACTTATCGACTCTCGGTTTCATCGTGTAAGAAAATAATGAAAGGAAAATGTAAAAAAATAAAAGTTACAAAGAATTTGCCACTAGCGACATCTTTAGAAACATTCTGTTGGAAGATATTGCTTTTTGTATATGTCACTACTACCGGCATTATCTTGTTATAAAAAGAACTTTGAGGTCAATCATTTTAACCTATCATATTTTTTATTCTAAATTCATAACACAGAATGATTATTAATATATGGATTCTACTGATTATAATTATTCGTGTTACACATTCTTAATATATATTTTTGTTAAAGAACTATCGAATGATTCTATCTACAAACACACACTGGCTTTTTACTCTTAGATTACACTAGAGTAAGGGAATGAGTTTGGGAATTATAATTGGTAAAAAGAGTAATTTTTCGTAAAGAATACATTATAGCGTCTATATTCACATTTAGGCGTAACACATTTTTGTCATAGTTCTCTTATCAGAATTCAGAGATTTTACGTAAATGTATGACCCGCAACTAAGCTTCATTTTCTTTCCGAAGGAAGTCATACACAAGAGTTATACTCCCAAAACATATCCATCGACCACGTCTGGACTTGAACCCGGAAACGTAGGATCAGAGGCAAGCATGGTATACACTGATGGGACTGACTTACAGTTTTGTTTGTAGGCTTACGAAAATGTTCTTAAATTTATTAGAAAACATTATTTATTTTGATTATATTTCTTTACTTGCGAACTCCACCACAAAAAGAAAGCATATTTGCGTTTTGATAAATCATCATCATCGGTTTCAAGGATTAGCACTTCTGGCCTGTTCCGCATCTCAGACGTTTTTCGTCTCATCTCCTCAATTGCTGGCCTATATATTTTTTCTCGATTATAGTGTAGGGCAGTTTTCAGTATCCTCGAGCCTGGCCCAGTTTGTTCTGTACATTTTTTAATTACAGATGTAATTGATTCCTATTTAATTGTTCTCTAATATCTACATTCCTTTTGTGGCATAGGAATAAACTGGTAGAAATCGGAGAAGTATAATTTCAGGCATTTACTTCCATAGAATATAAATTATATCCAATTACGTTTTAAAGTTTATTCTATGATACTGTTGCACTATTGTTTTTCATTTTAAATAACATTTTCAAGTATATTAAACATTCTTCAACGATTATTAAAACCTATATTACAATAATTAAATATTTATCTATGTACGCAAATTGTGGTATTTTCCCCTGTAAGAAATTTTCGAAGTTATATAGAATATCAGTGCTCATACCCGAACGTTTAATGTAACTTCCACCAGATAACAGAACATCGGAGAGACCAATATTTGCAATTAATTCCAAAGTAGTTTAAGAAATTCACTTCATTTTGTTAGGTTATAATGGTTAAGACAGTGTTCATTAAACAATACGCATGTAATTTATATAGTAAACTTACAAAGCTGTTAATTTTTTAAACAAATTTATATTAATCTTTATTATATTTTAATCAACTGCTTCCAAGTTTATTATATATCTCCGAAACTTTTTCTTATCCATAACATATACCCCTCTTTGTGCTTGTTTGTCCTTTGTAACCCCACTCTACAGATGAAAATATGGTTTATGAATTTCTAATCCACTTCCCTTTTTTGGTTTCTGTTAATATTATTGTATCTACATTTACTTATTCTGTTATATTCATTATTTTTCCAGTTTTAATTCATAATCCCTTGTTTTATACATTCAACGTTCCTAGAAAAATGGTCCCTAGCTTCTTTGGTCGTATATTAAATCCGTCCGGCATTCCATTTTTGGATATTTAGTATTGTATATGTTTTAAAACCAACAGATGGTTAGGCTGATGCGTCAGCCCCCAATCTGAAAGGCCAGGAGATTTTAAATCAAGGATTTCTCTCTTAAGCCCTTGACGAATCATCAACTAACTGCAAGGAAGTAAACCCTAGGCAGGGACCATCATTGGGTACTATCAGCCGAGCAGACCGAACCCTGACTTTCTAACAAGGTTACTATTAATGCAATAATAATGAGTAGAATTGCATACAGAGCAGAAACATGGGAATTAAAATCTAGAACAAAAAGAAAATATTCTGCAGAAATGGATTCTTGTGGCGTTCAGCTGGAATATCTAGAAGAGATAAAATATGAACCAGTGTAATTAAACAAAATATGAATGTTAAAACTTCAATTTTGGATTTCGTAAGAATACAAAATACAAAATATTTAAATTGTATGATTATGTAAAAAAGAATGACTGAAGACAGATTTACTGGAAAAATACTTGAATGAGTGCTAATTGTTAGACGAACAAGATGACGCCAAAAACATAACATGGATTAATGATGTTTTGAGCAGCATGAGGGAAAATGTACTGGATGATGGCCATTAAAATGACAGAGAGATGTGAAGGAGAATGTCAGTAGAATAGTTGTGCGTAGGAAGATGTGAAACCTGCTAAAAATACTTAGTGGAAATTTGGTGTATATAACCATTTCTTATAAACCTGTTTGGGAATTAATTGTGAAGGTTGGTGACACCCATTTTAAAGATATGTCCTGCCATCAAGTAGATGTTACATCTATTTTGAAATAACATTTTTATTTTATCCTTTTTAATAGGTGAATTTTAAAAGGTTTACTTTTGCTTTCATTATTTTTCTAGGTTTCATATGTTTTTAATTGTTTACCTTGCTTACTATTACGAAGTGACAATGAGCATATATACAACTTCTAAATACTCTAGATAATCTTGTGTCTTGTATCGATGGCCATATAATTTCGTTTAGTATTACATAAAACTATTACAGAGATTTGCCTCGTGTTATCCATATAAATTTGTGCTTGTCATGATATCTGAAAAGAAGTTGAATATTCTTAGTTCATTATATACAATATATTAAATTACTTCCATTATCAATTACTTCCCCATTACTATGAAGTGTGATTTCACCTTCAGAACCTACTGTACATTTTATTGAATTGAATCCAACTCGACCGTTTAAGTCACCTAAACACAGCATGACGATAGCATTTTACTTCACTTTCAACTTATCCTATACTCTCTGGAGTTCAATTAGCAATATTCTGTAGTATTTTAGATCTTTGTTCTACAGGTGCCTATAATGAGTATTGTGATTTATTATTTTTACCGATTTAATATTTTAATTTTTCACTCAAAGACTTTAACTTGTTCATAATTCTTGCGCACGTTTTTTATTTGTGGTATTCACCAATTTGACCATTTACACACAAACATACACCGTCCCTGGAACAATTATCGTGGCTTCCTCTAAGATATCGTAGGACTCATTCCATTCCATACCACTTCTCTAATAACATACTTGACACAAACATCACGCTTAATTTTCACTTGTCACGCCGCTTCATCAGACTAACCCACACCTTTAAACTTGAACACTAGACCGAGCTCCCACGCACCTTGCCCTTTCTATCCCCTCATCAGCACACGGTGTATTATTCATTATCTTTTACGGTCTCATCAAAACATGGAATTCCCTTCCTCCTTATGTCAGAGACTGTCAAACTATAACATCCTTCAAAAAGAAACTAAAGAATTATTTAATAAAAAACTAACTTATACACCTCACTGATAGAATTCTTTTAACAATTAATAAATTAAGTTATTTATGAAAATAATATTAAGATTAACAAATACTTTCATTTGTTCTGTTTTGAATACTTGTATAATCGTAAAATTAGTTTTCTGTATCTCATTATATTTCTTTGTTTTTTTATATACATTAGACAGGGACAATTTAATATGTATTGCTTGTATACATTTTATTATTAGTTTTAGTCTTAATTTTAACTAGCATTAACTGGTTGCATTATAGATCGTAATATAATAGATGTTAAGATTTTTAAATTGTTTCTCGATTTCAGAGCCTATAGAGGATATGATATTGGTTCAGATCACTCATAGTAGAAGCAAAAATAAGATTTCCACCAAGATGGTTAAAAAAGATGAAATAACAACAGAGCATAGAACAAAAGTACTAGGTAAAATCATTTTATGATGACAGCATTAAATGGTTACATTCGAGAAGAATTCAGCAATATATGGCTACAACTCCAGAAAGTAATGATGTCGAAGAAGAATGGAAAAACATGAAAATGATAATTCAAAATGCAGCTAATGAAACTTTAGGAAAAGTAAATATACAACAAAGAAGAAATAGAACTCTAAAAATCTGGGATGATCAAATAAAACAATTGATTGAAGAGAAAATGCAGCTTATAAAAAATGTTTGGACACAAAGGAAGTAGAAAATTAAATAGAATTCATACATTGTAGAGCTATTGTTAAGAGGGATATAAGACAGAGACATAGGAAAACATGGTTAAATTTTGTTACACATTTAGAATCAGACTTGCATAAGCTCCAACCAAATGCCTTCAAAATATTAAAATATTTGAAAAAAGATATTAAAGAATCCACCAAAATTAATTGCGGAGTAACAAAAGAAGATTTTTTCAATTATTATAAAGGTCTTTGGACTGACCATAGCTATGAAGATACCATTTTCCGAAATAATAATGAGACAGATTCCATAATATCATTGGAAGAATTGAACAATTGTTTAAAGAAATTGAAAAATGGGAAGGCAACTGGCACAGATGTCTTGAATTCTGAATTGTACAAATATGCAGGCAAACACTTCCATGAAAGACTGTTGTCCTTCTTTAACAATGTATTCAAAAATGAAGATATACCACAAGAATGGAAGACAATCATTGTTATATCCGTGTTCAAGAAAGGAAACAAGGGAAAAATGGACAACTATAGGGAGATCAGTTTGTTAAACACATGCTACAAAATTTATGCAGATATTTTAAATGGAAAATTGAAAAGCTTCAGTGAAAAATTCCTTATGGATTGTCAAAATGGATTTAGTAGAGGACGATCATTTTTCTCTTAAACTATTGCTTGAAAAAAGAAGAGAATTCAACTTAGAAACACATTTGCTTTCATAGATTTTGAAAAAAACATTCGACACAGTCAAGAGATCAAAACTCTTAAATATATTGGAAGACAGAAATATGCCAAATTTACCTCGGCAGAACATACAAAATATTTACAAAGACAACACCATAAAGATTAAATTAAATAACAGATTTTCAGAAGAAGGAATTATAAATCGTGGTGTGAGACAAGGCTGCCCCCGATCCCCAACACTCTTCACAATTTATATCAATGAAGTAATATGTTGCTGGAACAAGAAATATAAATTTGGAATAAGAATATCAGAAAATAGATAATTAAACACCCTATTGTTTGCAGATGACCAAATAATAATAGCAAATTCAGAAGATAATCTGCAGAAAGGTCTGTATGAACTTAACAAAATTACAGCAGAATATGGATCGAAGATATCAACAGAAAAAAACATAAATTATGGCATTTCAAGGTGTAGTTCCTGTGAGAAGTAAAATTTTGGAGCAGGTGAATAATTTTACATATCTAGGATGCAATATCTCATATTAAGAAGAAAAGGATGTAAATGCAAGAATATCTAATTTTTAAGAATTTTAGGGTTAATAATTACTACCTTGAAGCCCCAGTTAGTCCAAAAGCATTGAAGACTAAAAGTGCATACAACGCTGGCTCTTCCAACTCTTTTGTATGTTAGCGAAGTATGGACTTTGAAACAGAAGGATATACAGAGACTTAGATCTGCTGAAATGAGATACCTTCGGAGGACTGCAGGATCTTCACTACTAGATCACAAAAAAAATGAAGACATCTTAAAAGAATTACACATGGAACCTTTAGAAAACAAAATTTCTGATTATAAGTGAAGATAGATGCAACATGTTCATCGTATGGAAGATCACAGAATACCCAAATAAATGTTAAGATATCAACCTGCAGGAAGAAGAAGACCAGGACGTCCACTCAAAAGACTTTTGGATGGTGTTTCTCTTGAGGTCGAAACAGGTCAACAAATGGCCTACATTCGTGAATGTACTATGATGATGATGATTATATAATAGATATTATCTTTTCGATCACACTTTTATTTAGCATTTAATATTAGAGTTATTTGAGATTTTTATATTCTGATGTAATATATGTTTGTCCTGGTGAGTGACCTTAACACCGCCACGACAAATAAATAAATCTAATCTAATGGAATGACAATATTGAAACGTATTCTCTCCCTCCGTTAAGTATTATCATCAAAATCATTCCATTGACACATTTATTGGAATATATCTATTCTTTAGCCGATTATGAACAAAAATGGCTACACCAGTAGATGTTATCTCTTTGTATTGCACACTACTGTTTAGCCTATCAAAATATAATTTTGTAATTCTTGGAATCCGTTCCGTTCTTTTTTTGTTTCAGTTGTAGCACCTACTCGTACATCGATTATAAAACTTTACAATTATTTTTCTAATTCTTTATGGGTGAGTCCTCTTACTTTCCGATTCCGATTGAGGGTCTTTCCACTTTTCAGCGGTTGCCCTTTTACCAGCCGGCTGCTGGCCCTTCACATCCACATGTGTCAATCACAGAGGTAGATGATCAACTTACTTTCCAAGTATTGCTATTTTTAATGTTTCTAAAGTGTATGGTGTTTTTTAATCTCACATCCATTTCATTTCTTGGGTCATCATAGAACGAACTGTACAGCTTGATCCTTTGAGAGATTAAAAATGTATGTCTCCTGACTGCGTACCTGGCGCCGCGGATGGTAAGGACAGTGATGGGTGTGCCATATTTAAGCTTCTATCCCAGCTTCTCTGTGTAAACACCTCACTGAGGGGGTTTCTGCTTCTGCTCCTCGAACCTTCAATGGTGACCAGATTGTCTGTAGAGACTCTACGTCAGTTGTAGTTTTTTCCATTTCCTTAATACGAACAAATTTATACTCTGAGAGGAGTAAAATAAGATAAGGTATGGGCATGACATAACTATGGACGGTTAACAGAAGTTTGTGAGCTATTCAATCCATCCATCGGCTTCTTTGGGTAGCGGAGAGGGTGTAGATGATAACATGAAACAACTTTTATGGCCCGTCTTCCTTTAAGGGTTAGTATGATATTTTTATAGGCCTAGTCAAATAAACGAGACGGGCTTAACATTAAATCGAGGTCCGGATTTACCTAGCTTTCCGAAAGATAGCAAAAAGAAAGGAATTAAAGAAGACATAAATGAAATAAATCTAAAAACGAAAGTATATATTTAACAAATTTAAAGTAATGATAGAGAGTTATGACAAAAAGACAAGTTGAAATATTCTGAAACATATAAGACCTAAAAATGAGCCTGATCAAACATGTATTAGTTAAGATTATAATAAGCCTCTTAGGCAGGATATCTTAATGCTTGAGTTTAGCCTTCGCAAATATTAAACCGACCAACACATATTCTATATTCTACAAAGATCTGAAGCAGACTTACATGCGACCATTATAGACATCCTCAGAGTCGCAGGTCGGTTTCTGTGTCTAGCTACATGGGGTGAATAGCCATCTCTCCAACCTCCGACGAGATCTCTTTTAGGAGATGAAAGCCCGAGTTTTTATATATTTCTAAGTGGATCGCTTTCACCTGGCGTGGAAGCGTTAAGAACAAATTTTCGTGCCGATACGTGATTCGTACACGTCAACCAGATATGCTTTTATATTAAATAAAGTCTCTAAAAATCCCTTATAATTAAAATAACTAACTATTTATCGGGAGATAATTAATTTTTAATAAAGCCTTTTTGATAACTATAACTTTCGGCTATCACACTATCAATTATTAGTCCAATAAACAAGGAGTTAATAAAGCCTATGAACTTTGGATCATAACATATTCCTTCCCCCGTAAGAAGGTACCATAGAGTTTTCCAAGAAACCTTTTTGTAACCTTCGAAAATCGTGTCTCAGATATGATACCATTGCATTGGCTCTTACAACAAGAAAATGTATGTCTTAGAATCTTATTTTTTGCTCTACCTCTCGGTGTGTTCCTGCATTACGAGGGAATTGCCTTTCCCCAACAAGGCAAGTTCGGATGGCTGACGAGATCTGGATACAGCCCCTGGTTGTTGATTTTTGTCCGGAACGACGCTGTTACTGCATTCCCGATTTGGGGAGTTCTGGTTTGGTGAAACGATGCGCTGGCCAGGTGATGTAGCGGCGGCCTATCTCGGGTAGGCATTTGCTTGCACTCTCACTTTAGAAGTCTCCTGGTGAATGCTGAAATGCTACCATTAGAATTAGTACTTCGGTAATGCTGGATGATAATACAATTAATCTGTTTCAACAGGGTATTGTCTGGGGCGAATACTTGGCAACCTGGTGATGGATGTCATACACCCGCCATTTTGGTTCAGAGGGCAGGTGTCCGTCGGCTTTAGGTATATTGGAAAGTAGATCTGCGTCTCCGTCTTCGTATGCCGAATACAGGTGGGAATGAAGTCCTGAGCTAAATATACTTTTGACACAGCCAGTGGGCTTCCTCTTCCCGGTTGGAAAGCATGGCGCTCCAACTGATTGGGTCTGGCTAGTGCAGGGCGGCTGATCAGCGGGACAGACTTCCTGGCATCCACGTCGGCGCTTGTCCGCTACTGTTTGACTTAACATAGACGAGTATTGATGGTATATTGAGAAGGCCCTAAACTCAGCATTTCCCTCTCTACTTGAATGTATCTATCATTTGTTTGCACTTTAATAGTTATTTCATCCTTTTACCCGAGCTCTATATTTATGGAACTTTTCCATGAACCTAGTACTTCTACAAGGGAATTAACACTTAATGATTTGTGTGTGGTTATATGAGCTTAAACAAAACAAAAAAAAATTGAAGACCGAGTAGAACAGACAGGTGGTCAAACATTTATTAACCACCATAACCACTAGAGGTGATCTGTAAATTTTTAATTGTTATCTAATCTTTCCGGGTTTGGTTACATTGACTCTAGGATAATAGTTCTTCCTTATAGTAGAATTCGTAGACTAATTCTCATGGGTTTTCTTTGGGAATACCGAACATATGTATTTAACATTCTTTCCTACTACGTTTCTTCTTATATATATACATATATATATATATATATGTGTGTGTGTGTGTTTTTCTCTTTTTCACACTATTTTATTTTACGAAATCCTGTGTTTCCACTCACGCCCGGGCCTCGGTTCGAGAGTCCCTAGGCCGGCCCACATTCAGAGTGCCTTTTCCTAGCTGCGGGTAATTATTTAATACTCTCAGATACTATAGTCCTAGGAAGATTCAAGACATTTCATAAATCTGCTTTTGAGAACGACCTTTAGGGTTTTATGATTTTCCAAACGAAAGGGATTCGTTTTTTAGATTCGGATTCACAGTAAGTGTATTTGTACTTACGCGGGACTCGTCATGAACATTACTTAATATCACAACGGCATAATCTATCTCAAAGTACATTTGCAATATATTCAGAGCCGAGTAGCTATATCTGATTTTCACTTACGTTAAACTCAACATTACTTCATAATTTAAATTCTCCCTAATATTAGGTCGTTGAACAAACAAATTTTGAAATAACATTTCGTTATAGTGAATGACGGTAATGTGTGCTATATTTCTACCTTTAGAAATGTCCCGTTCTCTAATAACATTGTTTCGGTTTGACGTATCTTGTCTATTGGTATAATACAATAAAATCGATGTACACACACATATATATATATATATACTTTGTATTAATTTGAGTGTGGGTCCTCGGATTATTTGAGTACCCAAAATTTGCTTTATTTGTTTAATATAAGGATAATTAAAATTTCTTTTATACATCGACATAGCCCTTGCATTTATTTGTTTATCTATGTCACGCTTAATTACGATGTACTTTACCGGCTTGTAGGTATACATTAAAAATAAAATAGTTCCCTTATATCTAGTGAATCGTGTCGCCCTCGACTTAGTTTATTCGCCCATTCTCATATGCATTTGAATTCTATCGTAGTTCCCATACACTTATCTATTCTTCAAAATCGTATAATATCTTGTTTTCGTCTCTTCATTGTTCTACTTTATAGGCGCGTTCTCTCTCTCTCTCTCTCTCTCTCTCTCTCTCTCTCTCTCTCTTTCTCTCTTATCTGTCCTAAGTGCCCATCCCCTCTTTCGTGTCATCGAGCCTAAACAATCTATGACACTTAACTGTCTAACGTACCTCTGTCTCTTGCGAATTTACAACTTTCTTAGCTACAATAACATCTATATGAGAAAATAATTACCAAAATACCTTCACACTTATATATTATTTTCCTTGGGGTTTTCAATCCACCTGTTACTACATGAAGAGTCGTATTTTCCAAAAACATACGCTCGTCTTACATTTACAGAAAGTAGAACCTTATGCACTGATTACACTACGCCGCGATTCTACCTTTGTAAACATTGAGTTTGAAAGTTTTGAGAGCTATTTCAACATTCCTTTGCCCAGGCCCATAGAAGGCAAAGATTAATCCATCTTTGCTTTGTAAATTACTTAATATTTGGTACTGAATTCTAAACAATATTATAATCGTGGAAGCTAGTAGCAAAAGGGGGATTAACTTGGCTTGAAAGAGCTTTAGTGTATACATAAATTGAGAAACAGCAATATCACGACTAGCTACACAATTAGTAAACATACGTTAACTAAAAATAACGTTTAAGGATAATCATTAGTCAGATCTTGAAATATAATTAATTAAACATAACTTACCTTTTTGACCATAATATAATTCGAAAGAAAAATATAAATGATATAAATAATATAAATGAATATACTTGGTAATCGATAATTCCAGTCTATATGGATTTCCAAAAAATAACATTAATAATAATTAACAGACATACGTACACAAACTCTTCAGTCCGCCAAGGGCTAGGGTCCACAGTCCGGATGCCCTACTCTGGCTTGAGGGACTGTTGAAACTAAACAGCTCACTCGAGACACAGTCGAACTGACTACGACGTTACTAAAGATGATGATGACATTGATTCTAGCTTGCTCAGCTTATTTGAGGCATTCCATAACGACAGGAGGTTGCGCAGTCACAGGCAGGGGTGTACGTAGGAGAGAGGACAACGAAGACAGGAATTTGGCACTGTTCTATAATATCAGTGTAGAAGGAAAACACGATGACTTAGTTGTTACGTACCGAAAAAGCGATTTCGGCACAACACATTGTTATACATAGATTTAGCATCATTGCATTTAACCTCTATATGAGCAAACCTACTATTCATTGAATTTCTGTCTAGAATTTTAATTTTAAAAGCAAGGTTCGAGCTTCAACTTACTGACTCAGAGTTCTATTTCCGTTTTGATATTTGGCTAGTTTTGGTCTGAAGAGCGAGAACACGGAAACTCACGTTCGACTGTCCTACATATATTCTAAGATATCTAAAAGTTACAATACCTCAAGGGTTCCCGTATTTTCGATTATAAGAGAGGTATAAGGTCATCGCTCTCTGGAGTTGTTGTGGATAGTGAAGTGCTACATCTTGTGACTAAATTAGGCGTAACATATGTGATTCGACTTCGAGCCTTCTGGTATTAAGTACAATCCTACTTGACTTTAACCCTAGGCTTCTCTATATTCTTTTATCTCTGTCAGCATGCTTCATGTGATGGTGTATTCTGTTAGTGCGGCTCTGGGTTCCAAGTTTTTCTTATTATAGATGGCTTGGATACAAATAAATCTGCATTATTAATTGAAACTATAAGTGAAGTAATGCTACTACAGGTCTCAGGAGGTTAAGGCTCCCATTTTTTCTGTACTACTTGTACTTGCCGGGTTGTCAGCCTTGCGTGACGGCCCGTTTTCCTCGAATCAAGCGGATGGTACTCATTTGACTTAAGGCTGAGCGGCCCCAGAGCCATCGTATCGCCTGAAGATTTGGGACCGTTTTAAAATTTCTGGCCCATCAGGACTCGAAACCTCCACCTTGCGGCTTGTAGTACAGTGCCCTAACAACGATGCAAGCTTATGTTATGAAACACTAACAGAGCCAAAGTGACTGATACGAACAATCGCATATTTGGTAATTATGATTTCCTTAGCTATATTTTATCTTTGGTAACATATATTTTAGGTTATTTTTATTTTCACCTCTAATTAAACATTTCGCTACGGCGTACCCCTTGCATTATTAATAAATGGAATGACTTCTTTAGATATTTCTCTGGGGTGAAAGGAATTAGCTAGGGTAATCGCGTCACAACTCCATGCAATTACATACTTTTCTTTCGTGCTCTTTTCGGATTTGTCTGAGAAGTGATACAGGGTGAATGAGATGAGTCTTCCTATTTATCTTCAGATTATTGACAGGTTCTCCTTGTGTATATCCCACTCGCGTCCGATCTCCCCCATTGTATAAATTCCAAGTTCAATGTAAGTATGTTCTAGCTTACTCAGTTCCCATGTTTTCTTTCTTTTAAATTCCCTTTTTCTACCTGGTACTATTCCCACGTCTACTACACCGTGTTGCCTGGGTTAATATATTGCTCCTACAGGTTTCTCTCAGTTTCACATTTACCCGGTCGGCCAACCCTGACTCACTCTCGTGGAGAGTCAAAATTCCCTATAGTTTGGGTCTTAGCGTTCCTGCATGACCGTCTTAGCGTGATCTGTTTCGCACGATGGCATCAAGCAATTGTCCAATTCCACTACGTGCACGTCCATTTTCCTATTAACCTCTTTTATACTCATTTGTTCCTTTTAATCTTCCTACACGACCGTCGTAGCGTAGTCTGTTTCGCACGATGGCGTCAGGCAATTGTCCAATTCCACTACTGTGCACGTCCATTTCCGTATTAACCTCTTTTATACACCTTTGGTCCTGTTAATTTTCCTACATGACCGTCTTAGCATAGTCTGTTTCGCACGATGGCATCATGCATGTAACTTGTCCCATAATAATCTCCATACTCTCTTAATACCTATTTACCCCGGGATATCTGTACTACAATTTCCCTACATCTTTGTGGACTTTTGGATGCTCCTAGTGACCGTCTTAACGTAGTCTGTTTTGCACGATGGCACTAGGCAGATCATCCTGTCCACTTACTTTTCATTTGTATTTACGCCTCTCTACCCAGACAACACATTATACCTTCTAGGGGCCAACTATGTCGAGTTTCCCCAACTTAACTATCTCCCTGGCTACTTGTATTTCCCGTTCACTTTGTGTTTAAACGAGCCGCCGCGAGGCAGTGGACGAGAGGCCAGTATACTACCTTTTGTACAACAAGGCCCCATCCTTCCTTTCATATCCGGAGGGGAGAAGGGTCAGTAATGTCTGTATGTGGGGGTAAGATAGACTTGCGCAGGCTCTCCTGCCCCATCTTTTAGTTATAATTCATAGGGCCCTTTTGAGATGGCGGGTGCAACATTAGGAAAAAGGGTTCAGCGGCAGCGGATAAAAATACAGTTATATGTTCCCTAAATATTTTAGATTCCGGCTTCCGTTAGGCCTATGTGCATTTCTGTCCGTCTACACAATATAGCACTGACTTGAACCTGTTATGTCCTGAAATAACTTGTAATGAAACCATCTGAAGCTGTCAATAGTTCTTCGTGTTAACACGATATAATCATTCTTGTTATTTCTCCAAAAAACTACTTCTACAAGCAAGCCACTCTGACTGTGTTTATCCCCTCAACCTACTTAATAATCCAAATTAGCGTTTTAAATTTGTGTCCTAATCATTAACGAAAATACCATATTTTGGCCATCTCTTAGCGGGCATCCAGTGCGACACTTAGTACTAATTTAATGAGTAGTCTATATAATTTCAAAAATAATTAATGAATATTTCCATATGACATATCCAATAATTTTGAGTAGAGATTGTTATTTTCAACAAGGCAAACCTATAAATTTATAAGTTGACACGGTCCTTGTTAATTCTAAATAAATAAAATTATTCGTTTACGAGGCTCAATTATTTCGCAAGTTTTTAAAATCTTGGGATATCCAGTTCAATAACACTATAACATTACACGTTTCTGATTTATATATTTTATATTTACGAACAGCGCCATTTATTGTTATGAAGGAATGCGGTAGTTACTTTGATAGTTGGCTTTTATCAAAATGCCGGCAACATATAGGCCTAGGACTAAAGTACACGGAAAAAATGGCGCCCATATGCATTTTATTGAATCCGTTAGTAGGTCCAAACGTTCCTATAACAGCAACTCGAATATGTTATTTACCTTTATGTATCCTGTAATTAAGTCCTAACTGAAATAAAACATTACATTGAGTTCCCGTATTTTGTTACGTTTTAGACACTTAATATCCTTCCTCGAAATTGGCAATGGATTTGGATGTTTTGCTAGTATTTCGTATTTTTCTAAATTGTACTATTTTCATCTACGGTGAAAATTCCGTGTTATCTGTGTTTCAATTTAGAAAAGGCTCTGTGTTGTGATGAGAAATTATCTTGCCCTTATTCTCACTGTCTCATAAACTACCCTTACTACAGCGAAAGCGAAAGTTGTTTACGTCTTTCCAGGTTAATATAAATGTACTATGTTATCTTTATAAGTCTAGGACCTAATGTTTGCTCTTCGATTAGATTCTATATATGTCTATTTGAAATGTCACCTGTATTATAATACCGTTTATAGTATGCCTTGAAATGATTAGAAACATAATTCAACCCGAGAAAATGAAAGATCATCACTGTCATCTCTTCTTCCCCAAATTCCAAATATATATAAGGCTTACTTTAATTTGAACTTAATAATTAATATATTTTAATACAAATCAAATCACGTAGAACATAAAAAGCTGTAAAAGAATCAATTTAAACAACACACAAATAAAAGAGAAGTTATAATTGGAAAACAAATTAATAACATTTCCTCTGTTCGCCTAGTGTTTGCTATTATCAGAGTCCTGTGTCCGAACACCATAATTTTTACAATTCACCGCAGCCAACATGTTAAGGCACGTCTCCCTTTATGGGGAGGCATGATATTTTTACAGGCCGAGTACAATAAACGAGACGGGCTTAACATTAACCCATTAGACCATAAAAGTCGTTCTATGATGAGAAAGTTACATCCAAAGACGATTTTGTGTACTCAAAAGTCTGTTCATGCGATAATAATTGTCGAATTACCTAAGCTACCTGGCGAGGTGACTTTGCGGAGAACGAATCGTGAGCAACCCGAAGGGAACCGATGGTAACGGATGTACTTTGAAACCTTGCTGCTTACCTTGCAGCTTTATCCAAGATGTTGGACCTTGAAGACTTCGATCATGTTTTCGGTACCCTTGGATTCCTTGCGTAAGATAGCAAAAACTAAGGAATTAAGGTAGACATAAATAAAATAAAGCTAAAAAGGAAAATATATATTTAACAAATTTAAAATAATGTTAGAGAGTTATAACAGAATTACAAGTTGAAATACTGTGAAACATACAAGACCTAAAAATGAGCCTGAACAAACATATATTAGCTAAAATTATATTAAGCCTCTTCGGCAGGAAATATTAATGCTTGAGTTTAGCCTTCACAAATATTAAACCGACCAACACATATTCTATGTAAAGTACAAAGATTTGAAGCAGACTTACATGCGACCATTATAGACATCCTCAGAGTCGCAGGTCGGTATCTGTGTCGAGCTACATGGGGTGTAGAGCCAACACTCCAACCCCCGACGAGATCTCTTTTAGGGGTTGAAACCCCGAATTTATATATATTTTTAAGTGGATCGCTTTCATCTGGCGTGGAAGCGTTAAGAATTACTTATTGTGCCGATACGTGATTGGTACACGTCAACCAGATACGCATTTATGTTAAATAAACTGTCTAAAAAGCCCTAATAATTATAATAACTAACTATTTATCGGGGAATAATTAATTTTTAATAAAGCCCTTTTGATAACTATAACTTCCGGCTATCACACAATCAATTATTAGTCTAATAAATAAGGAGTTAATAAAGCCTACGAACTTTGGGTCATAACAACAACTTATAGGTAAATGCAGCGGTCTACCTCTTACGACAAGAGGAAATCCCGTGGTGCTATTCTAAACTAGACACCACGTAGCAATTTTTGATAATTAATCAATTATATTAATTTAAACATAAATCAACATATAACAACTATTTTCAACGTTCCTCTTTATACAGAAATTTAAAAATAGTCGTAATTCAAAAGAGACAAGTCACAATTTGTAAACGTTTTCAATAGTTCAGGACAAGGTTACACAGCTATTTGTTTCTAGCGATACATTTTATTTAATATTCATGGATTTAACGAACGTCAGATATGTTTGTGGCTTAATTTCACTATATTTTTTAGAATTATTTATTTCAATTTTGATTAATTTGTGGAAGTGGATGTTTTTAGAAGGATATACTTTAATGTCTATTGTTGATTATTGGTAAAACTTATTTCTTGTCATCCTGCGATTCTGTGACAAGACACAAGTCCTCAACATTGTTTATATCCGGAGATTGAGCTAAAATGTGAAATTATGTAGGAACATTCCTCAAGAGCGATCTTATTGTTTTGGTTTCCTTACCTTGCTGTCAGTCATTCCCATTTTAAATGCACTTAATTTCACATCATGCTTCTGATTGGCCATTGGCCCTACTGCTATCAGCAAATTGATAGTTTCTTACTCTATATTATGACTCGCAGCCGCAAATCGTTATGGAATTTGTGTTTTATGCTAGAAAGTGTGTTCTCATTTCAAAGGACTTCTTTCGCCTTTCGACAAGGATAATGGGTAACCATTTCAGACAAGCACTTAACTTTCAGTGTAATCAGCTCATGTGACCTGATTAAAGAACTCCTGCATCTTTTTTTGATGTACTTTAGTAGTAGCACACTTGAAGAATAATTTAATTTCACTTGGTGGTCTAGGAATTCCGTTCTTTTCTATGTATGTATATATATAACTTCTGTAGTCTCGGGATAAATTTGTTGCCCCGTATGCAGTACGCCTGGGTTTGATTCTGGTAGGAAACTGTTGCCTGATTATTTCGGAGTTTTTCCTCACCAGTAAGAACAAACACGTCCGGAATATTTTAGGGTGAAAATTGTCCCCGAATACCATTTGTCTATTATAATCATCCTATCATGTTCGATTGAGAAGGAAAGACACTATTGAAGTTGAATTTATTTATTTTTAAATATTTACAGATCTTTGCTGATTCTATCTAGTAGACACTGAAAATGACTGACAGTAAATATATCCTCATCCAATGGAAACGTATCATGTTCTTCATTTGACTAAAAGAATATACACGTACGTATATTGTCGTATGTGCGAAAATCGTCCAATGTGAAAGGACTAATACCTCTTCTACATTTTAGACACGACTGAAGTTATAGTAAACAGAACATGCACAACTCTACCCAGACAAACGGCTTGTACAATACAATCTTTGTGCGCATGAAGATTATAAATAACCAATTATGTACTTATTACATGCTGCAGGTATACCTATTAAACAACAGTTATCTGAAATCTACTCCAGTTACAATATACGATATTTCAAATAAAAATATTATTACACATATATAATAATGAGATGTAATAAGTTCTCTTTTGGGTCAACGCTTTGATCTCGGAGTATCGTCATTTGTCGGACGCAATAGGCCCAAATTATATCTCCATTGGAGAAATTATCCCGACTGATTATTACTTTCGGAATTTTTATTCATCCTTAAGATAAATTATCCTTCACCGGTGTGGAAAGCAAACGGAAGCTACCACACTTAGAATTCCCTAGTAAAGCTGTAAAGCATAACATGGAAATGATTGCAGTGAAATACCTGCCCTCGGGCAGAATTACTATAGATGGAAGATAAATTATTCAGGGAAGCTTTGATGTTCATATAGTCCCTAGAACTATTTGGCCAACACAATCATCCTGTCATATTCGCATTGTTTGGTACGAATCATCACCATGTTAGTTCCTCTGCAATCCACAAACAAAATCCAACAGTTATTTTCTTTGCCGTCCCAGTGATCTTTTACCCTTATTTTGTACTTAAAAATCGCCTTACGAGTACTAGATATTCACATGCAGTCCACATGTTAACGCAAATTGTAATCATACTGATGTAACAGTGTTCGAATACATGAATGATATCTTGAACGTATGTTTTGTTTCGGAGGTTATCCTGACATTGAGCTGATTACTTATCCGCGGAAGCTCTTAATGACTTTTTGTGTCAAAACGTATCTAAGTGATATAGTGTTGAAGATCGTCTCTGGCAGTTTTTGTCCCTATAAACCCCGAACGCCGAGCGGCACTAAAAATGTGCCCAAAAAAGGCGAGGTTAAACTAAGGGGGGAAAAAAGAGAAATGAAATTTTCTTTTTCTGTTTCTAAGGCGTGACACTTATTGATATATATTAAAACGAATTTAATATTCACAGTGAAAAAATGACAAGTTATAGGCCTAATATAAAAAATAACATTACAAACAAGATTTTTAATAACTATATTCGAGGAAACGTTTTATTGAGTATTTCTAACATTCGTGGAATTAATCACCTTAATCGTCGACCAATTAGCTTACGTAATAAACGATACAAACTTAATATTTGTTATGTATTTCAGTGCAATTTTGCAATCTTATTACACATTAATAACTTGTTCTAAGTAAGAGTTATATTTTGCTTATTTATTTATTGCTCTGAACTTTGTAAATATAAAACCAATCGAACGCTAAAATGATTCTTGTTGTGAAATTCCAAAGTACTGAGTTGTCTATATATATCAAGTATTGTGTTTCAAATTTTGAAAGAAAATGGTCATACTTGATACATTTCATATAAATATAGAAGCTACACAAGTTAACTGTAATGTGCACTTTATAATTGAATAATTATTAGAAGCTAGAATAGAAAGGAAATTCAAAAACTTAATTAAGTCTGGAGGAAGATTTCCCCAGTCACTGTAGAAATCCATTTCAATAGTCGGATTATTTCATAACTCCATTTGAATGTCATGAATTACTCGGATAGACACCGGAAGTCATTGTATACATAGGAACTCTTGTTATTTCCCCTCATTATTTGGAAATAGGGCTTTGCATTTCTGTGCTTGACAGCCGCGTAAGAAAGTAAATCCGAAATAACAAACACTCAGGACATAAGCGACTTACATACAAACTTAGAAATGCGTTCTCCATTGAATGTTAACTACAGAGTGGAACCGACAAACATGCACACGTTTATCTGGGTTGTTCGCATACATGTATGATCTCCAGTGAAGTTTTACAGAATAACAAGAAATAAAACAATTAAACATCACCTGAAGCAGACACTGTAAATATATATAATAAACTAACTGACTTAATGGCACTGTCCAATCCGAAGATTTATGGCCGTGAAATCATATCTGCTACATACATCCCTATCTGAGTTAAATATTTTTAACTATTCCCTGTGTAATTCACCTACGTCAAATCATGGTTAATGTTATTCTCTCACCTCATTCTTGCTCTACCTGCTGGACGCTTACCTTACAGTTTTCTTATAAGAAGTTCCCATGCCCTTTTTTCATTCCCCATTCGTCCTACATGAACATACATATATCAAAATATTCAATCATTATTCCTGAAAAAACCTGTTGATAGATTCTTACAATGATCTGTTCCACATTGTACTTTCAATAAAAAACACAAATCAGTATTTTCACTTAACTTGTGAATAGTAGAGTTCTAATTCTTATTTACGCTCTATAACATTTGACATCATTAGATAGTTGCAATTCAAATCTTGCAGTGATAAAATGGATAAAAAAATTGGCTCAGAAACGTTTTATTTGAGGTTTCAGGTTCTTTTATATGCCGTAAATCTGTGACACGTGACACATCGAATTACTTTTCTTTTGATGTAATGATTTAGAATATTGGAGACGTCAGTTATTACCGGAAAGATTTCTAAATTCAAATCGGGAAAGATTGGCATGCTACGAGTTATTGGTAAATCCAGAAAATTGGATAAACCTCGGTACATTTCTGGACAAAACGCGAAAAATAAGGACAACACTCATTCATGAATAAATATATGTTATCAAAATGCAATACCATTAATTATTAACAATTATATATAAATTAATTAGTGTATAATGCTGTTGTGTTATTATTTAATTGTAATATTAATGTGTTTTCTTTATGTAATTGTAATGTTAATGTTTTTTAGTGTATAATGCTATTGTGTTATTACTTAATTGTAATATTATTGTGTTTTCTTTATGTAATTGTAAGGTTAATGTTTTTAGTGTATAATGCTATTGTGTTATTATTTAATTGTAATTTTATTATTGTGTTTTCTTTATGTAATTGTAATGTTATTGCTATTGTGTTATTACTTAATTGTAATATTATTGTGTTTCCTTTATGTAATTGTAATGTTAATGTTTTTAGTGTATAATGCTATTGTGTTATTATTTAATGGTAATATTTTTATTGTGTTTTCTATATGTAATTGTAATGTTATTGCTGTTTTTGTTTATTTTTCTTTACACTAGTACCAATTATACTTTATTGTAACGGACTGTCAACAGCACGTACGGCTTACTGCCCGTGCGACCCATATTTGTAAATAATATTGTAAATATCTTACTTTTTGTCTAATAAAGTCCTACTACTACTACTACTTTTCTTTTGAAGGAAGTCGTGCTGAGGAGTTTTACACACATAATAACCAATATTCAAATTAATTGGGCCTAAATAAACACTGCAATTTCATAACAATAGAATACGCTTTTCAGTCGTATGTCGTCACTCGCAGAAATTAATTATTACGAAATCTAGTTTTAACGATACTTCTGATGAGAATTAAGTGTGGCCTATCACACATATAAGTACTATTATCTGTAAATAAATATGAACATTGCGATACAATGACAAACTTAGAGCATGTAGATAGATTTATAGAAATAAAGTTTACATCCTACAATATTTTTATCTACATATGCAATTGCCCTATTTAAAGGCATTTTTAAAAATTAACTGTTGATATAATAATAATAATAATAATAATAACCATAATAATAATAATCCATCCATAGTAAGTCTGCCAGGTGGCAGGTACTTCACTGCAATCATAGCATTTCCATGTTATGCTTCCAGCTTTACTAGGGAATTGTAGGTGTGGTAGCTTCCCGTTACTTTCCACACCGGCGAAGGATGATGATGGTGATGATAATGATAAGGATGATGATGATGATGATGGCCATATTATTTCGGGGACCGTTTGGACCTTAAAGGTTTCCTGACATTTGTCTTACAGGTGGGGAAAAACCCGATAAAAACCTTACCCAGAAAACTGCCCCGACCGGGGATCGAACCCGGGCCCGCTGCGTGACAAGGCAGAACGCCACCTCGAAACAACAGCGGTGGACAACAACAACAAAAATAATAATAATAATAATAATAATAAAATAATAATAATAATAATAATAATAATAATAAAATAATAATAATAATAATAATAATAATAATATGGAATTCATTCCGGCAGATTAAATACCATGACGCGAGTTCTTCTACTCAATCTAGTTCAAATATGCACACACAGACATACAAGCAAATGAGGAAAGTTAAACATTTTATCATAATATGCATAACCGTGTAATTTGTAGGAGCGATAAGACCACAAATTCTAAACATCTCATAACTAAATTTGAGATAAAAAGTTACCTTGAGTTTCGTTCATTCAGTCTTAGACATTATGAACAATTCTTATCGTCTCTTTTGTAATTTTATTTGAATTTTGTTTTATGCATAACTAAGATTTTCATTTATGATTTTATATTTTAAATTTTTAATTCACTCTTCTTTCAAATCAAATTGTATCAGCCAGTGATGTAATGTTTATTACGTGTTAATTTAATTAAAATTTTGTATAAACTGTCATTTTATACGTGTATTTTATGTCATCCATTTTCATTGGTGTAATTATGAATTATTCATCTGTTTTTTAAGTATTGTGAAGGGTTACGGCCACTTTGACTCAATGATGTTAAATTCATATTGACAGATTTATGAAACTGACAGTAGAAGCTTCCCAAAGCTTCGCCCACACGAGATCTTGAGGCATAACGCCAATTTATATTCTTGACATCAAAAGAGTAACATGAACAGGGGCAACTCCTTCATAATGAGGTTAAACTTTATAAATGTACAAATACAAATCATAATGTGGTGCAACCATGTTTAAAGTATTCTACAGGTGATGTGAGAGTTTACTTGTTTATGTACTTGGTGATTAATTGTTAATTTGTAATTACATAGGGATGCATTATAATTATTCATTAATTTAAAGTCCATTGAAATTTAACCTCCATCTCCTGCAAAATACATAAAGTTAACATTTAGGAACCATATTACATAATACTTCACATTACTGGCTTTGTGTGTAGAAATGAAGCATAAATAGCTTAGAAGATAGTATACGTAACAATTAAATTTACCATTGTGGAGGTACTACAAGAGTCGCCGCCAATATATTTTATTGTTTTGAAACATAATTACTCATCAATTGGATGTGCAGCTATCTCAACATTAATGCAATAATCAATGTCCATCTTCCATAGTAATTCTACCCGAGGGCAGGTCTTTCACTGCGATCATAGCATTTCCATTCTATGCTCTTCAGCTTTACTAGGGAATTGGAGGTGTGGTAGCTTCACTTTGCTTTCCACACCAGTGAAGGATGATGATGATGATAATGATAAGGATGATGATGTTAATGATAATGTTGATGATAAAGGCCATATGATTTCGGGGACCGTTTGGGCCTTGAAGTTTTCCTGACAATTGTCTTACAGGTGAGGAAAAACCCCGATAAAAACCTCACCCAGAAAAACTGCTCCCACTGGAGATCGACCCCGGACCCGCTGCATGACAAGGCAGCACGCTACCTCGAGACCACAGCGGTGGACAATCAATATATATTATAATAAATTTAGTGATAGCTCATTTCTTAAAACTGAGATTTTTCTTTAATGTATTGCATACATTTTTAATGGGCCTAAAACGTCTCAATATGTATCCTTTTCTCATAGACCAACATTAAATTTTAACATCGTTCCTGCAAGTAGCATATTCTTTGGGCTATCAAATCGACATTTTACAAATAATATCCCATTCATGTATTAATTTTAGTCAGTAATACAATAAAAATACATACTTTTAATAATAATATAAAGTAGACCCAATATGAAAATAAAGTAATCAAAATAATCTGTATAAGTTCTTTAATAGTGACCTGCTTTTTCGGTTGACTAGAGTTCGTGGGGTTCCGAGTTCGATTCCCGGTCTCACCAGTCCCTGTGATCGCCTATGGTCTGAATTTAGACTAACATTATGTTTAAGGTCTCTCCCGGAACTTCATTATCATTCATATAATGGTGGTAACGTAAGTCCATCTTCCAGGCTACCCACGTAACAAGTGGGTTACAATTCTGCCATTCCATGGGACAATACTTAAGTGTCATAAATACAACAAACTGGCATTGAAAGAAAAAAAATAGTAAGTAACTTACCCTAACTAACTGGCACTATCGAACTCGTAGGTTTATTTTCGCACGGATATAAGCTCTCCATACATCCCTATCCTGAGCTAATGTTTTCCAATCATCCCCTGTATAATCTACTTCCCTCAAATCATAGTTAATGTTATTCTCCCATCTCATTCTTGGTCTACCAACTGGGCGTTTTCCCTCCGGTTTTCCTACAAGAAGCTTCCATGCACGTCTTTCATTCCCCATTCGTGCCACACATCCTGTCCAACGCAGTCTACGAGACTTAACTGTTATCATTATATCGGGCTTCCTATAAAGACCATGTAGTTCACTGTTATGTAAACCTTCTCCATTCACCTGTCTGCTCATCTCTCATTGGTCCAAAAAAAGTCCTAAGAACTTTATTCTCAAATACTCGTAATCTCCTTTCCTCCCATAAAGTAAGAATCCATGTTTCGCATCCATATAATATAATAGTTTTATATATTTTCAATTTAACGTTTCTCAAAAGGAGTTGGGACGTCAAGAGTCTCTGTAATGCATAATAGCACGCATTTCCAGAATTGAGCCTATGTTTAATTTCTTTCTGCATCACATTCCTATTTGTAATTATCGTTCCTAGATATTTGAATTCAGCCACATTCTCAGAATTTCTCTCATTTGCCATTAGCTGTCCATTTCAATTATATAATATACTTATATGTGTGATTTTTATTGATATTTACTTCCAGTTGTAATTTAATAGTGTTACTCAATAGTGTCTGCGTGTTGCCCTTTAGTATCTCCTCGCTATCGGTCAATAGTACTACATCATCAGCATAAACTAACAGCTTATTAAAACCATTGAGTTGTAGGCCTTCCTCAGCCTCTAAAGATTTGATGGCATGCTCTAGTACAAAATTAAATAGTAGAGGAGATAGTGCATCTCCTTGCTTCAACACAATCTGGATTTCAAAAGTATCCGAAAACTGTTTGTCTACACGCACCCTATCCTTCTATCCTTCGTGCCATTTAGACACATTCATATAAGTCTAATTAACGTCTCAGGAATTCCGAACTCAAGCTATATGCTATATAACTTCTCCCTCTTAATTGAATCTTATGCCTTTTTAAAATCTACGTAGAGTCGATATACAGTACCATTATATTCCCTTTTGTTTTGTAACGTCTGTATTAAACTAAAAATCTGATCTGTTGTAGACCTGTTTCTGCTAAATCCTCATTGATGATCTCCTAGAATCTCATCAGTATAAGGAGTAAGTCTGCTTATTAATATATTTGTTAGAATGTTGTACGAAGTTGAAAGCAATGAGATGCCCCTATATGCTTGCTTCCGTTTTGTTTCAATTCTTATAAATTTACACGATAATCGATTCTTTCCATTCATCTGGAAAAACCTCTTTATCCCAAATCATGTTAAGCAACTAGTGTATCTTTCCCATCAATTTTTCTCCCCCTGACTTTATCAGTTCTCCTGGGATCTCATCTAAACCTGATGCTTCATACAGCTTCACTTATTCTATCGCCATTTCAACCTCTATTGCACTTGGTTCTGCGACTAGCATTTCTGCTCTCTGTAAATGATCTTGTTCAATATCCTATTCTATATGAACATTTAATAGCTGATTAAAATAACTATTCCATCTATTTAATATATTCCTGGAATCTGCAATCATGTCCCCATTTTCATTCCTAATTATGTTTGTTCTAGACTGAAATCATTTCTTCCCTATCCTAATTTCCTGGTATATTAATTATCTAATGTTCCTATTTTTAGCATTCATTTCAAGATTGTTAATCTTCTCTCTCAAATATTCCCTCGTGTTACTCTTTAGTAACCTCGTGGTTTCCCGTCTAATACTAACCTATTATTCTAAATTTATCTCGTTCTCTCGTGAAACCATTTAATTTTTGGTACCTGCTTTTCTGTACAATGTCGGCACATCCATCATCAAACCATTTCTTATCTGTCCTCTATTTTAAATAACCAATACTTTCTGATGCTGACAATATAATAGTAAATCTTATAGTCTACCTTTCTTTATTTATATCAGTTTCATCTTCGTTTGCCACATTGTCATCTGAAGATTTTCGTACCTCAAATCTATTAGCAATTTTTATTTGGTATTCTTGCCGCATTTCAACATTTTTCAATTTTTTAAATCAAATTTTGCAGAATCATCTTTAGCGTTTGTTCCTCTCTTAAGCGATAGCCGTTGTCTAATTTTCACCCTGACCTGATGATGATCCGAATTACAGTCTGTCCATTTAACTGATCTAATATCGATGATGCTGCTGTGCCAGCGTTTGTCCACTAATACATGATCTATCTGGTTCCGAGTTTCACCATCTGGAGACGTCCAGGTGAATTTTTGAATATCCTTATGTGGAAATGTTTTGCTCATACAATGATATTCTTTGATTTGGCAAAGGTGACTAATCTAACCCCATTGTCGTTACTATCTTCATAAAGACTGAATTTGCCTATTGATGGTTTGAATATATCTGCTAGCCCCACTTTTGCATTAAAATCTCCTAAGACAACTTTCATATGATATCGTGAATGACTTATTAAATACGCATTCTAAATCTACAGTGGGAGCATGTAGTATGCACATTTAAGATCATGTAGTTTATCCATTAGAATTATGTTTAATATCCTATCACTGCCAAACTTAATATCTCGGATAGCGGACAACATCATTTATTATATATTAAGTAGTTTATATCAATTTTCTTGTCTCATTATTTATTAAAAATTGGAGTGTGAGCGTAAAAGTGTTTGGTTTGAGAAACTTGATTTTGAGAAAAACGGATTGCTAATTTTCAACACTTACTACAGGAATCTAAATTTGAATATTTTTATTGCCTGGTACTTTTGCATTATAAGTTAATTTGTAATCAGAATATCCACTTTCTTGTATTTTTTAAGTTTAAATTAAACTATATAAGTTATTTAATATTAAAAAGCATCTTGGGCTAGTGGTTACAACGTCTGACTACAGTTCGTGGGGTTTCAAGTTCGTTTCCCATCATAACATTCGTAAGGGAAATTAATTACAGATTTGGAGCTGATACATTTTACACATCCTCCAATTTAAAAACAATGTTAGTCCAATAATTAGAATTTATGTTGATATGTTATAAATTAATTAACTTTTCGACATTTCCATAACTTTGATCGTAATGGACCTTCATCAATATTAAATTAAAAATTAAAAATGATTGGACCGATTGCGGCATAACGAAAAGGAGTGAAAAATAATTTTTAAAAACGTTTATCGTTTTTGAGTCCATAGTCCTTTAGTTAGGTTTATATTTTACTCTACCCTAATGCACGTTTCACTGAATAAAAATATATATACGGTAATACATTTCTTAACCTTTGAGCGAAGTTAAGCAAGGAGGAAAAAAAGAGTGAGAGTCAAGGCTATTATAATAGTAGAGATGTGTGGAAGTGTTTTAACACTCAGCAGGTAACCTCATTTTAGGAAATGATTGACAAGAATTCTACTATACGGTGTTATGTAGCCTATTACGGTTTTACTGGTTCGACACACATCACGTATTCACACTCATGACTTATCACTCACTCGTTCACTGGCTCTGTCGAACCCGTAGGTTCATGTCCGCGCGGACATAAGCTCTCCATACCTCCTCCTTTTGCCTTTTCGTGGAGAAGTGGCTTGCGTGCATAAATGCCCCGAGAGCTATGCAGGCGATAGCAGAGCTTACGAAAGGATTATCCATGCCGGACAAGTCGAAGGCGATAAGCCAGACGAAAAATGTATCTAGATCGAAAGAGTATCGAAATTGCACCGTAAAAATACAACCGTCAAGAAACGCGGACATGGGTTCCACTGGGGTAAAATATTCAGGAGGTAAAGTTGTCCCCCAATTCGGTTCTCCGGACGGGGACTACTTCAGGGAATCCATGCCAAAGGCTCAAACACATGGCTCATATCGCCATTTATTTGGATTAGATCCAAGGACTCAAGATATGGTACAACCTTGAAATTGACTTCATTCTGCCCTACGTAGGCACACAGGCTCGGAAACATGAGGAAGTACATGCCAATAATACCCATACGCAACAGTGTTTTAAAAACAAAAACACATATTTATTTCGCCCTTCATTCAACATGTGAATAATTAACTAACTTAATGAAATCAGTTTCATTAGTTAACAATGTAAAGAGAATAACAAAAAATAATTAAGGTTTATTTAAAAAAAAATAAAATAAATACATTCCCTCAACATATGGAAACGTTCTGAAGAAGAAGTAAGCCTACAGCTTAAACGTATTCTCACAATATGCAGGTGTAAAATGATGACAAAAATATTGAGTTTTGAAAGAGAACCTACTCCTTTACTAAAATACAAATGGAGATCAATGCTGCACCTGTGTTGGATCATGTATAATTAGGCCTAAATTGACAAGCTGAGGCACAATATTTTCCCTAGTACCAAAAAATGGGTTTCACAAACATTTTCATTTGTTTCAAAGATGATGAGACTAAGCACGAAGGACTCGATACTGTATAAAACAATCCGAAAATACCTGTCAACTCATTTACTTTGATCCGATTGAGTTCTTGTATAAACAGTTTCATTAATCAGCTAATAAGATTTCAAACGAGTTCTAATTTTGGAATTGAATAACATACCCAAGAGTTGGTAAAATATGAAAAGTCAGACATATTGTAGGAAGTAATAGTGAGGGATGGCTAAACTATGAGGTACTGCATGTGTTAGTTTCAAGTCATATTTATGGCTAAATGAGTGCTCATTATCATCGTGTCCAGTAGTAAGCTTTGTAGCCTCTTGTGATCACCAAAAATCTTTTCAAAGGTCTTCAAGTCGATCTCTTCCCTTGGGGCATTTCATAAATACATATGTCTGTTGAGAAATTGTAATTTTTACACGCTTTATATTACCTTGATCTGTATCTATCTATGTAACGGAATATTTCAACGCGATTTTCACCCACTTAAAAATCATTGGATCGACTTGAAACTTTGTATACTTGTAAAGGACCAATGACAATACAATGATTTCATAAATGTTTCTAAAATCCTGGCCAGAATCAGCAGAAAATCAAAATAATAAAAACCGGTATGATAGGAAGCGGACATATCAACTTCTTTCTCAATCGTTGTAAGAGCTCAGTAGGTAGAGCGGTGGACTGTAGTGGTATATAATTTCAGTAATCCATATGTCGCTGGTTGAAATCCGGCCTGGAGGATTTTTTTAGTAGATACTACTAGATTTTTTAGCTCATACTACAATAGTATCGAATTTAAAGATATTTACATTTTTATCTTATTCTGTGAAATATTAAAACTAAAAAAATAAAAAATAAATAATACTTTATAAAACTAAAACAACACGCTTTATTAGAAAACCGAACTAAAAAATTAAAAATAATTTTAATTTCCAACAAGCTTGGGGGGGGGGGTTAAAAAAAAAATTTAACGTGGTGTGGTTTGTACATTTTCTTCTTCTGGCAGATTTAACTTTTACCAATATCCGTTCATTATCAAACATATTAATTGATATACACCTACACACGCTTTTGATGGTAAAATTATTATTTTTGTAGGTAACTGTAGTTTTATTCTAGAAGTGTTGGAGATAATAATTTTGTTAACCACTTTACGTTTATCCCAAGTGTGATGGAAATTGAAATTATTTTTAATTTTTTAGTTCGGTTTTATAATCAAGCGTGTTGTATTAGCTTTTAAACTATTATTTATTAATCATTTTATTAATCCTGGCGTGACAGGCCTAGAAGGCCCTTAGCCTACCAACTGCTGCTGGCCTCACATCCATATGTGTCAATCACATAGGAAAATGATCATCAGCCAGTGTAGGGGTGACATGGTGGTGAGCATGTCGAGTCCCCCAGCCGTTATAGCTGGTTTTCTCAACCTAGAGCCGCTACTTATTGTAGCTACCCAAATGCCTCACGATGCTGGGTGGACACCGGTCCCAAACTGGCCGAAATACCATGAGAAAATGTCTTCCCCCCTAGAGACTCGAACCAGCGCAAGTCCCGTAGCTCTGCGCCAAGGCTTCCTGCCTTAACCACTCGGCTACGGCACGAGACATTTATTAATCATTATGATATAAATATATTTTGTGTTATTCTTTTCATAATATTTAATTAAAACACTTAATTAACTGTTATTACTGTTATATTATCAGTAGTATTTGACTAGAATGGCCAAATGAGGAGATAATTTGTTTTAAATGTTGTAGTATATTAATATTTTGACACTAACTGTACGTATTATCATTTAATCCTGTCATGCATAAATCAGTTTGTGAAGCACGAGTTGATCCGTCGAGGTGACATGTCTTTTCAAGAAATGAAAATCACTCTTCAACTGATGAATGGCCTGTTATTGCAAGACTGTGTACTCGGAATATGAACACCGAACAGCCCACACAGTAACTGCTTAGGACATATAATCGATACATAGGGAGGGGGTTAAGAGGCCTCAAGGATAAAGGAAAACGGGAGTGGTATAACAACACCACCACCACCACACCTACATGCAAAACCAAAGTCCCAAACTCCTGCAATTCTACCAGAAACAAAGCAGATCAAAGCAACACAACATCTGGAACTGGTGTGTTGATGATTTATATCAACCTTTGTCAACAAGTGTTGTGCGACTAAGAGCTCAACCACACATCTCATGTTGTGCCAATTGATAAATTCTACTTTATTTAAAAGTAGTGACACTTTTCGTTTATATTAGTTCACACTCATTACATTTTTTAATCTTAAAATATAACAGTTAATATGATATATTATTTCGAATTAAATTACGATTGAAAATAAAATTTGAGACTTCCTCGGAAATCCACCGGTTTGATCTCATGTACCGTTGCTGCCATATACTGTGGCAAGTCATTCACTCAGCCTCTTATTTCAGATAAATAAGTACTTTTATTAAAGGTGAATAATTTATTAACATGTAATTATTATCAGAAGTATGGCATATTTATATTCAAATGAATTGGAATTAAAACAGGAATTCATTGGTAACAAAATTAAAATCATATAACCTACCACAAATAATTTCATAAGCAATAAACAAAACACGAGTATCAAGCAATTAGCGCCAGTCATAGACCTGGACCCTTGCTCTTGTAGCGAACGAAACTAGTAAACATCATACAATGGAACCGTAAGCCCTTATACAATGGGGAAAAGTCTGCAGTTTCCTTTGTTAAAGGGACTTACAAGACTGCACTCTTATCAAATTGATATAACAATGGTATGCCCAAAAACTTCATACAAAAGGCTGGGAATTCGCAAACAAGCAACTGGATTTTCCTAGGTAAACTCTAAGAAGAGTTATCCCCAAGCCAATTTTAACTAGGACATGTCGCTAGCAGCGGGCGCTTTCTTTGGCATAAGGCAGATGCCGACTGACGATAGCCGCGCTCTTAAAGATCACTCCATTTGGTCAACCCTGAAAATTTTATATTAGGGTGCAACTAGTTTAAAGGGAGGGGGACGAGCCCACAAACGCCTAAATTTAACACCCACGATAACGCCTTAAGATATAATTTACCAATCAATATTAGTGTAACATATAAACTGTTTGTGAGACGCTAAGACATTTGGTGGAAGGGACTAAAGCCGGCCCACTCAGAAATAATACATATTTTTACTTAGTGAAAACCAGTGTTAGTGGATAGTCAGTTGCAAGGAGTTGCGAAGTTACGAGTGGCGAATGTGCCGGTTTAGGGCATATCGCTTTACATAAGCGAAATAAACTAAGTTACTAACGCGAGTGCCAGTAGAGACGGCACATCGTTTTGTATAAGTTTCAGCACTTTTCAGTGTTATAATTAATTATTTAAACCCGTGCCGTGTATAATAAATAAGTGTAAGTTACGGCCACCAAATAGCCTTCGTGTCATCTCGTCGTCTAATACAAGTGTAAGTCAAAGTATCAATAAAAGTGGAACGTCAATTTCAAGACATCACACCGGCCCTACTATATATGTATGTATATATATATATATGGTATGATAAGAAAAATAAATGCCTGGACGGGATTCGAACCCGGATCTCTGAGTCTGTACCTCAGCGTGATATCCATTACACTACCAGGCGAATCCAATTCAAACACTTATTTTTCTTATATATGTATTATACTCTCCATTATTACTAGATGTCGCGAGAACACTGTTTTCACTGCCATCTAGTAGCTGACTATATCAAGTAAGCAAATTAAAGAGAATATTTATTTTACTTTATAGCAGTGACGCTTTATCGATGTATAATTAAATGTTTAACATTGAGCAATGCAAGCTTAATATGGTATGATAAGAAAAATAAAAAATGGTCATCGCAATCATCATCATTCATATTCATCTTAGATTAAGCTTAGGATTAGGAACTCTCATTGCGCACCACTATCATCATCATCATCATCACACATCATATCATTGGGACAATGTAAATCTGCCTTCCAGGCACCCCAACCTCAGAAGTGGGTGTTATGGACCCAACTGGATTTCTTAGGCTTAAAGGACCTTCGGGACTTGGAAAATCTGGTAGCGTTTTTCTAGCCTAGCGTTAGTATGAGGATGTACAGTTTACATGTTTTGAAATAAACAAATGGAATCTTATTTTAAACTATTTTATTACTAAAGTATAAATAATTATAAATCCTTAGTTACTAGCCCTAAATCTAATCTAAGCCTATATTAAAACTACAGTACTTTCTTGGGGGGGGTGGTTGAGAAGAGGGAGTTGTGGAATTTTTAAATCTAACCAAATCTACATGATTAAAAATGTTATATCCCTTTTCTAAAATATAGTTTCAAAAATGTTAATGGTACTTGATCAAAATCCAAAAGAAATGGACTACATTATTAAGAAAAATGGTCGGTGACTTACCCTTCAGCCGTTTACACACACAGACAGACACGAGACCCTCACTTCTCAAGTGTTATATACTAAAGATGACCTCAATTCACCCGTAACTGTACCAACTAACATTCCAATGAACTAAATGTAGGGATGTTTACAGTTAGCTTAAACAAGACTTTGCTCTGAACTATACTCTATCTCAACAGACTTTGAATGTCTAAACTCCATCTCAAACGACTTTGCTCGAATAATTAAAATAATCTATAAAACAATAAAAAATCTATATAAAGAACTATGTATTCATAACATATTCCCCCCTTCTCAATCCCAAGAAAGGGTCTTTTAAGGCCCTTTTTGGGGCCGCTGAAGTTGTGTACTTAGACTACGCACAAGCTTTTTAATTGATCTGGATTTTGTTTACATTTGATACTACAGATTTGCTCTATCTCCTGTTCCTAAAGGCTACTTAACTCTTTCTAATATAGTATTCACAAACAGGAATTTTAACAGGAACAATTTTTTTAACATAGTCATGAAAATTAGTGTGTTCAAGTTAATCCATTTTCTCTTTACAATTAACCGTAGTTCCCTTCCTCTATATGGGACATAGACGTTTTCATACTTTATCAAACCACATTTATCTGGTTTTCAAATTACATCTGGAAAATGGATTAGCCTGTCACTCCGAACCTGAAACAAGAAAACATATATAAAACACAATTTATCTACTCTTCTTCCTTTTCAAACTGTTCCATAGTTCTGTTTTCTTCAATGCTGTTTCTTTTCCACACTGTCATTCTGAAAAAAGAAAAATCTAAAACTTTAATTAGAGCTTATCACTTTCTTCACAACACTCGGCTTTTCCACTAGCCGCGTTCACCGAGAAACTTGAGCACTTAGTTCTTGTTTGGCGCCGCGCATGTCCGCGCTCATGTTGATCTCTTACAGCATCCCTGGTTGAATCCGATGCCTGGGCCCACGTTCGGTGATGGTATCTTCCTTCAGTCGGGAGAGAGCCATGCCGGATACTGGGTCTGTCCTTTGAGGTTCTCGAGACCAGCAATTTCTTTTAGGAGCCATGGATTATCCGGAGGATAGGTTTAATGGGATTTCTGTGTTTTTATCCAATTTTCTTACTGTATAATACTGGTTGGGAATTATTATATGATCCACGGACGATCAGAGGTTCGGTTTGATATGGTTAAGGTATTTGCTTGGTCTCTCATGTCGCACCGTATTGACTGGTGGACATTTCCCATGTTGAATGACTATCCCTGATGTAGTAAGTCGTACCCGCATAGACCCTGTCTTCCTCCTTTTTGTTTTTGGTATCAGCTGATCTATGTTTCGTGGTGTGGGGGATGTCCTAGGTGACTCAACATCCTTCGTCGTTTCTAGTTAGCCCAGTCGTGCTCGTAGTGTCAGATCGTGTGCGTAGTCGTTCTTCTTGTGCTGAGGTTTTTTTTCTGGTTTACCGTTATTTTTGTTTAGTTTTGTTGGTTTTTTTCCTCTTTTTTTTGATTTTTTTTGTTTAAATACTATGGGTTTGCACTACCTTTTTCTTAATAAATTCCATATGGACTTTTAGAAATGAATCAATAGTACCTTCTGGGGTCTCAAAACCAAATCCTAGTTTCTTACTAAGAATAGTATCCCTCTTAACTAAACCCCGAATCTTGAGCAACCATGTACATCTTTACTTTTATAATTTTCCTACGTTCAGTTCCTCTAAATTTACTTTTAGTTAGTCATATCTCAATGGTGCAACCAGCAAAATTGTATTTTGCATTAAACTTTAAACTGCCAACCTCGTTCCTATACAAATGTTATCCCTGTTTTATCTTTTGGCGTTGCTAGATTTTACACTGGAAACCGAAAAGAGTGCTCTTATGCCTATCAATTTGCATAGCCTTCATCAACAAATATCAGTTCCTAAATCATCTTTTATCTTCCCTAAAACTTTCAATTTGACAGTACTTCAGGTGTATATATACACATAATTTCCATAATTAGATCGGTCGATATTTTGCTATATTTAGCAGCCCTAAATTTTGCCTAATTCTAAGGGTTTTATCTAGTCCCTTTCTCTATAATAGAGTCCTAGGTTCGACTGGGTGCGCTCGTCTTCACATCAGTCGGAAAGACATATACTACACTTATTTATCATGTAAATGCTACTTGACCAAAGCCGAATTAGTCCTTACAAACACCAATTAATATTCGTATCCTGAATTTTTGTCATCGTTTCCTTAGGGTCCTGAGTTTGAGAGCATTCTTTCCTTTCTCCACTTCTGAAATAACTGCCTCTATTTCTTAACTCTCCCTTTCCTAGTCTTAATTTTCTTTAATTGAGATATGATTTTTAAGTTACTTGTGTCTGGACAGGGATTCAGGTTTTCATTATTCATTGTGTCTAATTTTCCCGGACTATCTGATCTTACTGCTAATATATCAATCCACTTAGTTTAACCTCTGAATCCTTACTGATTCAATTTTAGAAGTCACCGTGATGTTACGTAACCTGAGTCCTTGTCCTCATTCTCCCTTCTGCTGCCGTAACTTCTGATACGGCGTACTTTACACTCTTACCTCACCTAACTGTTTGTTTGATTGGCAAATTCTCATAGCTGATTTGTTGAACTTTTTATACTTTTATTTTTCGTTTGTATACTTTATTCCCTGATTGTTTCTTATCTACATGTATTTAAACTGCTTTTTTTCTACTTCTTACTCCCGGGGTTTCCTTGATTTCCCATTACATACATATCATCATTTATTGGGGTTCGATTTTTCCCTTCTTACTCTGAAATATTTACCCACGTCCTACTCCAGGGTTCTCTCCTTACTTCTTCTTTCACTCGGAACTCCTCCTATCTGTTCTGCTTGTATCCTAGGATTCTATTTACTTTAGACTGCTTATGCGCTTAAACTTATCTACACCACCATAGGTGTTTAACCTCTCGTTTTATATGTCGTCTTCTTCTCTTTCCATCCTAGGTCAATCTGTTCCTCTTGGCTCTACCTGTCGATGGCACAATCGTATGTATGTGCGTTTCCCAATTTTCCTTCTGTTCCCTCTAGTGCACTAGTGTTTCCGGTGTTATTTTGCTAGTATTTGTTATCTACCCGTTAGGACCACATTCTATCTGTGCGTACGTCTTTACTTCGCGGTATTTCTTTCCGCTTCTCACCACCGGCGGATTTCCTGGCATCATTATTGACTCTGGATGGTCCCTGACCATCGCCTCTTGGGGGCCCCAGACCATGACTGGGCTACGAGCCTCGAAGGCATGGGGATATGCAACGGTTCCCTTAATGCCAACGGTGGCCCTAGTCATGCCTGCCCCCACCTCTTAACCGCGATTTCTGTCTCGCTAATCGTGTCGGGTGAGCCAGCGAAGCGGCCGGGCGCGACCTTGAAGGCGGAAAATGGGTCCCGTCTTCCACAATGGTGGCCCTAGATTTCTCTGGGCTCGGCCTACAGAGGGAGAGACAAGCCGTTTCCATTCCCGTCAACAGTGGCCCTGGTCCTTCCTGACACACCGTCTCTAATTCTGTTGCCTCAGAATTTTCGTTTTCAATTATAAATCTTAGGGAGAGCCTTCTTGAACTCATGGACGCCGCCTCATCGGAAAAGTGGATTTTATCCTAATCTCTTTGATGGGGTTCCCCTGTTGTCCTCATCACTCCCTAAACCCGGGTATCACTAATGTTTATTTCCTCGAGAATCCGTGTTCTCGTTTAATATTCATTCTCCGATGCCTAACTCTCTATCTGCTGTTGTTCCATGGTCCTAAACGTCAGTGCCAAGTCGGCAAGGTGCTATTGCCAGTGCCCCAGGATCACCGAGGAGGTCTGTGACTCCAGATCCTTTTATTACGGGGGTGTCCCACCTTCCAACTGTACACTCCCTAACTCCTCACTATTTCTCTGTCTCTCTCGTCTGTGCACTGTTTTTCCCTAAGAATCGCTGTTCGCATCTCTATCCCAGTGGCTCTAGCAGGCCAGGCCTCCATCAAGATAGAATGCCAGGGTCTCTGCCCGCATCTCTATCCCCTCCTAAGGGTCGCTGTTCGCATCCCTACCCAGTGGCTCTAGCGTAGGCCAGGCCTCCTCGAAGTAGTATGCCTCCCTTGCTTCCTATCCTGATTCTCTGTTTCCCTTATCTTCATGCTATCCCCTCCTAAGGGTCGCTGTTCGCATCCCTACCCAGTGGCTCTAGCGTAGGCCAGGCCTCCTCGAAGTAGTATGCCTCCCTTTACTTCCTATCCTAAATCTGTGTACTCTTCTAACTTCTTTTGGGTTTCTGTGCGATTTCCCTAACATCGCTTAGCCAAGATTGACCTAGGTTACAGTCTATTCGCTCGTTTTATCTGAATATGGTTCCGAGTGATTTGTGGGCCCAAGTCTGGCGAGGCTTAAGGCGATCTAGTGGTCATTTACTATTTAAATAAGTTCCAAATCCCATGTGTGTGTGTGTCTATTCTCAAACTGGTCACTATTCCCACTGATATGCTATCAAGGTATACAGAGGGAGAGATCCCGGCCGCAGATTCTTTCTCTGTTTCCTCCTGTAGGCACATCAGTCAAGTGTGATGATCAGCCGAGTATAATAATTGTTGTGTAATTTCCATTAGAAACATATTCAGTGTAGCCCTTGAAATCACCAAATTTATATGATAATACTCTCCACTAGATCGATTAAGACACCCAACTATCGGTGAAGTATCCTAACCTCCATCTTCTAAATTCCTATGGGAATAAATTAATTTGTTTTCGATCATTTCTGCATGTTTGGCACTCGGTAATTCTGGGAAAATCTTTCAACTCTTGTCCTATTCTTCAGGCCCCTCTTCCGTTCTCTTTGTAATTCTTTTTTTTTTAAACCAAGTTGGATAATGCACATCCTCCCTTCTTAATCTGAACTGTTGTCACTCCTTATTTCTTGCGATGTTAAAATAATTTCTACCCTCCATGTTGGCATAACTGCTGGTTAATTGAACCTATCATTCGTCTTCCGCTATAGGCTTAACATACTACGTGCCTCTATCTGGACTGATTTCACGTTATCTTCTCGCGAACTAGCCTACTACTTATCCCGGAACCCATTCATACTTAAATGAGTCCTATTTGCTGAAAATGAGATTGTGGTTTTCCGTTATCTTTCATTTTATTCATAAACATAAGTCTTATTTCTGGTAGTTCGCTCTTATTTAATCATCATTATTATTGTGGTTTATTAATTTACCGCGAATTATTATTATTATTATTATTATTATTATTATTATTATTATTATTATTATTATTGTTAGTTATAAGTTTACTGTGTTTTATTATTATCATTATACATTATTAATACTGGTAATTTGATTTTTTTTATTATTATGATCGTTAAGGTTTATTGTTATTACTGATGTCTGTTATCTTTTTATTATTATTATTATTATTATTATTAATATAGTTATTGTCATTATTATTATTATTATTATTATTGTCATTATTATTATTATTATTATTTACTTTTCGGGCGGTTTATTATTATTATATTTTTTATTAAGTTTTTGGATCTTCATTGATATAAATATTTTGATCTTCCTGGTTACATCCTATTAATCTCACGTGGATATCATAACTAGTCTCTAGCATCCTATCCTTACCCAGCTTGAGGGTTATTCGTCGATGTTTGTTTGTCACTCCTTTCACGGTTGTTTACTTCCTTTACTTCTGGTATTATTATTATTATTATTATTATTATTATTATCATTATTATTCACATACGATATAAGGATTACTGCTAGTCCTATCTGGTATCTCAGTATTACGATCATTTAGACCTCTTTCCTTTTAATAATATCCACCATCCTTTAATCTAATGATTTCTCCTATTATTAATTATTACTTTAATATAACGTTTTATGCTTATCATTATTTTATTGCAATTAGTTTTATTTATTATTATTATTATTATTATTATTGTTATCATTATTGTTTATTGATTTTCCGTGAATTATTATTATTATGCAGTATGATTGTTAACTTTTATTGTTATTACTGATGTTTGGTATCATTGTTTATTTTCATTAATATAGTTATTAAGGTTATTATTATTATTATTATTATTATGATTATTATTATTATGATTATGATTATTATTAAAATACTATTCCAGGATTACTGCTAGTCCTATCTGGCATCTCAGTGTTACGATTTTTAGCCCTTGTCCCTTCAATATTTATCCGCAATCCTTCAATCTGATTGTTCCTCATATAATTAATCATCATCATCATGAACAAATTGGTCCTTAAATCTGAGTGTTCCTCATATAATTAATTATTACTTTAAGTATCGATATAACATCTTATGCTAATCATTATGTTATTGCATTTAGTTTATATTTATTACTAATATTATTATTATTATTATTATTATTATTATTATTGTTTATTAATTGTCTGTGAATTATTATTATTATTGTGATTATTATTATTATTATTATTATTTTCACTATTATGTCGATTAGTTATCATGTTTTGCTTTTATAGCTCAGATTACCCGTTGGTTATTCACTGAGTCTCGGTCATCCTCTTCTACCTCATGACCTGTCTTCGTAATCTGATGCTCCTTTATACATGCCAAACAGCTTTATTATTAATTACTTAGTTATTAATATTATTTAATTTAGTTTGTTAAGATTACTCGTAGTTGGTCCATATTTACTTGTGGTTCTCATAATCTTCGGGTTTAATTTATTGCAGCGATTAAGATTATCTACTCGCTTCCTAAGTTAGTTTCATTTACCATTTCCCGTTAGTTCATTTACTTGCCAATGTTTTACTTTTAAATTAGTTAATTTAAATTCACAGATTATTAGCTTATTTTAGTAAGGTTATTATTTATTATTCTAATGATATCATTGTTTATTGGTTATTTATTATTATTACGGAGTTCATTAATTGAGTTCTAACTTCCCACATGTTCTTCATTCCCAATATATTTCCTTCATCGGGAATATATAATGAAAGTTTTTTTTTGTTATTTATGATGATCGAGCGTTTACGGATTAAGTTAAACCACTAAGTCTACTTCACTACTCAAATATTCGAAAACTGCACTTGAAATGACAAGAAATTATTTCCAGAGTCCTATGGTCCTACAGTGCGCCGGCATTATCCTCACGTTTCAATTATCAACTTCGCTTGCTACAAGAAAATGCCAAAAAGATCTACGACTAGATTGGCTCACCTCACTATAAAATTAAATGATCCAATAATATTATACATTTTATCGGAACAGTTCACAATTTTACAAAAAAAAATGATGTCATCATTAAATCTAAATTATATTGTTTTAAGTATGTAGTCGCATTAAACGATAATGCTTAAAACAACTAGACACTCTTGATTTAATCCAAACTCTTCACTGCATAAAATCTCTCTGGGGAAACTGCAAGTCACCATTCACCATATGGGTATTCAAATAATTACTCAAAGGTCCTAAGTAATGTATAAAGTCGGTTGAAATTTCAAAAAAAAAAATTATAATGTAGATAAACATAAGACTTATAATTCACAACAGAAACTCAAAAATCCCTGGTTATGTTGTATCATATCACCTGGAGTTAGAATTAATAGACACAACAAGTATTTATTTATTTATTTATTTTTGCGGGTATTACCGTTTATTATTTCCTTCTGAAGTGAGATCTAAAGTAGACGTAATTATCGCCACACTTATATAAAAGACTATTTATGTTTCCTAATGTTTTAATAAAAAAAATGTTTGACTCTCGCGCTCCTACATTTCCTTTAGCATTTATAGGCACGTTACTGTTTGTGATATACTTTAGGTATTTCCTATCATTAATTTCATTGCGATCGTTAAGGTATAGAATATGTATGATCCCTAGTATTTTTTTTTTTACATCTTCGGGCCTATCAGTGTATGTTTATTTTGCCAAACATAATGTTCTATTATTATTTAATTAAATGCTTAGTCTAATGCGGACAAGGTCGTTTACTCGGACAGAGAATTATAAGAATGGTCAGCATCAAGGTTCCCTCAGCAGTACTAACTATCTTATGAATCAACATCATTTAAATCATTATAATTCATCAACTACCTGTATCCAACCCATTAGTTAATAAATTCACCGCTTATGGTTATTAACGTTCATCGACGGATTCGATAAGATAGATTAAAATTCTGCATCCCTCAATTATGTTCTTTTGTTTCTAAATTATAAGGACGTTATGCGACAAATATGTGTCCTAGTTCGAACCATCAACTGACATACCTTGTACCGTTTGTGGAAAGTTTTCAGAATCTATTTTCAATACACCGTTACGAGATCTAATCTGATGTAGTAGGTTTCCCATCCAAGTATAATTAGGTCTATTATAAGTTACACTTTAAATAAACTCCCGTTGAAACCAAGATTTTATCTAAGTTAATTATTTATTTTGTAAAGGAAACTGAGTTCCACGAGCCACTTTTATTTTATTTTAAATAATTTTGTTATTTAATCTGTAAAAGAATCTAAGTTCCATACTTCCATATTTTCCTTCGATAAATTAGTTATACGAGTTGCGGAAAATTTCCAATTTACTCCCGACTAATGCCAAAATACCTGACTTGTAAAAAAAAATAAAAATGGAAAATAATTTACGAGTTCAAGTTCCAATAACCTCGAATAAATTTTTACACTATGGCCATCTGGCGCTATTCTGGAGAGATTAACCAAATACTGAATACATTTTTCCTGAGTTCGAATCCAAGACTTCTAGTGACGACATCCTAGCCAACACATTACACGTGTTGCCAGATCAATCTGTTTTAAAAAAAATTTGATACTCTTTATGATTTTTGGATATTTGATCTGATGATTCGGTAACATGTATAGTGTAGAGCGAATTATTTGAAGTGTAACTCCCTCATTCAAGTTGGGAAATTTTCAGAATCTTTATCAAAATCCCGTTAGATAGCCTCGCATACGGGGACATATTTCAAACTAAATATTCCTCGGACATATCTTAACATTCCTGCTAGGAATACACTTGTATTATAGCTAATTTAGAACACTCCCTTACCGTTCTCGGACAAGAAATCTAATAAAAAAAAACAACTGGTAGTCACCGTATGTGAAACTTATTTTACTGTTTTTCCTGACCTTTCAACCTAGCATTCACTCCAGCCGCCATCTTGTAAAGCTAGTCACCAGGGGTTCGACCCGAGACTCCTTTCGCTAAATATTTTCTCAACAATACCCTGTAGTTACCCCGTAAATTATTTCATATATGCTACATAAATATATATATATACATATGACCTGTCATTTTTCACTAATTTAAACAACGTCGGTATGATTTCGACTTGACATTTAGTATTGCCAACATAGGAGTGACACAGTCCGTTTATTTATTTAATCTCCATATTTAATATATTTTCCAACGCATGCAGAAACGATCTGTTCGCAGGAAAAGATCTAAAAATAATTCCTATATAACGTTTCTAAATTTTCTCATTTAATTCAACATTTCGTTCATATGTTGGTATCGCTTGAGTTGCCCTGAGGTAATTAATAACCCGAGACATTTAAACCATTTGTATTTCAGTATTATATGGAAGTAATTTTCCACGAAGGTAATTAGTTCATGCTATTTTATTCGTGATTATTATTGCAGAGTTATTTTGGTCACAATCACCATCGCGTCACCCCCGTCCAAGCCACGAGTTCAATTCGCATATGTCGACATATCCCGTAAGGAGGGCCACGTTTCAGCAATGAGTTTTGCCAATCTATAATGGGTTTATATTTTTTATCCTATCTTCTAGACAAAAAAAAATAGTATACAATCTTAATATATATCATGCATCGATTTTACAAGAGAAAAAAAAATGGTTGCTCAATTATTATAGCTACATCGAAAAAAACATTTTTCTTTTCCTTCCACATCTCCCTCTCTCTTACAAGGTCTGATTAATTTAAATCCCAATCCAGAATTAATATCTTTTTATTTATTTAATTTCTATTAAATAATAAATATCCTATATTCTACGTAAATCTTACACTGCTGATTTTAACCTAAAACTGTACGTATCACAAAATTTTAATATGTATTGTATTCCAAACGGTCCAGAAAGCTTGCAAGGGTCCGTTTCCCTATCAGAAAAAATAATAAAAAAATTATTTATACGATATATCACCGACTGCCACTAATGTTACAAACCCAACTGGATTTCTTAGGCTTAAAGGACCTTCGGGACTTGGAAAATCTGGTAGCGTTTATCTAGCCGAGCGTTAGTATGAGGATGTACATTTTACATATTTTGAAATAAACAAATGGAGTCTTATTTTAAACTATTTTATTACTAAAGTATAAATAATTTGAAACCCTTAGTATCTCTAGCCCTAAATCTAATCTAAGCCTATATTAAAAACTACAGTACTTTCCTGGGGGGGGGGTTGAGAAGAGGGAGTTGTGGAATTTTTAAATCTAACCAAATCTACATGATTAAAATTGTTATATCCCTTTTCTAAAATATAGTTTCAAAAATGTTAATGGTACTTGATACAAATATAAAAGAAATGGACTACATTATTAAGAAAAATGGTCGGTGACTTACCCTTCAGCCGTTTACACACACAGACAGACACGAGACCCTCACTTCTCAGGTGTTATATATTCAATTTTGACCTCAAGTCACCCATAACTGTACCAACTAACATTCCAATGAACTAAATGTAGGGATGTTTACAGTTAGCTTAAGCAAACTTTGCTCTGAACTATATTATGTCTAAACTCTATCTCAACAGACTTTGAATGTCTAAAGTCCATCTCAAACGACTTTGCTCGAATAATTAAAATAATCTATAAAACAATAAAAAATCTATATAAAGAACTATGTATTCATAACAGTGGGTTACATAATTACACCAATACCAGGAGAGAACACCAGAAATGTCAGAAAAAAAGGACAAACTGGTGCATTAAAATAATATTTTTCTTGAATGTTGGATTATTTTTCTCATGAAATGTTAAATAACAATCTTTCATTATTGGAATAAATTGCCAGTATAAAATTTAGAAATTATATATTCTAAATTAACTAAGTCCTTTAAAGATATCCTCAGCAAAACAAAAAACTTGTTATATGTATTAAGTAGTCATATATATATCCCCAGTGAATATCCTTTCTCACGGATTCCCGAGATATAGGTCCATTGTTCTAACGAAACCTGAACCCAACTAGTCCGGAGCACAATTGTCCATGAACCCATATCCTTGAACCCTATCCTGGATACTTATAATCAAAATACACCCCGACCATAATCCTGTCGTAATACACAGTGGGCCTGGTTTCGATTTCGGGTCGGGGAAAATTTCCTGGCTGATATTTTTTTCTAGGTCTTTTTCCTTACCTATAAGACAAACAACCAGAAAATTACCAGGAGAAAACGGTCCCCAAACATCATCAACTATTATAGCCACATCGAATTATAGAAAGTAAAACTGATACAACAAGAGCACATATTCGTCCCCTATTACTAATCATCCATATATAACTTTTATACAAGGTTATTCACATCTGAGTTGAAAATTCTTACTAATAAACACTGCATTAGCTGTACAGTGAATACAGGGTGTACAACTTTCCATATGAATCCTTATATATATCTTGCCCGTTGTTTAACGATTGTATAACAAGAGAAAATGGCGGACTCCTTGATAAACTGATTGTTATTGATGAACGTTTCCTTAAAATTTAACGCAAAATGCAACACATTAACGATTGTTTAATGGATACACAAGAAATACATAATATTAATTAGGCTCTTGGTAGGAAAACACAGCATTATACAGGGTGCTCTAATATTCTCCTTACAAATTTCTAGGAATTGTAGAGGGGATGTAGTTGATAATATCTAGAATTTAAAACCATGTCCGGAATCCTAGCTTTTTCGTGCTACAGCCGTTTGAAAACAAGGTTTGCCTGAACGTATGTCACGGTCTCAACAACTAATAGCTTGGCGATTTGTATAAATCGAACATTTTCCTATCGAAAAAAGACTTAGTGTTCTTTTTTTAAGTCAATTATTTTAGACATTTTGTAAACTGCAAAAATTGATTGTGGAGAGTGTATCCGGGAATATTATTGCAAGTCATGATCAATTTTAATTTTATTTCTTTGGTTATTAATGAGTTGAATTGTAAAACAAGTTATGTACTGTGTCACGCTTCATAATAAGTTACTTATTAATGTGACCGCGATAAAAACATGTTTGCAACGGCTAAAGTACGGAAACGGCAAATTTCCGGACATGGTTTCCTATTCTAAATATTATCAACTGATTCCCCTCTATAAGGCCTTGACGTTTGTGAAGGGAATTTAAGAGCATCCTGTAAAATGCCTTTTGTTACATCATTTCTTCATTAATAATATTTTTAAATTGAACACTGAATCAGAAAGGATATGTATCTATAAGGCAAGATTTAACCTGAAAATAATTTAAATGCTTCATAATATTAATTTAATAAATCTTTCTTACATCATTAATATATAATATACATAATGATATAAAATTGTTTTTAATTATAAAGGTAATAATACTGCGACAAATCATCCGGTAGTCTGATGGTACAGTGATCAGAACTTTTGACTAGATTCAAGAGGTCGTAAGTTTGAATCGCGATTACACCAAAGGTGATTTTTTTCATAAAGGGTTCTTCTGTTTGTCGCATATGGTGTGGAATTTAGGATAAATATAGGTTTAAAGACCATCTTGGTGATTTTTATTATTAACTTATATTTCGTTCTTTCATAGCCCATTAAGTCATTTGAATATTATTTTGTATACTTTTTTTAGTTTTGTTTTTGCTAATATCTCCTACTTCGAATGGTTTCTAACGCTTCTTAAAACAGTGCATTTAATTCATACGTAATGGGGGAAACATTTAGTTCCCAAGAATTTTTCGAAGTTTTTGTCGTTAGATGGCAGCACATTATCAAGTAATGCCACGAGTGATTTCTAATTTATCAATAAATTCACGACTCACGAAGTATGGAGTGAAATTATCTAGATAATTTGGAAATCAAGAGTGGCATTGTTAGGCCTATTTAACGTATAAAATTAAGCTGTTTACTCATAAATCATTATTTAAATATATTTATTTTAAAATGTATATTACGTATAATGTAAACGGCGATGTTTGAAAACAAATGAGAAACGTTATATTTTATTTGTTCATCACTGCAACCAGATCATATTTATTGACAAACTGAATCGCAATATTGGAAGAATGCACCCTAGAGGAAAAAAATGAAACATTATTACAGGTTATTAATTAATGTTTGATGTCCTATGATGTAAATATGTCAATTTTTGATGTCCTATGATGTCCTTTGATGTAAATAAAATATGTCAATTTTCTGCAACGTTAATTCCTGAGAAGTAATACGTTTAAGACAGTGCAAACAGTGTTTTTATGGTATAATCAATTGCTAGGTATATTTTTCTATTATATCTCGCAAAGCAGAATCTGGTTACATTCGTACAACATATATACAATCTGGAAGCCACTTGATAACATGAAAGCGATAAAATATAAGTGATAAAATGTAGGTAAAAACGACTGCTATTGGTTGTAAATCAAAATTCTCTGAGAAGTGATTGGTTTTTTGTCATTTGGGTCAAGAATTTAATGTTCTTTGAATCATATTCTACGATATATTTGACATAGCCTAAAGTAAAATGCTAATAAATTAAAACATACTTAGTTTGTATGTACCTCCGCAATCTCTGCAAAGGCGAGCCGAAACAATCTTTGATTGTGTGTCATGTATTCATTCTTTCCTGCTGTCCGTGCAAAAGTCCTGCATCATTAAACATCTGTGCTAATCCAGGAAATTGAGAATTTGCTTTAATCTGAGAAGCAGTTTGGAAGGGGTTCCAATGGGCTTCTGCAATTAAAGCTTCATTCTCTTGGGGAGTGGAAAAAGTCTTCTTCCTGGACCAACACGACGGTTTTCAATCCCTTCTCTGGATAACCTCACCCACCTCTGAGCTATATATGCAGGGACTCTCAAACGCCTTCCAGCCTCACGAACAGAAAAACCCGCAACGTTTACCAGTGCAAGGAGATATTGCCTTGTACCTATGACATTGTGTGTGCGCTGAGCCATGGTAAGACTCGATATGATTAATTATAAACAAACTTCTTAGAGGCTGTTGCTTTTGTAATTTGAATGCAATACATTGAAATTACCTAGAACGAACCATTATTGTGGTATATACAATCGTTACAATGACGGCATTAACATTGATTTAATTCAAATGTTAAGTTATAATTTATGTTTACCTTGTATACTACCGTCTTCCTCAACTATTTAATTGTTTTTTTTTATTTCACTCTAGGCCTTTCGAAGCATGCTTCATCTTCTGGAGTTGTAGTAATATTGAATTACCTATATATGTCTAGTAGAAGGTTTTGCTCACTAGGCATATTTTCGTTCAGAATGTTTGTATTCTTGGCCTCCTTGATAATTTAGATTTCTTCTAAAATGTTAATTTTGTATCTGTTGTTTTCTCTGTGTATAATTGGCATTGTAATATTTGAAACTGTGGCCGCTTAGTTTGATTGTTAAGGAGAAGGTAAATCTAATTTCGCTTTACATTTAAGAAAGCGACCACAGTTTCAACAATATCGATAATACAATATCAATTATAAACAGAGAAAACAACAGACACAAAATTAACATTTTAGAAAAAATCTAAATTATCAAAGGAGACCTAGAATACAAACATTCTCAACGAAAATATATCTAATGAGCAAAACCCTCTACTAGACATATACTAATAATTAAATACTACAACAACTCCAATTGATGAAGCATGCTTCGAAAGGCCTAGAATGAAATCAACTAAAATTTTAAAAAGTTGAGGAAGACCGTAGTATACAAGGGAAAGAAATGTATAATTTAACATTGTTATAACCTCAACGGTATAAAATACAATTATGAACTTAAAAAGTACAGTTTATTTCAAATGTCAAATTAAAAGGTTTTATTTAATTCATGAAACATTTTAGTACATATATCACGCAAAAAAACTGCATAATTGAAGACGCGAAACTGCGACTTCCATTAATAGAAAACAGTGACTGAATGCTTTACCGCTGGCCTATAAGAGTCTTCAGTTCATGCCACATAACACAGTAGTTCAGGGTCTGCACAATTATTTCTAGTTTCCTAGTTGGAACCCTGCGCTGTGCCGAGTATGATTTGGAAGAAATGTTCATTCAAGAGATGACTCATTTCTTTGTCTAAGGATGTGCATATATCTGTAGTTACATTGATTTTGAAATTATTGTGTAAGTGTTGTATTATTGTATGTGGTATTTTGACTATTGCGCCATTATTTTCTCTACCAATGGACATCAACCAAGACATTTCTCTCGAGTGGAAACCATCAGAAGATATGATGGTTTATTGTAGTTCCCCCGTGAAGGACCTTATTTTCTTTGTATTTCACCTATGAACAATTATTGTTCATCTAAGTTTCAAGTGTACGTATCTCGAATATATGATCACTCTACTCATGTAATCCTAACACGAGGTGTTAATGTAAAAAAGTTCGCTTTCAGGTATAAATAATTATGTCGAATACCGTATTGACTAGGATACTGTTAATATTTTAATACGTAGTACGAAAATGTATGTAGTTCTATTTTGCAATCATTGTAATTACATTCTATAACCATTTAATTAAATGTCACATTAGTCCTTTCATTCTTATTTTTATAATATACTATTCAATTCTTTACAGAAACCCACAACAATAAATATTTTAGCATGAACTGTAACCAGAAATTACATTTGTGCTATGCGTTATGGTATTGCGGAATGGAAGACACAGATAACAGATTATAATGTATTCTGAGAGACTGAGGGGTTTTGCCTCTAGCGGTTGCCAACTTTATGCGTATAACTTGGGGTAGCATTGAATATGCAAAAGCAGCAGTGCACAGAAAATGAGAGGAAATTTTATGAATGATGAAATCTATCTTAATTAGCAACTTGCATCAACAATTCCTTTAGAGCTGATATGCTGCCACAAAGGGAATGACCTTATTATAACAAACCTTGTGGAAATCACATTTTGTAGCAAGTTCATTCCAAAGACGGAACATATAATGAATTGTCCGGTAGAATAAAGATTATCCAATTAAAATCTATGCCATTTGAAATTGTTTACCTTCCATACTAATATTTCTAGAGAAAGAGATAATCTAAGAATATCTTCGATATTTGTAACAGTTAGCAGTACTTTCTGACCTTAAAATATACAAAGAATATTATCTTCTATGTGCTGTATGTATACGGAAGTAAACAGTCGTGGCCTCATATTTTATGTGTCAAATACTTCCATACACTAAGCAATATACTATACCTTGCAGTATTTATGAATATTTTGTAAAACATTCTCGTTTCTTTAGTATTACTCGGGGTTAACTAAATAAATCTAAATAAGAGGTTGTAAGTTCAGATATTAGCCATTTTCTTTATTTCAGCATCCGATCATTTTCATTAATAAAATATTTAGTTTATAATCTAGAATTTATAACTAAATATTTTCCCATATAAATATAGGTAATAAGTGTTTTTATATCATATCATTATGTTGAAATAAATGAAAAACAATATAAATAACCGTATTTGAAGAGAAAAATTATACGCTCAGACCGGGACTTGAACCCGGGACCCTTGGTTCTCTAGACCAAGTGCTCTACCAACTGAGCTACCTGAGCAAGTACCGATCTAAACGCAAATCTTTCTCTATATACATTGTAATTCCCATCCACCAAATGCTGTGAAGCCATGCTTCTATCTTGCAAATGGCGACTCCTTTATTAAGAAGACATATTTGGGAATTATACATTACAGCCAGTACGGCTTTTTCCAAGTTTTTATTATTGATTTCGTACATCTCAATGATGGATAAATCATATTTGAAGAGAAAAATTATACGCTCAGACCGGGACTTGAACCCGGGACCCTTGGTTCTCTAGACCAAGTGATCTACCAACTGAGCTACCTGAGCAAGTACCGATCTAAACGCAAATCTTTCTCTATATACATTGTAATTCCCATCCACCAAATGCTGTGAAGCCATGCTTCTATCTTGCAAATGGCGACTCCTTTATTAAGAAGACATATTTGGGAATTATACATTACAGCCAGTACGGCTTTTTCCAAGTTTTTATTATTGATTTCGTACATCTCAATGATGGATAAATCATATTTGAAGAGAAAAATTATACGCTCAGACCGGGACTTGAACCCGGGACCCTTGGTTCTCTAGACCAAGTGCTCTACCAACTGAGCTACCTGAGCAAGTACCGATCTAAACGCAAATCTTTCTCTATATACATTGTAATTCCCATCCACCAAATGCTGTGAAGCCATGCTTCTATCTTGCAAATGGCGACTCCTTTATTAAGAAGACATATTTGGGAATTATACATTACAGCCAGTACGGCTTTTTCCAAGCTTTTATTATTGATTTCGTACATCTCAATGATGGATAAATCATATTTGAAGAGAAAAATTATACGCTCAGACGGGACTTGAACCCGGGACCCTTGGTTCTCTAGACCAAGTGCTCTACCAACTGAGCTACCTGAGCAAGTACCGATCTAAACGCAAATCTTTCTCTATATACATTGTAATTCCCATCCACCAAATGCTGTGAAGCCATGCTTCTATCTTGCAAATGGCGACTCCTTTATTAAGAAGACATATTTGGGAATTATACATTACAGCCAGTACGGCTTTTTCCAAGTTTTTATTATTGATTTCGTACATCTCAATGATGGATAAATCATATTTGAAGAGAAAAATTATACGCTCAGACCGGGACTTGAACCCGGGACCCTTGGTTCTCTAGACCAAGTGCTCTACCAACTGAGCTACCTGAGCAAGTACCGATCTAAACGCAAATCTTTCTCTATATACATTGTAATTCCCATCCACCAATGCTGTGAAGCCATGCTTCTATCTTGCAAATGGCGACTCCTTTATTAAGAAGACATATTTGGGAATTATACATTACAGCCAGTACGGCTTTTCCCAAGTTTTTATTATTGATTTCGTACATCTCAATGATGGATAAATCATATTTGAAGAGAAAAATTATACGCTCAGGTAGCTCAGTTGGTAGAGCACTTGGTCTAGAGAACCAAGGGTCCCGGTTCAAGTCCCGGTCTGAGCGTATAATTTTTCTCTTCAAATATGATTTATCCATCATTGAGATGTACGAAATCAATAATAAAAACTTGGAAAAAGGCCGTACTGGCTGTAATGTATAATTCCCAAATATGTCTTCTTAATAAAGGAGTCGCCATTTGCAAGATAGAAGCATGGCTTCACAGCATTTGGTGGATGGGAATTACAATGTATATAGAGAAAGATTTGCGTTTAGATCGGTACTTGCTCAGGTAGCTCAGTTGGTAGAGCACTTGGTCTAGAGAACCAAGGGTCCCGGGTTCAAGTCCCGGTCTGAGCGTATAATTTTTCTCTTCAAATATGATTTATCCATCATTGAGATGTACGAAATCAATAATAAAAACTTGGAAAAAGCCGTACTGGCTGTAATGTATAATTCCCAAATATGTCTTCTTAATAAAGGAGTCGCCATTTGCAAGATAGAAGCATGGCTTCACAGCATTTGGTGGATGGGAATTACAATGTATATAGAGAAAGATTTGCGTTTAGATCGGTACTTGCTCAGGTAGCTCAGTTGGTAGAGCACTTGGTCTAGAGAACCAAGGGTCCCGGGTTCAAGTCCCGGTCTGAGCGTATAATTTTTCTCTTCAAATATGATTTATCCATCATTGAGATGTACAAATCAATAATAAAAACTTGGAAAAAGCCGTACTGGCTGTAATGTATAATTCCCAAATATGTCTTCTTAATAAAGGAGTCGCCATTTGCAAGATAGAAGCATGGCTTCACAGCATTTGGTGGATGGGAATTACAATGTATATAGAGAAAGATTTGCGTTTAGATCGGTACTTGCTCAGGTAGCTCAGTTGGTAGAGCACTTGGTCTAGAGAACCAAGGGTCCCGGGTTCAAGTCCCGGTCTGAGCGTATAATTTTTCTCTTCAAATATGATTTATCCATCATTGAGATGTACGAAATCAATAATAAAAAACTTGGAAAAAGCCGTACTGGCTGTAATGTATAATTCCCAAATATGTCTTCTTAATAAAGGAGTCGCCATTTGCAAGATAGAAGCATGGCTTCACAGCATTTGGTGGATGGGAATTACAATGTATATAGAGAAAGATTTGCGTTTAGATCGGTACTTGCTCAGGTAGCTCAGTTGGTAGAGCACTTGGTCTAGAGAACCAAGGTGTCCCGGGTTCAAGTCCCGGTCTGAGCGTATAATTTTTCTCTTCAACTATGATTTATATCCAGCATTGAGATGTACGAAATCAATAATAAAAACTTGGAAAAAGCCGTACTTGGCTGTAATGTATAAGTCCCAAATATGTCTTCTTAATAAAGGAGTTCGCCATTTGCATAATAGAAGCAGGTCTTCACATAAGCATTTGGTGGATGGGAATTAAAAGGTATATAGCGAAAGATTTTCGTTTTAGATCGGTAACTTGCGCAGGAAGCTCAGTTGGTAGAAGCACGTGGTCTAGAGAACCACGGGTCCCGGGTTCAAGTCCCGGTCTGAGCGTATAATTTTCTCTTCAAATATGATTTATCCATCATTGAGATGTACGAAATCAATAATAAAAGCTTGGAAAAAGCCGTACTGGCTGTAATGTATAATTCCCAAATATGTCTTCTTAATAAAGGAGTCGCCATTTGCAAGATAGAAGCATGGCTTCACAGCATTTGGTGGATGGGAATTACAATGTATATAGAGAAAGATTTGCGTTTAGATCGGTACTTGCTCAGGTAGCTCAGTTGGTAGAGCACTTGGTCTAGAGAACCAAGGGTCCCGGGTTCAAGTCCCGGTCTGAGCGTATAATTTTTCTCTTCAAATATGATTTATCCATCATTGAGATGTACGAAATCAATAATAATAAATAACCGTACTAAACATGAAGGATCAGAAGTTTGAATAAAAGTTAATATTTTAGAGCGTGCTATTTTTGACAGTCAACTTTATATAGCCTATTATTTTAATATTTTAAAATGTAGAATAAATATCTACTAGGATTTCTTACGCTTTCTGAATAAATATTAATGAAATATTAATAACTGCTAAAATATAAGCGACAACTCGAATGCTTTTTCTATATAAAGTTTTAAATACAACATTTGATAGGAAGTTGTTATTTTATATCATAATTTGATGACGGCTTCCGGTCTACTTTGTCGTGGCTTTAAGCGCCCCAACGTTTCACTACAAATTACGTCCAATTGTCTCCAATCTTGAGGTTGTCGAATACAATCAACCCTTGAGAATGCTTGGTTCAGTAACCCTTGAGAATGCCAGATGCACGTATCCCTTGAAGATGCCGAATGCAGTCATGCCTTGAGGATTATGGATGCAGTAAAGCCTTGAGGACGTCGGATAAAATTAACTCTTCAGGATGCGGATGTAATGAACCCTTAACGATGACGAATGCAACCTATCCTTGAGGATACACAATGCAGTAAAATCTTGAGAATGCCGGAAAGCGTCATTCTTTCAGCTTGCCAGAAGCAGTCAAGATATGAAAATGCCGGGTGCTTTCAATCACTGAGAATGTCAGATGCATCAATCCTTGTGAGTGGCGGATGTAGTCAACCGCTGAGGATGCCGGATTCAGTCATCCCTTGAAGAAGCCGGATACAGCCAACGCTTTAGTTTGTCGATGCAGTTAAGCATTGGTGATGGGAGATGCAGTCAACTCTTGAGATTGCCGGTTAATAATTCCGAATGCGGTTAACCGTTAAAACACCGGATGTAGTCAACTCTTGATGATGCCTATGCAGTCAATCCTAGAAGATGCCGAATACAGTGATTCCTTCAGGATGCCGGATGCCGTCATTCATTGAGGATACCGAATGCAGTCAACATTTGAGAATGCCGGAAGCAGCAAACTCTTGTGGATGCTGGATTTAGTCAACCCTTGAAAATGCCGGAGAGCACTCAACAATTGTAAATGCCGGATGCTGTCATCCCTTATGGCTGCCGAATGTAGTGAACCGTTGGGATTGCCGGATTCAGTTAACACTTGAGAATGCCAGATGACGTCATATCTTCAAATGGCGGATGCAGTAAATCCTTCAGGATACCGGATACAGTTATTGCTTGAAGATACCGGATGCAGGCGGGTTTTGAGGATAACAAATCCATTCAACTTTTGAGGATACCTGGGTGTAGACAACCCTTGAGTATTCCGAATGCAAGATACCTTTAAATTGCTGGATATGATCAACCTTTCTCTATGTTTTCAACCGCTGAGGATGCATTCAACCGCTGAGAATGCTTTCAGCCGCTGAGGATGCATGATATTGTCAACCGTTGACGATACCGAATGCTGTCATTAGTTGAGTATGCCTGATACGGTCTACCTTGAGATGCCGAATGCAGTCAATTGGTGAGGATGCCAGATTCAATCAACATTTTGGATTCAACTAACCATTATTAATGCTGAATGCAGTGAACACTTGAGAATGCTCGACGTAATCTCTGATGAAACGTCGGGGACTTTAAGGCATTGGCGAACAACCATAGAGGACATAATCAAACTATAACACAAAGCCTGACCTGAAAGCCTAAGTCTGTAGTTTGTGTTATCTAAAGATAATATACAGTACTTACACCACTGGAGTGATAATTTCTGATCATACTGTAAGCAACATACTGGAAACTTTTTAAACTCCTTTGACACGTCACCATAAGAGAGCTCATTTGAAATATATTTCAACTGATAGCTCCATCAGTGGAAGCTTGTTATAAGTTTCTTAACATTTTCAGGGCTCATAACCCATGGTCGATAGTCGGTGCCACGGCCGAAACAGTAACCACGGCATTTTAGATCGAAACGTGTTCATCATTGTACAACCGGACACCATAACTTTCGTTTCAGTTGAACGATTTTGTCTTCACAGAAGTATCAAGATATGTATAACGGGCAGCAATCACGTGTGTAGAGATTGGAGATGGCAAATCACCATTCCACTCATCGGTATTAAATATGGCATATTTGGAGTCAGTTATGTTGTGGTTTGGCTGACAGTATTATTGAACTCGAACCTAGGTTAGCATTATCCCACAATATGTTTAATTTAATGACTTGATCCTTCAATATGACTTACCTGTTTCTAATAGTGGACATCCTAATATTTTTCTAATGCATTATATTTATAGTTCAGTTTCAACAAGTAATATTAGAATGTCAAATTCTGGTGATGATTTAGCCTGGATAATGTCCTCACCTGAATAAAATGAAACATTTCAAGAATAATTTAGGAAAAGTAATTCATGCGTATCTGGCTGTGTCACACAACTGGGAGAAATCGCAAATTCTCTCACTGAAGAATGAAAGAGGATTCCACATGATATATTTATTAGGAGTGTGGTATGATGCATTGCCGCGTATTTTACAAGGGTTACGAGGCTTAAACTAACCAATGCGTCACTATTTAATAAACTATGTAATATTGTATTCTCACTTGTTTTCTGCATCAATCAATACTTAGTACTGCTAAGTCTGTGATAGAGAAGCTTGTTTGTATGCTTAACCTGACTTTGAATAAGCCTTCAATTCATACCATAAAATATAATAATATAAAATGTTCTGGTATTTTGACTAAAGTTCTTTGTAATTTTACCGGCTATGGCGCAGAAAGGGAAGGGTATTGAATTTAACTGTCGCTATATATATGATAGAAACCGACCTGGCTCACGCCGGTCTGAACTCAGATCATTTAAGAGTTTAAAGGTCGAACAGACCTATTATTTAAGCCACTACACCTAATAATATTCTTAATCCAACATCGAGGTCGCAATCTTTAATATGTATGCTTGACTGTATGTATGGATATATATATAAGCAGGTGACAAAATGTCCTGTATAGGTATGCACATACATATCTGCATATCTTCATTCGATTAGAGTAAAATACACTACTTTGATTTTAATAAATGAGGGAACAATCAAATTCTCTTTTCTGAAATGGTTTAAGAAGATAGTTTAAAAAAAGAACAACATGGCATTATTGACGTCAGACTGCATGTAAGATAATACATACATCTTATAGAGGGCGATATCATGCAACAAGTATCTTAAAATTAAGATGAGGTGTTTCTTTAGCCATGTGTGAGAAATATGCAACCGTAAATGTAGGATAAATAGGTTAAAGAGTTAAATGAAAATAATAGTTTTTAGAAAATTAAATTCAGAGTAAAAAAATATTCTACCAATTTAGTAAACTGGACACTAATAAAATAATTAATGGTAATCTTTAATTTTCAAATTAACAAGCTTTTATTTTATTCTAGTTGGGTGTCAGTGATTGTATATTATTTTCATTTTATTTACAATAAATTTGCAGTTAATTTTAAACGTGTTATTTAAATAACGTAACAACTAAAACAACATCAATAATAGCAAATAGTATAGAGCAATTCAATATGTGACTCTCTGACATTTACAATACACTTGTGCTGCAAAATACATTCATAATTACTCTATTACTGTTAATTGAATTTAGCGGTGTTACCTACGTGATGTGATAGAGAAAGTGTGTGATTAAGACTGTACATAAATATACAACTTCTGAAGAAAAATAATGCTATTAATTATCCATCAAAGTATGTGTGGCTGTCTGACATAAATACAAACTCATCATACAGCTTAAATATGTTCATCTGCATCATTCTCTAAAGCGTCACATCTAATTCATTTTTTCCAAAATACTGTTGCGAGGACATATTTCAAGTGAAGCAGTAATTCTCTTCATGCCCGATGTTGTCGTAACATTTTGAAGAAGGATTTGTGTCCCAAAATATTTACTGGTTCAGGTTGGGTTTAATTTTCAGTAGAGCCGGATTCTCTTCTTAGGGTCAGAAGCTGATACACTGGATAGGAACACTTCAAAATTGCTAAAACATGTTTCCTGTAGAAATAATTGCAAATTTAATCACTACTTAATTTCCCAGCAGATCAAGTAAATGTAGGTGGTCACCGTCAATTAAAATTAAATTCTTTTCTTTTCTTGAATCAATTATTCTTCTTGTATTAAATATTACATTTTATCTTGAGAGTTCTTATTGCTTCTATCTTTGTTGAGATTAGTATGTAAAATGAATAGTGTAATTCTTTTTATAATTTTAAGATCCTTATTACATCACATTATGGCAATTTTAAAATTCTATTGGTTAATAGTCCTTGATATATAAGGTTAAATTTGATCTGTTAAATAAAAAAGTTAATTGTTTTAACAATGAAATTAACACTTTAAATATTTTCATTTTTCCTGAAATAGAAGTACATTACATTGATAACAATGTCGTACATTTTTCATTACAGAATACTAAATAGCTAAATAAGATACACAAATATTGTTACAACAATCAACCATTTTTATACTTAACATTATGTGAGCAACAATGAATTTTCTTTTATTCAGAGATATTCGTACACATTTTTTCTAGCCTATACAATATTCTAATTATTATATATCATTTTAATCATTAAATGGCTTGATTAATTATTTCTAATAGATACCAAACATTTTATCCTTTTGATCTATATAACTTAATTCATATGCTGTGTCATTAAATATTTTTTGACATCATAGGGTCCTTGATATAATAACTCCAATCTATGATATATCTTATTTAATGGACATTGGCTGCAATGATACCTATTATTATTATTATTATTATTATTATTATTAATGTATTTGATGATGGAACAGTTTTAACTAAATCTGTATCGCCTATTTTTTATTCCATTTCCATTTGTGTCTCTTGACATGTTTATTTCTCTTTTCTGCTTTGTCTCTTATCCTTTTATTACTCTTTCACAAATTTCAACCATGTTTTCTTCATTCTGTTCATTCATAATCAATGGATCAGGAATATTAGCTACTAATTTTTCTGGATTATTCCCTGTCATCAAGAAAATATGAGCTACACCAGTAGTCACATTAACTGAATTTTTTAACACATCTTCAATTACTTTAGTATGTCAAAACCAGTCAGTGTGACGATGGTGAGTAAGAATTCTCAGAGTAGTAGTTATTTCTCTATTTATCCGCTCACAAGGGTTACTTTTAGGGTGGTACTTGCTACAATGAAAGAGCTTCACTCTTATCGCATTTAGTTTTCCCCAAAACTTCGGACTCGAGAAAACAGAAGGATTATCACTTAATAACGCCTCGATCGGTCCATATTTCCATATTTTGGAATATAGTCTCGAAATATATTTGCCAAGCAGGCTCGGGAGTCACCGATCTCAAAGGATATATTTTTTCAAAATTAGAGAAGTACCAGTATGTGTTTTTTATCCAAACTATGTTCCTTGCATTTCCCCATGTGTATCCATAACCACCAAGCTATTAATTCTATCTCTGATAATAGTCTGTGGTACAATGGCGTATTTAACATTCATACTCTTCGATTTTTTAAAAATAACACATGAAGAAATGTATTTTCTAATTTTCCTTTCTAAATGTTTTACATAAATAAAATTGACTAATGTTAATTGCCAATTTTTCAAACCTCGCGTGATTTAATGCAGTATGAAAGGATCTAAAAAGCGGAATTTTTAAAATTTTTAGTAATAATGATCATCCACTTCTTTACATGTTTAAAGTATATTTTATACAATATGCCATTCTTAATTCCTATTTTCTTATAAAAGTTATCATTTTGAATATTTTCCAAATCTATTGCCGTGTCTTGCAACTTGTCTAATTCGTAATCTGCCTTCTGATTCTCAACAATGTCTTTGAGAAGTCTCGAAAATTCCTTATCTTTATGAACTATTACATTATAAATTGCAACTTCATGTTTAGGGATACTGATATTATCAGGTATTTCACATTTATATGAGTCTGGATAATAAATCCGCAAATACATACAGCAGTCCTTCAATATGTTTAATTTCAATATCATAAGACATGATTTCCATGATCATTCTGCTTAATTTGTTGTTAGATAGTTTACACTAACTAATGAAGCTAAGTGAAATATGATCACTATGTACAATTATTTTGTTTTTATATACATAAATCTTGAAATTTTTTAGAGCGAAAATTATGGCAGTGAGCTCTAATTCTGACAGATCCATTACTCTCAATAACAGTTGTTGATCGTGAATCTGTCGATACAAGGTACTGTACAACATTATCATCAAATTGTGTCAAAGCAGCACCGAGGACAGTTTTGCTCGCGTCTCTGTAAATATGGAATTCTCTATCCATTTTTGGTCTGTGTAGTGCTATATTATTAGCAAACAGATGTTTCACCATAATCAAATGTATCTTGATGGCTTTGAGTCCATACCCATTAGTATCCTTTTTTAATAACACTGTCAACTCACTAACTGCTGAGGCATAATTTATCACAAACTTCGTATAGTAATTCAAAATTCCGAGGAATCTCGGGAGTTGTTTTACATTTTTAGGTGCGGGAAACTGTGGAATTACCTGTACTTTGTCTGGGTCTGGAGTAATCCCCTTATTAGAGATTTTATACCCAAGGAGTTGAACCTCTGACCTGACAAACACAGACTTTTCTAGGCTCACTCTCATGCCTTTTTCACGTAGTTCTGAAAGCATGTTATCCAAATTAGATAAATGCATCTTCACCATGTACAATTCTTTTTTACATTTTCAGAAAATACCAAAACCAGGGCTCCGAGGAGAGCAGCACCACTGTTTCTCTGCCCAAAAGCACACCTATTAAATTCATGAACACGACCATAATATATGAAGACAGTGTACTGACGAACAATAGGGTCCAACCCGATTTGCCAAAAGGATGATGTTAAGTCAAAGAACTAGTATAATTTCCAGTTTCATTTTCGCAATAGAAGCTTCTATCTTTCGGGTCGGTAATTATCCCGTATCTTAAATGATTTTTTCTTTCTACTATCTAAACATAAGCGAATTTTCCCGCTTGATTTCATGACCCAGCAAATATGGTTCGCATAAAGAGAATTTGAATGACTAATTATCCCTTCGGATAATAATTCTTCAATTAAGTCGTCTGTTTGTTTTCTAATGCTAAGTGGAATTGGTCTACTTTTGATTTTAATCGGTGCATGTTCTGTGACCTTGAACGAGTATTCAAAAAAATTGCACAACCTAGGCTTATTAGAACATGAGTATCTATTCTTCATCAAAACATCATATAATCTGTCTTTCTGTTGTTCAGAAATTCCATGTGTATTGGCTACCTTATCTCTTTTCAGTTGGCAAAAACCGTCTTCCTCGTCATCTATCATGCACATGAGAAGAGGAAATTCTTTGTTTTCTATACAGTCGGCACATTCATCATCTATACACATATATTCTTCAATATTATTTATTAAATATTTAACTGTGGAATTATCACACAGGAATTCATTATTATACACATGAAGAACTCCATTCATGGTTTTTTGGGTCATATCCCTATGTTCATTATTTCTATCACATTCTTCTACATTTATGTTTTCAACGAAGATGTGTTCGTCTTTTACCAAATTTTCTTGTCTACTAATATTCTGAATCTCCTCAAATTTTCTGGCATATCGTACGAAAATTATTTTATTTGTCTCGTTACGTAGAGACATATTATAATTCTGAAAGTCAATGGAAGCTCTGTACTGATCTAACATGTCGCATCCAATTAACATATCACATGATAAGGATGGTGATATTAAACAAATAACTTTAAATGAAATCGCACATATATTTACGTCTAATAAACTTTGAAGTTTAATAGGTAACTTATTCTTTCCAATAGCTAGGGTGCAGTATACCCCACAAATTCTTAGAGTGTTGATCTTATTTCCTCTAGAGATTAAGGTTTTGTAAAATTTCTGATCAATTATTGTGTTAGAACATCCGCTGTCTGCAATACCAATAATCTCCAATCCGCAAATACTTAATTTTAGCTTAGGTGGACGACCAATGGTATTTGATTCTATTGTGTATGTTCTATCTAATTCTTCATTCTCCTTGGAAATGTTTATATTATTAATAATTCCTCTCTTATTACCATTATCATTGTTAATGGTAACCATATCTGATGGTTTAAACTTTGCTAAAATTTCTACACGATCGAAGCTATTGTTGACCCTAATTTTAGACATGTTGAGGTACGCAACGGAGTCGCTGACGTATCTAATTCGCATTTAAATTCTGAGGTATTATTCTATTCAACTCAGCTTCAACCCTGTTTTTATCATTTTTTAACACAAGCTCATTATTATTAATTGTATTAGAATTTATTCCAGTATCATTATGTCTGAAACCAATTTCACTATGAGGACCTGTATTATTTACACATTCTTGCCTAACAAAGTATTGTTCCCGTTGATTATTGTGAGAGTATCCATTAGAATAACTATTACGTCTACGTTTCCTTCTCTGGCGTGATGTCCAATTTGTAACATTACCTTCGTCAGAATTTTCTACGTTCATAAAGTTAATTTCTTTCCTATCATTTCTACTCTGAAAATTTCCAGAATTATCTACAGTTCTGTTATTATAAGGTCTATTCCTATAAATATTTCCATGTGACATGCCTGTATTTGCTTGGGTGTTCCTACTCCTATTATAAATATCGTTATTTTTTTTTGCATCTTCATAATGAACATCATTATTTTTCTTTTCAAGAAAACTTTTGTTAGAATTTCCTTGTTGATTCCAATTAGCTCTCTTGTTTGTGACCTCAACTTCTGTTTTGTTTTCTAATAAAGATAACAACTCTAACATGTCTGAAATGTTCTGAGGTCTAGCAATAATCAAATGATATTATTGACAATAAAGATTTTTGATCAATAGCTGGTTGGAGAAATGCAGCCATCCTTGCTTTTTCTAGAAAATACCCTAGGTAATTGTGGTCTGTTTTAGGGTTACATTTAACACTAGTAATCCGTAACCTGGCTTTGTTTTGTCTGTCATGGCCCCAATAATAATTCATAAAAAATAACTTTAGAAAAGTATTATAATCTCTTGAGATGACATGCTATTTTAAACCAAGATTCAGCCGAAACTTTTAATGACCTTTTGACAAACAATATTTTATATTTATCATTAATTGATTTGAATTGGAAGTATTCCTCCAAATTCTGTTATGTAGTCACAGGGACTTTTGCTAGAGTGATCTGAAAAACATGGTAAATGTATTTCTGACAATAAATTTGCCAGAATTCTAGAATTTTCCACAAAATTTTGAGATTGACTGTCCATACTACATTCCCTTCTTTTGTCAAACTTATTTTCACTTACACTAGTCGACTCCTTACTCTTATTCAAAATTAATTTATATTTATTTTCTAAATCTATAACTTATTCAATCCAATTTCCCATCTTTTCATTTACCACTTCTTCTAGTTTTACTATTACTTCGATTTTTGAATTATTTACTTCTTTTTCAACCCTGCTTTCTAATTTTTCAATTGTACTTCGTAAATTTTCAACTGTACTTCCTAAATTTAGAACAGTACTTCCTAAATTTATGAAACTATTTTTACATGCTTCATCTATTTGTATTGTTGATTTTATTACATCATTTAATTTATCATCTACTTGTTTAATTTCACTATCATTTTTATCTTTCAAATCTAGTATCTTCTGTTCTACCCTGTGTTAATATGGATTACTTTCAACTTTTAATTGTTCAAATCTTTCATGTACCCTAACAACAAATATTTCAAATTTATCACTTAATTCTCTCCTAAGTTTTGAATTAACCTCTTTTAATTTCTTCCATTTCTGATTAATTTTAGAATTATCATTTTAAAATTCTTTATTATTACTATCCATTTTCTGACCAAGTTTAGAATTGTCACTTTTTAGCTCTACAAATATGGTCTTCATCATATCACAATATTATTCAAAGCTTGATTATAATTATTATTATTAATAACACTACTGTTAGAAATATCAACACTTAGTCCATTATCAACGGTGACAAGTTAACTTGTTGTCATATTACTGTCCTTATTACATTATTTTCTTCGTTGTTTTCCATTTCTATATTTCTACATAAACATTTCCTATTTCTTAAAATAATATAAATGTTGTTTAAATATTTCACTAATAAAATTTATAATTACTTACATTCGTCGCTGTATACTAACTCCGAACTCGTGTAAAGCACCTGGTTTGATTTTCCCATTATGTTTCTGGTTCCTTCATGTATTAAATTCTATGAAGTTCCAGAATGTGTGATGAAACTAGTTCAATGATGGTAATTCAGGTTGTATGATGATTCAGGTCCTGCATTAGAACCGTCATTTGAAACAGTAATTCTCTTCATGCCCGATGTTGTAGTAACATTTGAAGAAGGATTTGTGTCCCAAAAGGATTACTGGTTCAGGTTAGGTTTAATTTTCGGTAGAGCCGGATTCTCTTCTTAGGGTCCGAAGTTGGTACACTGGATAGGAAAACACTTCAAAATTACTATAACATGTTTCCTGTAGAAATAATTGCAAATTTATTCATTTCTCAATTTCCCAGCAATTCAAGTAAATGTAGGTGGTCACCGTCAATTAAAATTAAATTATTTTCTTTCCTTGAATCATTATTCTTCTTGTATTAAATATTACATTTTATCTTGAGAGCTCTTATTGGTTCTATCTTTGTTGAAAGTAGTAGGCAGAATGAATAGTGTAATTCTGTTATAACTATAAGATCATTATTACATCACATGATGGTAATTTAAATGATATTGGTTAATAGTCTTTTAATTATAAGGTTTAATTTGATTTGTTAAATCAAAAAGTTAATTGTTTTAACATCCAATCAGAGTTTAGTTATCTATCATTTATGAATATGAAGTTAAGCTGGTGTTCTTGTTACAGTTATAATAGAAGGCCTTATAATTTTCACAACAATGACTTAAAGCAATGTTTAAAAGCATAGTCTTACAAAAACTGTTATATTGTGCAATTTCTTCAATTGTTACTGAGACATTTTCATTCAAAATTAACCAACAATAATTATTTAGATGTTCTTATTAATTCAAGTTATATTTAAATATTAAAATACAACATTATTAACTTTAACTTTTTATTCATTATAGAGCGATTCCATGAAAATATGTTACCGAGGTGAAAATTTTTTAACTGACGAAGAAATAATTTTGTTGGTGTAATATATATCTGTAGACGTGTTTTTGTTAGAGTGGTTGAAGTGTGCAGGGGACAAAGCATTATGGAAGAAGTTAGAAAGCTGATTGAAACATTGTCAACTGAAGTGAAAGAGGGGTTTGAAAAGTGCAACGTGTGTGAAAAAATTCGTGATATTGAGACGAACATGCATCGGATGGAGGACAGATTGAAATGACTGGAATCTAAATTAGACTATCTCGAAAACCAGAGTCGCCGTAATAATATTGTGATATATGGTGTGCATGAAGAAGACAGAGAAAGCTGGGAGGAAACTAAACATATAGTTAAAAGAGTAGTGGCGCAAATCGGGATTGATTTGGTGGACAGTGATATTGAAAGAGTGCACAGTGTAGGTCGTTGGAATAGTGGAAAGAGACCGATTGTATGCAAATTATCACACTACAAAATAAAATGTTGGATCCTTAGAGACAGTAAATATCTTAAAGGGACCGGTATCAATATTGCCGAAGACTTTAGTGAGAAGGTGCGCCGCAAAAGAGACTTTCTTAAGCGACACATGCTCGAGGCGAGGAGGCAGGGCTGCCATGCAATCATGCAATTTAATAAATTGATTATAAATGGACGAATCTGGAGCAGGGAAAAACTACAAAATATGGACAACTCTGAAAATGAATTTGAAGAGGTCATTGACAGCGAGTCCCCAAAACATAGAGGGGACGCTTCAACAGCAGGTGGTCTCCTTACAGCAGAGGAGGGAGAAAATTCTACACGAGAGAAAGAGAGAGGGACCACTACCTTAATAACTCCCAGGAATCCAATAAACATACAGCAAAAAACGGCCGAACGCAAACAGCATACTCCACCTCTAAGAGGTGAACGACCGGCGGACACAAGAACTCCAACAAGAAAATCACTAAGACTTCTGAATCTACCCGCAGAAAAGGAACTATTGAGAGGGGGAAGTTCGAAAAATACAGGTAAGACTAATGACAAGGGAACACAATAGGGTTTGTTGACAGTCGGTTCATGGAATATCGAAGGGTTAAAACAAAAACTTTCAATGGACAGATGTGTAGAGTTTATTGAGACTTTTGATATATTAGCTCTAGGAGAAACATGGTTAAAAGCTAATGAATGCGTAAATCTATGTAATATGAAAGGTTATTTTAAGGGTAATGAAACTAGAGGGAAGAGAGGTAGATATCCAGGCGGTGTTGCCATTTTATATAAAGCTAACTTAGACCCATATATTAAAAAGGTAAATATTACTTTAAAAGAGGCAATTTGTATATATTACCATACAGAAAGAGCAGAAATGTGTCTGTTGTCTATTTATCGCCAACCACTAAATTCCAGGTATGCCAATCCAAATTTTTTCGTTGAATTGTCTGACTCGTTGGCAGAAATAAAAGATAGGTTTCCGGAAGCGGGAATAATAATTTTAGGGGACTTTAACTGTAGGATTGGGGAGGAAAATATCACTATAAAATCGGATGATAATGAAACACGAGGTGAGGGTAGGAGAAGCAAAGATAAGATTTTAAATTCAGAAGGAAACCAATTGTTAGCTTTTTGCGATGCATTTGAACTTGAAATTCTGAATGGGAAATATGGGGAAGATAAAATGGAGAACTGACATTTATTAATAAAAATGGAAGTAGCGTAATCGATTATTCAATATGCACACAAGACATGATTCCAGTCCTAAGTAATTTCTGTATAGTTTCCAGAATCGAATCACACCACTTCCCAAACAAACTTATTTTAAATATGAAAGGTATTAGTGAGACAGTTAATGATGAGGTGGCAACAATATTGCGGCCAATTATCCGTTTCAGGTGGATCGAGGATCTGAGAGAAGAATTTAACAGGAGTTTGGAAACGCTAATACAGGATCTGCAATTAAATGATCTTAGCGGGGAGGAAATTATTAAAACTTTGACAGAATGTTTTCAAAAAGCAGGGGAAAAATTCAAGGTTAAATACGCAATGAACCAGAAGGACAAAGGGTGGTACAATAATGCATGTAGAAAGAAGAAGAAATTTGTCGAAAGTAGTCTTTTAAAGTTTAGAAAAGAAAGCACAGATGAAAGCAGAAAAAATTATGCGCAAGAGAGAAAGGAATATAAAGACTTATTGGCAGAAACAAAACTAGCATGGCAAAATAAGAAATCCGAAATGAGAGTCGCGACTGAAAGTGGGAACATTGCGGACATATGGAAAGCGTTATGGGAACTCAAAGTAAAGTCCATAAATCGGACAAGAATAACGCCCGGGGAATGGAGAAGTTACTTTGATAGGGTGCTGGGAAATGAGAGGTTAAGATATAATCAAGGAAATATAGTTGAGATCCCTGACCCAATTCATATTCAATTACTGGATCAGGATATTTCGAAAAATGAAGTGGTTTCTTCCATTAAATGTTTAAAGAATGGTAAAGCACCTGGAATTGATGGAATACCAGGGGAATTCTTGAAAAATATGATATCATCCAATAAATTATTAGACGTTTTGAAAACTGCGTTCAACAAACTTTTTAATGGAGGAGATTATCCGGAAGCCTGGGCGACAGGTGTCATCCAACCGCTATACAAAGGGAAAGGTGGGGCACAGATACCAGAAAGTTATAGGGGAATTTGTCTCTTGTCAGTGTTCGGAAAAATATATTGTAAAGTACTTTACGAACGAATCAGACAATGGGCTAAAGAGAACAATAGGCTCTCAAAATATCAGGCAGGTTTTAGAGAAGGGTACTCCACGGTGGACAACCTATTTGTTCTGAGAACATTAATTGATGACAATCTGAAAATGAAGGGGGGTAAATTATTTTGTGCATTCATTGATTTTAAGATGGCATTTGATACTGTGGACCGAAGCGCACTTTGGGAAAAATTAAATCGGAAAGGATTGTCTCATAAAATGATACATGCTTTAATGTCAATTTATAAATATGTTAAATTTTGTATAAAAGTAGACCAAGGGCACATTACAGAGAGCAGTGAAGCCAATCGGGGAGTGAGACAAGGTTGCATTTTATCACCATTGCTATTTAATCTATTCGTTGATGATATTGTAGACGTAATGCTAGAAGGAGAAATTGAGGCTCCGGAGATAGGAAATGTTAGAATCCCAGTCCTGTTGTATGCAGATGATTTAATTATCTGTTCCAAGACAATCAAGGGATTGCAAAGAGGTCTTGACCTACTGGAAATATACTGTAGGAATTGGGGATTGACTGTAAATGCTAGTAAGACAAAAACAATGACCTTTAAAAATGGGACGGTTTATGGTAGAACAGAGGAATGGAAATACAGAGATCAAGTTCTTCAAAACGTGAAACATTTTGAATATCTTGGTACGACGTTGAAAATGAACGGAAAGTGGAAAAAAAACATTGATATAGCATTATTTAAAGGGAGGGGACAACTTAACAGTGTACTCGGTATTCTAGGTCGAGTGCCTGATATTCCAGTCAGCACATTAGAAAAAATGTATGGAGCGATGGTCAGGCCAGTAATGCACTATAGTAGTGAGATTTGGGGTTTCCAAAGAACGGAAATACTAAATAAGGTATATACGCATTTTCTAAAGTATATTACAGGACTTAGTAAGGCCGTTTCTAACTGTGGAATTTTATGTGAATTCGGGTCATTCCAGGACGACATTAACTGTAAAATTCGTGTACTCAAATACTGGTTGCGAGTAATCCAAGGTGAACAAACAATGCTTAGAGCAATTTGTTACGACCACCAAATTAAAAACATAGATGTTAAATTTTGGGCAGACGAGGTTAGGAGAGAACTCCAAAAGATTGGGATGGGCTGGATATGGGAAAAAGGGACTGAAAATCGCAAGAACGTGTGGAGAAAAATAAGGAGGAGGTACTTAGATGTAAACCAACAAGATACCTTCGCCGAATGTACAGGAAAACGATCACTGTGTTTACAAAGAGACCTAAAACACGTCTGGGGAAAAGAATCGTATATACTCAACCTAGGATTTAAGGAGAGATCAGGGCTTGCTTGGTTTAGGCTAGGGGCATGGAAATTTCTAAAAATTAGCGACGATCACGATATGCGAATATGTCCAATGTGCGGGAACTTTGAAGATGAGATACATATATTAGGAAAATGTAATGATTTAGAATATTGGAGACGTCAGTTATTACCGGAAAGATTTCTAAATTCAAATCGGGAAAGATTGGCATGCTACGAGTTATTGGTAAATCCAGAAAATTGGATAAACCTCGGTAAATTTCTGGACAAAACGCGAAAAATAAGGACAACACTCATTCATGAATAAATATATGTTATCAAAATGCAATACCATTAATTATTAACAATTATATATAAATTAATTAGTGTATAATGCTGTTGTGTTATTATTTAATTGTAATATTAATGTGTTTTCTTTATGTAATTGTAATGTTAATGTTTTTTTTAGTGTATAATGCTATTGTGTTATTACTTAATTGTAATATTATTGTGCTTTCTTTATGTAATTGTAATGTTAATGTTTTTAGTGTATAATGCTATTGTGTTATTATTTAATTGTAATATTATTATTGTGTTTTCTTTATGTAATTGTAATGTTATTGCTATTGTGTTATTACTTAATTGTAATATTATTGTGTTTTCTTTATGTAATTGTAATGTTAATGTTTTTAGTGTATAATGCTATTGTGTTATTATTTAATTGTAATATTTTTATTGTGTTTTCTTTATGTAATTGTAATGTTATTGCTGTTTTTGTTTATTTTTCTTTACACTAGTACCAATTATTACTTTATTGTAACGGACTGTCAACAGCACGTACGGCTTACTGCCTGTGCGACCCATATTTGTAAATAATATTGTAAATATCTTACTTTTTGTCTAATAAAGTCCTACTACTACTACTATATATCTGTAAATATCAAATTTCATAATTCTGTAAGAAATGTTTCAAATATGCATTAATTTAATCTAATAATAGCGGTTGAACTTGTCATATTCCAAAGCTGATAATATACGAAACATTTTACCAATTTCTAGTTAAATGATTTTGTCGCATCAATTCATTTTATTTGACAAAATCTCTTCCTAACCATGCTTTGGTCCCTCTTGATCGAAAATGAAACAATATTAATTGTATTCTAATAATCCTTATACCTTAAATGTGTCCTAGAGTTGTTAACTGTAAGTTATGGTCAATCAGTCGGTCAAAGAAAACGGATAAAAATTACTGTAAACTACATAATAATTGATGGATTATAATTTCCTCTTGGATTGTACGTTATTAGTACACAACTAACAGAAACATATTGACGACAGTTTCTTGTAAAGTCATTATTTTTCCCGCTGGAATCCCGTGGTTGACTGACTTTTTGTCCCCTCATTTATATTGCTAATACGCATGATGCGGCCGGTTGCTTGCCTGACTCCGATGTGTATTAATATAAGCATGGTTTAAGTAATCTGGTAGACTGTTCGGCTCAGCTCTTTCATAAAGTAATTACTGGCCCCTCATATGTGACAATTTGAGCTAAAAGGCAGTCAGCGGAAGGATTTAAATGTAGAGTAATTCCATGAAAATATCATACCGATGTGAACATTTTCAAATTGGCGCAGGAATATTTTTTTCGATGATATATAATTCTTTACAGATGAAATGTTTTGATTCCATAACGTAATGTTTGAAATACGGATTATTTTGATTCTAAAATTAATAGTAGAACATGACATATTCCGAAACCTGAAAACACATGCTAAATTAAACGAAATTTTATTTTACGATTTCACTGTATAAATTTGTATTGTTTCACTCACTCTTTGGTTATACCATATTTCGGTCCTCCTTATCGTAAATGTAATACTAGTAATTGTATTATAATATGCAAAATAATTAAAATGCCCCCTATAATTATTAAGGGTAAACACATAAAACAAAAAAAAATATTGAATACAATACGATAATTGATGGATTCAAATTTCCTCTGGGATTCTACGTTATCGGTGCGTAACTAACAAAAAAATTATTAACGATATTGTCTTGTAAAGTAATTACGTTTCCCACTAGAATCCCGTGACTGCCTTTTTTTATATTGCTACTACGCACGGCGCACTCTGTTGCTTGCTACACAGAATATTATAAAAGCGATTGCAACAAATGCAGCTATTCCGGCAACTCATGGAGTTCACTGTGAAAGTGTTGAAGCAGTATGTTATTGAATATGCACAAATTTCAAATACACAATCAATGCGAAAAGTTCAGACGTTTCGTGTCTGAATGAAAATTATAGTTTTATTAATGACAATTAAATAATTCCTCATTTTGCGATCATTCAATTTGCATGTTATTGTGCTTTACCGCAATTGGAGAATTCACAAGTATCGTGTATGATAGAAATTTATATTGTTATTAGTGGCATTTAAATAATGCCACATTATGCGATTCTTCAATATTTCGGTAGAATATTGTGTACTGGTATTATAAACAAGTGCGCAGATCTTAACGTGTTAAATGCGTGTGTGCGAGTCGTTTGATTTCAAAGGTTCTTGCATTAGCTTGACCTTTGACATGCGATGTGTGTCGTATTATCGGGGATCCACAGTGCGATGTTGCCACAGTTCCATTATTGTGCTAGAATTCACTTTGTGAAACAGAGCCATGCATGTTTATTGCAACAGCAGTTTTAAATCATATCAAGTTACTTGTATGAAAAATACAATTGGCGTGGCGTATATGTGATTAAGTATGTATAACCGATAGTGTAAAACAAATTATTATTGGGTGTAGCGTTATTGGAAATCAACAGAGTGAAAACAAGTATGGCATCGCTGTACTATGTGCGCCAGCTGGGAACAGTCATAAGCTACGATTTCGTGCATTGTAAGCGATTTCATTCAATTGTTTAGTTTAAAAATATAACTCATGTCAGCAATATAATTTGTAATCAGTTGCTTTGAAAGAATTATAACAGAATTTTCCACATTTAACTAACAATTTTAATAATTTTATACTGCACTTTTTCGTTATTTCTTTGTCTTTAAAGTTGAGACGCGTTAAATGCGTGTTCTGGAACGAACACTGCAAATTCTATATCGGCATTTTTATTTATTTCAGTGGTTCAACCTATTAACGGCATCAGATAAATTGTAATTAGTTAATATGAACGTAATAACATTTTACTCATATTAGGCATATTTAACTATAGAGAAGGACCTTTGTTTTTAAGTAGTTAATATTTTCTTTACTTTGTGAAATTTAAAATGATACATGGTAACCAAGTTAAATAAATTACACTATTTATTTAATATTTTTACAGCATATCAAATTGTACAGTTCCTATACATGATAAAAGGAGCGAAGTTCTTTATTCATCTACATATTATCGCCTTTTATCTATTATCTGTCCACAGTAATTATGCCCGAGGGAAGGTCTTTCACAGCAATCATAGCATTTTCCCGTTGCTTTCCAAACCCTTGAAGGATGATGATGATGATGATGGCCATATTGTTTCGGGGACCATTTGGGCCTTAAAGGTTTCCTGACATTTGTCTCATATATGAGGAAAAACCCCGACAAAACCTCAACCAGAGAAAGTGTCTCGACCGTAAATAGAAAGCGGGCCCGCTGCGTGACAAGGCAGCACGCTAAGTCGAGACCACAGCGGTCGATTTATCTATTAAAATTTCATATTATTTTGTAATATTTGAATAATATTTGCAGCTCCACAAACATAAAGTCTCAATAAAATTTACATGTCAGTAAGTCACAGAACGTAGTCAGTCAGTCACACATCACATATTAGGTTATAACTATGGTCTGAACTGTGATTTTTGTTTAGATTTTTATTGAGAATGTAAACTGAAATGTGTCCTCCAAACGGTATTTTGGTGAATTGAATTAGGAATCACACTTCAGAGAATGATACAGATGAAAATTAGGTGCATGTTGAGTTCATATTAATGTCAGTCAGTCACACATACTTCGATAGATAATACGTACCCCTGTTTTTCTTCAAAAGTTCTATATTTAAGTACATGCTTAACCACACACTATTCCTCTATCATATGACGTATATAATACCCTTAACTTCAATCAATTGTAATATGTATGGAACCATTTTGCTGCAAAAGTGTATTGTAAATGTCAATCGGTCACATATGGAATTGCTCTATAATATTAAAACTCTGCTTTACTAGTTACATTCTAAATAAAAAACGAAACCTAAATCACAATTTAGACCGGATTTATGACCTAATATGTATTGTGTGACTGACTGAATTTATTCTATGACTGACTGACATATCTGAATTTCGTTTAGAATTTCAAAATGAAAATATTACACAAATGTAACAAAATACTTTTAAATTAGACAAACCGCTTCGGTAACAGGGATTAATAAATAATTACAAACACTTACTTACTCGTTGGCATTATCGAATCCGTAGGTTCGTCGCCGCGCGGACATACTCTCCCCATACATCCCTACCATGAGCTATTGTTTTTCAATTATTCTCTGTATAATCTACTTCCCTCAAATCATAGTTAATGTTATTCTCCCACCTCATTCTTGGTCTACCAACTGGGCATTTTCCCTCCAGGTTTGCTTCAAGAATCTTCCATGCACGTCTTTCATTCCCCATTCGTCACACATGTCCTACCCATCGCAGTTTATGAGACTTAACTATTCTTATTATATATGGCTTCCTATAAAGACCAAGTAGTTCACTGTTCTGTAGTCTTCTCCATTCACCTGTCTGTTCACCTTTCTTTGGTCCAAAAATTTTCCTAAGAAATTTAGTGTCCTCTCCTCCCTTAAAGCAGGAATTCATGTTTCGTATGCATATAACTGAGGGAATAACAGTTTTATATATCTATAGTTTAACATTTCTTCAAAGGAGTTGGGACGTCAAGAGTCCCTGTAGTGCACAATAGCACACATTTACAGAATTGAGCGTATGCCAAATTTGTTTGTGCATCTCATTCCTATTTCTGATAATTGTTCCTAGGCATTTGAATTCAACCACTTCCCCAAAATTTCCCTCCTTTGTCATTAGCTGTCCATTTTCATTATGTAATCTATTTCTATATGTGACCATATATTTAGTTTCATTGATATTTAATTCCAGTCCCTATTTCTTAGTGTTGCTCAACAATGTGTGCTTGTTGGTCTTAATACTTTTTCGCTATGGGCCAATAGTACATCATCAGCATAAACTAACAACTTATTAATTCCATTGGGTTGTAGCCTCTAATGATCTGGTAGCATACTTTATCAATTGCACGAAAAATGTTAAATATAATTTTGCTGTAAGATAAATATTAATTTAAATCAGTAACGTAATTAAATTAACTCGCTTACCATGTACAATTTTAAAATATATAAAATAACAAAAATATTAAATACTTAATAACAAAAGACATTCTGTATTGTTAAATATACCTACTAAAATTGTATGTACGTATATGCGTATGTGTGTGTGTGTGTGTGTGTGTGTAGTAACTAAATACAATTTACCTGATGCAAGATTTAATATTACTGACTTATAGATTATACCATACAAATAAAAATGTTAACATTGAATACCAGAACGTATGCAGATCCCTAATAAGTTAGTTATTTACCAATGAACATGTATTTTCATACAAATACATGAGTAAGCTTTCCAATTGCGGACACAGTGAATTGCTCGTATTGTTGTTATTAACCTTACGCTTCATTCGTCTGGTGACTCACTTCATTACATCCATGTATGAGATTTGCTTATGCAGACATTATCTAACTTCCATTAGTAAATATTATGTTTCCTGTCACACATGAAATTGCACACTATAGCTGAATTATTTGTGTCAGGATGCCTTAATACAGAGCACTGTTTCGAGTCCTCATGAGAGAAGAAAGTTTTTCTCATGGAATTTCGGCGCAGAATCGTGAAAAATTTGGGCAACTACAATATTTAGCGGCTGCAGTCGAGAAAACCAGTCATAACGGCAGGCGTATCCAACATACTGACAACACGTCACCTCTATATGTTGGCCAGATGATTGGCCACCTCTGTGATTGATATATTTGAATGTGAGATCAGCAGCCGGCTGGTAGGCCAAGGACTTTCTAGGCCTTTCGCGCCATTAACTTTTCTTAAACACATGAACTTTTCAATTTATTGCGCTGATTGTTTGTTTAAAAGTCGTGCATAATCTATAACATACGGTCCGACGCCTTCACGTCGTGAACGCAATGAGTCCGTGATATCTGGAATATGTTCAAACTGTTTTTCTAGAAATTTATTTCCTTCTTCTACATAATTTTGTGACCCATCCTAAAGTTATTCGGTTGGATTTACAGCTCAGATTATAGAATTTTGCACCATTTTTATCTCCTTTTCCGATTTTCCGTACATCAGTGCCATCCCTTTTACTTCGCCTCCAAACACATCATACGCTTTCCATGGTACGAATCAAAGAAGTTCCATTTTATATAAAAGTCCAAGTATTCAAGTAAGCACTGTCGCATTACATAAATGTATAGGCCTATTTTTATTTACATCATCTGCTGTTCCAACTGAAAAAAATTATCACCTCAAGTTTTGGAAGAAGTGCCTATAGTTCAGAAAACAGTTTTCTTAAGCAAACATATATAGCACACTTGCCATGTGTCACATAACCTAACAGTAGAACAAAGTGTGTCTTCTGAACTTCTCTGTCACCTTCCATCTATACTAGGCAACATCAATTATTATTGAAATAAAGTTCTTGTTCCAAAGAACTACCTGTATCTCATTTTCTTCTTCTTTTATACCCCAGGTTTGTCATTTGACATTCCTGGTTTCTCTTCTGGCATGGCGTACTTGTAACCCACTTCTGAGGTTGGGGCGCCTGGAAGGCGGGGTTACGTTTATTCTTTATGGGTGTAATTTTCTGAGAAATCAACAAGTATGGCGGCTCCTTTACTGCAACCTATTCCCGAATATATTTAAATGCTTCCGCTGACTGCCTTTTAGCTCAAGTTGACATAGAGGAAGGCCAGTAATTATTTTTGGAACAGCTGAGCCGAACAGTCTACCAGATTTCCTAAACCATATTTATGTTAATCCTCAGCAGAGTGCAGCAAGCAACTGACTGCGTCTTGCGTATTAGCAATAGGCCTATAATTGAGAGGTCAGTCAGTCACGGGACAGTAGCGGGAAAAAATAATTACTTTAGAAGAAAATGTCATCCATACTTGTTTGTTAGTTGTGTACCGATAACGTAAAGTCCTAGAGGAGATTTTAATTATGTTATGTACAGTAATTTTTATGTTTTCCGTGATTGATTGACTGTCCATAACTTACAGTTAACAATTATAGGACACCTTTTAGGTGTATAGAACATTCGAAAGCAATTAATATTATTTACGTCTAATGAGGACCAAAGTATGGTTTAACAAAAGAGTTCGTGAAATAAAACGAATTAATACGACCAGATGATTAAACAACAAATTGTTAAAATTTTGCGCGTTTTTACAAGTTTGGAATATGACAAAGTTCTACCACTAATTATAGATTAAAATAATGCACATTTCAAACATTATCTTATAGAATCTGGAGATTTGATCTTTAAATATATACATATTATGTCAACAAAATTATTCCTGTGTCAATTTAAAAATGTCCACCTCGGTATGAAATTTTCATGGAATCGCTCTATATTATTATTACTACTACTCTGTAACGAATAATAGTAATAATAATAATAATAATAACAACAAATATTATTTTCTTCATTATTATGATTATTATTATTATTAATATTATTATTATTAGTAATAGTAGCAGTAGTAGTAGTAGTATTAGTAGTAATAGTAATATTATTACCAATGAGAGGCAAGTCACTGTGTTTCTCTCACTAGTGCTCCTCGTATTCTATTCAATGAAGATCAATTCAATAACGTATACCCAGACAAATAAAATCTCCATCAGGTTGTGCGGCATGGGGTTGTTGAGTACGTGCAGGTGGATTCATTGAATTCTATTGACCAGTGATGACGTGTGAAATATTTTACCGTTATATTACCCAAATATTGTTTCGTAATCTATAAATAAGGCTTACTAATTGAATATCTATGATTAATAGGCGATCATTATTAAATAACTAACAAACTCACTGGCACTATCAAAACCCGCAGGTTCGCGGCCGCGCGGACATAATCTCTCCGTAACGTGAGATAATGTGTTCCAATCATTTCCAGTATAATCTACATCCCTCAAGTCTAATTAATACTATTCTCGCACCTCATTCTTGATCAACCAACTGGATGTTTTCTCTCTGGTTTCCCTACAAGAAGCTTCCATGCATGTCTTTCATTCCCCATTCGTGCCACATGTCCTGCCCATCGCAGTCTACGAGACATAACTGTTTTCATTATATCTGGCTTCCTGTAAAAACCACGTAGTTCATTGTTATGAAGTCATCTTCATTCATCTGTCTGTTCTTCTCTCTTTGGTCCAAAAATTGTCCTAAGAAATTTATTCTCAAATACTCGTAATCTACTTTCTTTCATTATGTTAATATATTAAATTATATATTATTTTTATATGTTATATTAGTTTTTAATTATGTTAGGGCGCAATTCCAAACTATTTTTTCGAAGCATACAATAGAGGCTGTCTCGTGCGAATTCATTTCCTGTAATTTTCTTTCGTGGGATATAAGTATTCTTTTTAGTTCCATACTGATATCCAAAATAGCCTGAAGTTCTGAAAGTAATTCTATCTATTAAGTGGAGACACAGACACATTTACATTTTTGTTTATGAAGAAGTTATCTGTTGGTATATATTTTTATTCGAAAATTTAGAGAATAACCCTGACCTGTCTGTGTTTCACGCAAATTCAGAAACATAACTAAGTTTTAATTTTCAAGACTTAATTTTATTATTATTATTGTTATTATTATTATTATTATTATTATTATTATTATTATTATTATTCAAACCAACAATAGGAAAATTCAGTCTTCATGAAGATAGTAACGACAATGGGGTTAGATTAGTCACCTTTGCCACATCAAAGAATCTCATTGTTAAGAGAACAACATTTCAGCATAAGGATATTCATAAATACACCTAGACGTCTCCACATGGCGAAAATCGGAACCAAATACATCATGTATTAGTGGACAAATGCTGGCACAGTAGCATCATCGATGTTAGATCAGTTAGAGGGACAGACTGCAATTCGGATCATCATCTGGTCAGGGTGAAAATCAGACAACGGCTATCGCTTATGAGAGGAACAAACTCTAAACATAATTTTGTGAAATTTGAATTAAAAAACTTGAAAAATGATGAAATGCGGCAAGAATACCAAATCAAAATTGCTAATAGATTTGAAGTACTGGAATCTACAGATGACAATGTGGCAAACGAAGAAGAAACTGATATAAATCAAGAATGGGAGGCTATAAGAGGTACCATTAATTTGTCAGCATCAGAAAGCATAGGTTGTTTAAAAATGAGGCAAAACAAGGAATGGTTTGATGAGGAATGTGCTGACATTGCAAAGAAAAGAAAGCTAGCAAAAATGAAACGGTTACACGAGCCAAATGAGGTAAATTTAGAGCAATTGAGTAGTATTAGACGGGAAACCACCAAGATACTAAAGAGTAAAAAGAGGGAATATTTGAGAGAGAAGATTAATGATCTTGAAATGAATGCAAAAAATAGGAACATTAGAGAATTATATCAGGGAATTAGTATAGAGACGAAAGGGTTTCAGGCTAGAACAAACATAATTCGGAATGAAAGTGGGGATATGATTGCAGATTCCAGGAGTATATTAAATAGATGGAAAATTACTTTAGTCAGCTATTAAATGTACATACAAAACAGGACATTGATGAGGATAATTTACAGACAGCAGAAATGCTAGTCGCAGAACCAAGTGCATTAGAGGTTGAAATAGCGATTGAAAAATTGAAGAAGTATAAAGCATCAGGTTAAACGAGACGTCAACGCCGACGACGACGCAATTGAATGCGAGTTCTGCAACACGTGGCAACACCTAAAATGCAGTGGACTCATGGAAGGGGAGTTCGATATATTAAAGAGACCGAACCACAAGCTCACGTGGTTATGCTCAATATGCAAACCCAAACTCCTAAAAGTCACAGTAGCAGATATCGAAGAATAAGTTACTGAGAAGATAAAATCGCAACTTCACTCCACCATGGAACAGATGATGATCCAAATAAAATATATAATCAGACAGGAGATCAAAACATCAACATCACACGCCTATAGGCCAACCGTAATTTGTGAGACAGAAAGCATGACCACAGATATTCAGGGTCAGGAACAAGAAAAAGACAGGGACCCAAATAAAACATATTCCAATGCAACAGCACATAATACAAAAAAGGGAAAAGAACAGGAAAATAACGAAGGGGAAATGAAAACGAAAGAACAAGAAACAGCACAACACACACAACAGGAAACAGCTGATGAAGGGAAGAAGGAAGAAAGAGGAGAACTACAGGCAGTAGCAAAAAATGCATGGATATTCGTAGGACGGCTGCAGGAAAACACAACGGAAACAGCAGTACAAAACTATCTAAAGAAGAAGAAGAAGCAAATAAGAGGGCCTATAATCTGTGACGAAATAAAAGTGCGGGGCAGATACAAGGCATTTAGAGTCGGAGTCGACTTTGACTACGTGAATCTAATAGAGGACCCAAATTTCTGGCCGAAAGGAGTCAACGTACAAAGATATCGATTTCGTAGGCAATACAACCAAGGAGTATCACTCGAACAAAATCCTTCTATGGAACACGGAGGGCTTTAAAAATGCAATATCATACATCAACTCGGATACAATAAATAATATAGAAGCCATCATCGCAACCGAAACATTTCTAACAGAACCTACAGATCTACAAGGATTCTACAGCGCACACTCACTTGCAACCATCACCTCGGGAAGACCAGCTGGAGGGGTATCCATCTTCTTCAAGCCAGGGATCGGTAAACTGAAAGAAATAAAGAAATACTACAATACAGTTATTGTGAAGACAGATTTACTAACGATCATAGGAACCTATATGAATCCACAAATGACAATAGAAGACGCAATGGAAATGATTATAGAAGCCATTTCCCAGACAAGAGAGGACAGAAACGTCATCATTGCAGGGGACCTCAACTGCAGAATAGACAAACAGAACCTCAAAACAGAAATCATAATGGAGGCCATAATGGAAGAAGGATTCACATTGATAAATAAGAAAACTCTCACAACATACATTGCCTACAATGGAACTAGTGCGATAGACCTGTCCTTTATAGAGGAAAATATATAAATGTAATGCAACAAGAAGGGTTGTGGAACGCCCATAAGAAAACATATCCCTATCATAACAACCATAGAAATAGATACGAAAAAGGAGCCCAAAGAAAAGAAACAAGTCTCACACTCCAGAAAAATGAACCTGCAAATGCTAATGGAAAACAAAGAAGAAATTGATAGGACAAGACAACTCGTAAACGACGGGAAACTGACAGAAATCTCATACTGTTATACATCGCTGATCAACCTGGCCACCTTGAAAAGGAAACAACGGCATGCACAAATATGGTTCGACAGTGAATGTTATGGTGAGAGAAAGAAAACCCTACAAGCACTAAATATAGCTAAACACAGCAGGAAAACAGAAGATCTAGCTACATACGCAAAGAGAAGAAAAACATACAAACAACTGTTACAAGCGAAGAGAGCAGATAACCTGGAAAAAGAGGCCAACAAACTAGCAGAAGATGCAAAGAAAGATCCCTTCGCAGCACTACGAAAGAAAACCGCACCAACAACTGGGACAATCACTATGAAGACATGGGAAGCACACTTCGAAAGAATCTTGAATGTAGAGGAAGAAGCATTCAACGCAACAGTCGAATATGAAGTCCCACAATGCCCAATTCGCATAAGTACCTCAGAATTAAGAAATGTCATCCTTTCGGGAAAAAATAGGAAAGCTGCGGGCCCAGACAATATATATATATATATAGAACATGTAAAAGAATCCGTAGAAATCTTGCAAGACCTCTGGACTGATTTAATGAATAAATGCTTAGAAATCGGACAGATACCGGAAAATTGGAGGGAATCCTCAATGAAAATTTTGTATAAGGGAAAAGGGAAAAAAGAAAATCCAGACTCGTATAGAGGAATCGTATTAGAAAACACGATCTTTAAAATATTCACCAAAATCCTCAACAACAGACTACAGGCTGAAGTCGATCATCTGATACCCGAATGCCAGTTCGGTTTTCGGAAAGGAAGAGGAACACTACAAGCTGTAGCATGCTTATGTGAACAAATAGATGAAGCGCTAAGACACCCGAAAGGAAAATTCTACACGATATTCGTAGATTTTCGGAAAGCCTTCGACCTAGTGAACAGAAAAACTCTAATAGAGAAACTGAAGATGATGATTGGAAAAACACACCCACTGATAAAAACAATAGAGAACATCATGAAATATAACTACATAAGAATAAAAAATGACGTCGAAACCGGAGGAATCATCAAGCAAACAAATGGGGTATTACAAGGGGACCCCATCAGCCCTACACTATTCAACATCCTCACAGCAGACTGCCAAAATATAATAAATGGTGATCAAACAACTATAATAATGTATGCAGATGACATGGTGATTGGATCCCAAAATAAAGTAGAACTGCAGGAAACAGTGAATAAATTAGAAGAATGGGCACACCAAAATCAACTTGCAGTAAATGAGGACAAGACATTTCATATGACGTTCAGAAAAGGGGGAAGGAGAGCAGCAGAAGATACCATCACACTGGCAGGAAGTCCTCTAAAGACAGTCAACAGGTACAAATATCTAGGTATCACCATGCAGACCACAGCGACATCCTTCAGCATACACGTCCAAGACAGAACAGCAGCAGCAATAAAAGCGATCTACAATATCAAGAACCTTACAAAACTAACAACAGACACTGCAATGACACTTTTCCACACAACGATAGCCCCCATAGTTACATACGGAATCGAGATCATATGGCAGAAATTAACAGTCAGTGACCTCAACAAAATAGAAAAAGTGAAAGCAAGCTTCATGAAGAGAATCACTGGAACTGGAAAAACAGCACCATCCAGATTAATTTATGAACTTTATGCGAGAAACATATTTCATAGAAGACATCAGGATAACATACCTCCTACCATCTACAGAACCATATCAAAAAGCAGTAAAAGTGAGGGAACAGAAACGGAAGGAAATAAATGAGGAATTTTACACCTCCAGTGCCATGACAGACAGAAACTGGACAAGAGAATGTCAGACACTGAGACACGTTGTAACCAGACTAGCGATACATGGCTTTCATCACAAGGTCTGCGAAAATAAAAAATTCCACCACCCAACTGAAGACTGGAGATTTGCACTGTGCGGTGATAAGTGTAAACTTTATCATATCACAGAGTGTAAAAACAGAGGAAAATCAATTAATGAATAAGCAAAGAGTGAAAACAAGTGATCAGTGGAAAAGAACGTAAAACGTTCGAAACTAATGCTCTTCTGAGTGCTCCTTTATATTATTATTATTATAAAGCATCATGTTAAGATGAGATCCCAGCAGAACTGATAAAATCATGGGGAGAAAAATTAATGGACAAGAAACGCTGGTTGCTTAGTATGATTTGGGAAAAATAAAGTCTTCCAGATGAATGGAAAGAATCTATTATCATACCCATTTATAAGAAAGAAGATAAAACTGATTGCAACAACTACAGGGGCATATCATTACTTTCAACAAAATTCTAACAAATATATTAGTCAGCAGGCTTACTCCCTTTATAGATGACATTCTAAGAGATCTTTAATGTGGATTTAGAAGAAATAGGTCTACAACAGATCAGATTTTTAGTATAAAACAGATTTTAGAAAGTATATGGGAATATAATGATACTGTACATCAAATATACGTGGACTTAAAAAAAACACGTGATTAAATTAAGAGGGAGAAGTTATATAGTATCCTGTTGGGGTTCGGAATTCCTAAAAAGTTAGTTGGACTTAAACGAATGTGTCTAAATGGCACGAAGAGTAGGGTGCGTGTAGGCAAACAGTTTTCGGACACTTTTGAAGTCCAGAATGGGTTGAAGCAAGGAGATGCATTATCTCCTCTACTATTTAATTTTGTACTAGATCATGCCATGAATTCGTTAGAGAATAAGGAAGGCTTACAACTAAATGGTATTAATAAGCTGTTAGTTTAGGCTGATGATGTAGTACTATTGGCCGATAGCGAGGAGATACTAAAGGACAACTCGCACACACTATTGAGTAACTCTAATAAATTAGGACTGGAAGTAAATATCAATAAAACTAAATATATGATTACATGTAGAAATACATTACATAATGGAAATAGACAGCTAAATGAAGGAAATTTTGAGGAAATGGTTGAATTCAAATACCTTGGAACAATAATCACAAATAGAAATGAGATGCACAAAGAAATTAAACACAGGCTAAATTCTGGAAGTGCGTGCTATTATGCATTCCAGAGACTCTTGATGTCCCAGGTCCTTTAAAAAAACATTAAACTGAAAATATATAAAACTGTTAATCTACCAGTTATATTATATGGGTGCGAAACATGGACTTTTACTTCAAGGGAGGAAAGGAGATTACGAGTATTTGAGAATAAAGTTCTTAGGAAAATTTTTGACCAAAGCGAGATGAACAAACAGGTGAATGGGGAAGACTACATAACAATGAACTACATGATCTTTATAGGAAGCCAGATATAATAAGAATATTTAAGTCTCGTAGACTGCGTTGGGGGTCCCTCCATGGTATCTTTACCTTGTCGTGGTGGAGTGGCTTGCGTTCTTAAATGATCCTGAGAGCTATGCCGGCGGTAGCATTGCTGCCGATAGGGTTACCCATGCCGGACTGGTCGAAGGTGATAAGCCAGACGAAAAAAGTACCTTGGGCGAAAGAGTGACGATCTTTCGCCGTAAAAATACAACCGTCAAGAAATGCGGACGTGGGTTCAACTGGGGTAAAATTTTCCGGAGGTCAAATAGTCCCCCATTCGGTTCTCCGGGCGGGGACTATTTCAGGGAACCCATGCCAAAGGCTCAAACACAGGGACATGTTCCTAGAAACATGGAATGTTAGGACTTTATATATAGTATCCTGCTGGAGTTCGGAATTCCTAAAAAGTTAGTTAGACTTATACGAATGTGTCTAAATGGCACAAAAAGTAGGGTGCGTGTAGGCAAAGAGTTTTTCGGACACTTTTGTAATCCAGAATGGGTTGAAGCAAGGAAATGCACTATCTACTCTACTATTTAATTTTGTACTTGAGCATGCCATTAAATCTTTACACAATGAGGAAGGCTCACAACTGAATGGTATTAATAAACTGTTAGTTTATGCTGATGATGTAGTATTGTTGGCCGATAGTGAGGAGATACTAAAGGACAATACGCACACACTATTGAGTAACACTAAGAACTTAGGACTGGAAGTAAATATCAATAAAACTAAATATATGGTCACATGTAGAAATACATTATATAATGGAAATGGACAGCTAATGACAAATAAGGGAAATTTTGAGGAAGTGGCTGAATTCAAATACCTAGGAACAATGATCACAAATAGGAATGAGATGCACAAAGAAATTAAACATAGGCTCAATTCTGGAAATGCATGCTATTATGCATTGCAGAGACTGTTGATGTCCCAACTCCTTTCAAAAAACGTTAAACTGAAAATATATAAAACTATTATTCTACCAGTTATATTATATGGGTGCCAAACATGGACGCTTAGCTACTTTAAGAGAGGAAAGGAGATTACAAGTATTTGAGAATAAAGTACTTAGGAAAATTTTTGGACCAAAGATAGATGAACAGACAGGTGAATGGAGAAGACTACATAACAATGAACTACATGGTCTTTATAGGAAGCCAGATATAATAAGAACAGTTAAGTCTCGTAGACTGCGATGGGCAGGACATGTTGCACGTATGGGGAATGAAAGACTTGCATGGAATCTTCTTGTAGGAAAACCAGAGGGAAAACGCTCAGTTGATAGACCAAGAATGAGGTGGGAGAATAACATTAACTATGATTTGAGGGAAGTAAATTATACAGGGAATGATTGGAAAGCATTAGCTCAGGATAGGGATGTATGGAGAGCTTGTGGTCCGTGCGGCTATGAACCTACGCGTTCGATAATGCCAGTCAGTAAGAGTAAGTAAATAATTATTTTTATAGGTTTTCAGGCTTTATCAATGCAACTTATTACAATTTAACCTAGTAAAAATGTAAAAAGCGTAAATCCTACACAATAAATAATGAAATTGTATTTTCAAGAAATGGAAGTACTAGGCCTATGGTTTTAACATAATGTTTAATTTTAGTGCATTCAGTTCTCAGACTTTGCCCTATAATGTAACTAATGAGTCAGATCGGAGTTGAGGGAAATTAATATTTTGAATATTTAGATGTCTTTGTTTTCATATTCTTATTATGTTATACATTAGCAGGTACCGTATTTGATTACAAGCGTTGTCTTACATTTCATGCGCTGACGAAGTCTCAAGCGCACTTCCTTTCTACTCGTATTTTCTTGAAAATGATACAAGCATGGACGCTTTATGGTAAAATGCAGGCGTTCGGAGCTTCCATGCAAATTTAAATCTCAAGAAATCATCAGTCTTAATTATGCACATAGCAGCGTCTATGCAAATATTAATTTACTTAAATGAACCCATATTGATTGTAGTCCTCTTCCAAGACGCAGTTACTATGTTGTTCTTGTATTAAGCTACACGTCTTGTTTGTACATCAAAGACAGGGTTTCTTATTAGTTTTGTTGTGTATATGCAATATTTACCTTACTTGTATAAAGTATTGGCAAAGCACAGTAAATATTGGGTTTTGAATCTTGTGCTATCTCGTTTTCAAACTTAATGTTAATGCTGACTGCTCTTTCTGCACAAGTCAAGCATCTCGTCATTTCTGAATGAAAGCAACATATGATAGATAATGTTGTTTATTGGTAGGATATTTCTTTTTTAGTTACACAAATAATATTTCGGCTTGTATAACATTATGAAATAATAAACTAATACTTTTACAACTAACCTAATACTAAGGTTTACACCTGCGTTTGGCCCTAAGTTAATGTACAGTTGAAGATAGATGTAAATAAATAAATAAATAATTTTTCTTGTGAAATATAAAGTTTAATCTCAATTCCTAACTAAATAATTAATTAAATCATAGTATATTTGCAACCATAACATTTATTTTATTATCTACTCTCTCTGGAGTCTCTTCATTTATATAAAGATTGCATTACACCGGATTAGTAAATATTTAAGATTCTACCACGGCAATCATTATTTTATTCACAGAATCTATCCAGTTTTATTTTGTGGAATGAATGAGATACAATCTAATCTACGGTGATATTTAATATGTTATAGTGTTCATCTCCTATTCTGCTTTATGTTGACACACAGGCTCGGAATCATAACGAAATACGCGAGTGTGACTACATTATATCACCAGAAACATTTATTGAAACACCTGTAATTTGTTAAACCAAATTATTTTTTTACCTAACACGAGATAAGTAAATGATGATGAAATTACATGGTGTGGTAGGGAAGATGATTAGAGAGTGTTAGGGTATTCAGGTATCGGGAGAATCTCGAAAAAACAGAAATATTCTGGTGCGTCCCACCACCAATACCACCGGAATCACTAGGATTCGAACCTGAGATCCCAGTCGGGACAACCGTGCGCACTAGCCTCACGTCCACTGAGACGATTATATCAATGATTGTCAAACTCGAAAACAATTCAGAAATTGGCGTATATTTTGCGCCCTGATGAGTGGGTAGCCAAAGGGCTACTTCTCCTCCTAAAATCGAAACCATAGTATACACCTGAAAGGAACTCTGTATCTGTTATGTGCCTCAGCGTTGAGATAGTTCCTGTTATGTGCCACACCTGATAATAGCGTAATCAGTTACAAGTTTAGTTTAACTTTTAATCACTATTAAGTAAAAATTCACATTTTAAATTACTCTTCAGTAATAATAGGTGAGTCGATATTTATAAGTCAGTTAGTAGTGTACTAGCGATTCACCTCTCGTTTCCCTAAGTACACCTACTTGTTCAAAATGCCTGAGCTATACTGAATACTTATTTACTAACCAACTAAACAAACTCACAAGCACTATGGAAAATGTAGGTTCAAAGCCGCATTGACATAACCACTCAATACATCCCTACTCTCAGCCAACGTTTTCCCTGTATAATCTACTTCCTTAAAATCATGGTTAATATTATTCTTCGCCTTATTTTTGTTATACCAACTGGACGTTCTCTCTGCATTTTCAACAATAAGTTATAATGCATATTTTTCATTTTCCATTAGTGCTACATTTCCTCCTTATGGCAGTCTAAGAAACTTAACTTGTCTTATTATATATGGTTTCCTCAAATATACTGTAATTCACTGTTATGTAGTTTTCCCCATTCGCCTCTCTGTATTTTGGTCAAAAATGTTTCCTAATAATTTATTATGAAATACTGGTAATCATTTCTCCTCCTTTAAAGTAAATTTTCACGATTCACGTCCATATAATATAACTGAGAGAATGACAATTTTATATACTTTTCAGTTTAACTTATTTAAGAGGGGTTGGGACGTCAAGAGTCCCTATAATGCATAATAGCATGCATTTCCATAATTGAGCTTAAGGTTAATTTATTTATGTATCTCATTCATGTTTGTAGTTTTTGTACCTAGGTATTGGAATATAGCCACTTCTTTAAAATTTCCCTCATTTGTCTTTAACTTTTCATTTCCATCATATATTGCATATCTGTGTGTGAACATATATTTTCATTTACTAATATTTACTTCCAGCCCCGTTACTGAATAGAGTGTGCGTGTTGACCTTAGCATTTCTTTGTTTCATCAGCACAAACTTAAAGTTTATTAATCTAATTTACTTGTAGCCCTTCTTCAACCTCTAAACAGTTTATAGCATGCGCTAGTACAAAACTGAAGAGATAGGAGATAGTGCATCTCCTTGCTTTAACCAATTGTGAATTTCAAATGTATCCGAAAACTGTTTGCATACACATACCGTAATCTTTATGCTATTTAGACAAATTCGAATAAGTCTAACTAATGTTTTAGGAATTTGAAACTCAAGCAGAATAGGGTAAACACTATAGTTATTGGCCACTTAAGAAATAATTTTTCTTTCTATAGTGCTAACGCATATAATAATATTCTGACATTCAAATATTATTATTGGGATGTATTTATGATCTTTACCCTAGGTGTTCCAATAAAAATCCTACTTTGTTCTGTAATATATTTTATTTTATATTTTTTTATGAGGACTTGTACTTTTGTATAGTGATTTGCCACAATTTTATAGTTATTGGCCAATGTGATGATAGTGATGGGCCAAAAAATTTTTAAAGGAAATTCACTTAATACAATGGCATTTTACACATACATGTTATGTACAAAGTTGCTATAATATAGGCTAATGTAAATTAACAATAATGTGTGTAAAGTAGGAAATAATAATCATTTGTTTGAATAAGTAGTATACTGGAACAATTTTAAAACCCTTATTTACAATCCTACGACGTTGACATTTCAATACTTCTGCATACAGTTTATCGACTGCTGAATCTCCTGAATCAGAATCTTCGCACTCATATGAACTGTCTGAATTGTCTTCCTTTTAGCAAATATGGCACAGAAAATCAGCTTCGTCATTTCAGGAATATGTATCTGATGAGTCTTTGGTATGCACCTCTTGTGAAATAACTTGTGACATTCAGAACATATTGTGTTTTCTTTCAATGTAATTACCTTCTTACAAAGAGAGCAACTAGGAAATAATACCCGCTTAATATTCGTCCTCGGCCTATTTTCCAAATTTTCATCTCCCTTATCTGCCGGATTCTGTACAGCATTATTTGAGGGATCAATTTGTGATTTGTTATTTGCAGGAAATTTTGATTGTTTCTATTCCTCCCGTTTTCTCTTTCGTTCTTCCTTCTGTTCCTCAATTTTACACTTTTCTTCTTTCTTTTTTTCGAACATATCTTTATATCTGTCTGAAGTTATTGCAAAAGTATGTCTTTCTGTTTGTCGTTTTTCTCTTCTCTTAGGTGTCTCAGGCCACACAAGAAACTCTCCCATAAGTTCCGTTTTCACTTTCCTTATGGAAGTTCTACTTCACAACTACCTGATGAAGTACTAGGCCTAATTTCTTCTGGATCACGAGATTCTGGAGTGCAGGAATTTTCACTGGACTTTTCAGCTGAAGCGTTGACTTGTCCTGAGCCTGACCCTTCATTCTGACCACGTCAACAAAAGTAGCATAGCCAAGAGTATTGTGAATTCATTAGATGCCTCCTGAGGTTGAATCCTGCTTGTTGTTGCTTCTGTCTTTGTTGATTCTGTCGACGATGCCAGACATTTAGAATAATCTACTGCATCTTCATCAAATGGATACAAACCACATACACGAAAACCATTTACTAATGTTTGTACCTTCACACTATTTGTCACACCATCCTGAAGAACAGGAGCAAAATTAGTTTTCGTGATGGCTTCATGGTTTTGTGCATACCAATACCTTACAGCAGATTTCCATTCCTTCTTTACGGGATGGAAAACTGCAACATCTGCTGGCTGAAGAACACGCGTGGTGTTTGGGTAAAATGCAATTACCTCAATTTTTTATTCTGAACACATGTTGTTAAGTTGATATGTTAAATGTGTTTTGTGTCCATCAACAAACAAAATTACTGGGAATTTAATGCTTTGTTCTAGAAGAAATGGATGGAAGACATTGAAGATATACTCGTAGAACACTTCTGCAGTCATCCATCCATTATCACTTTTACCAATTCCCCATCCTTATGGTACAAATTGTGCCACTTTTTCAGGGATCCTTTGATATGTATAAATTATCATAGGACAACAAACAAGTGCACTTGCTAAAAATGTGATCATAACTGTCAAGTTCTCCTTCGATGCCCCACGTTCTACTGAATAAACATTCTTAGACCCTTTTTGTGCAAGCTCCTTACCTGTAACTGGACAGATCTGAAAGTTAGTTTCATCGCCATTAAAAGCCCATGTAGGATCAGATATAGCTTCTTCCAGGCCATTGTCCTTAACATACTGATCTACTTCTTTAAACCAACTTCTTATGTCTTTCTCACTAACACATGAACTGGCGGCCGTGATTGCTTCGCTTGTTCTGGTAGTCAGGACAGAATATCTCTTCAAAAAAGCCTGAAAATAATAATAAGTTGTGTAGTAGCCTACATAAGCTAAGTACTAATTAAAACTTTAAGCCTAAAAAACATTTCATCTCACCTTAATCCAACCTTCACCTGGTCGATTGTTTTTGAACGGATTTGGTCGGGGATTAGTGTTCAAATATTCCTGTTCACTTGTTTGTAGATCTTCCTTTTTCTAGGAAATCGTTTTCTTGCCAATTCTAGTATCCATCTGAAAATAGAATTTGCCAAATCAAATTAGTAGGCTACACAAACAGGTAAAAAACAAGAATTTTAATAGGGTAGCCCGTAAATATAAAAAATAAAGGCTTAATATTTTTTTTTCTTACAGACTGAAAATTTAATTATAGGCCCATAAAGTTTAATGATTTTAAAGACAATTGTTCTTCTAGATAGGCTGTATTACCGTAGCTGACTAGTGTTCATTCCTCTTCCTCGGAAAGTATTGTGTTTGGACTTAGGGTTACTTTATACGAAACTGCAAACTTGATTTTGGAACAAGAAACAACTTTGCTGCAGATCGTACAGATGCTCCAATTTCCTTGGCATACTTGATAGCATTCTCCATTGCCTCTGTATTAAAATTTATCTTCGGTAGTTTAGGAATTTTGCAATAAATAGGCCTAACTCTTCAAATAAGGGTACCTATACAGCAAAAAGGAAGAACATACAGTTAATGGCCACTTAGAAAGTTAGCAATTGGCCAGGCGGCCAATCAATGAAATTACATTGAAATAAAGTTCAGTGATTGGCCACCCACACGTTCCATGAAATTGTTACATATATGATTACTAGAAATGTACCCACACATAATTTAATACTATTTCAATATATACCCAGAAGTATAATAAAGTATATGTAGATAATGTTACTTTAAATACAATTATTCGTGACTAAAATCCTTAAGAATGTGCTAAGACTTAATGACACAAAATGGCCATCCAACACCTTCATCTACAAATTTCACCACCACTTCAAGTGCTGACATCTGTCTGCTACAATATTAAACAGGAATAACAGGGAGTGTTCAGATATAACATCTTGCCACTTACAGAAGAACTAGCACAAAATATAGCATAGCTATTACAGTATTAAAATATCTAAATGACCTTTCTTAATCGAATCCTATGTGTTTATGAAATCATACAGTTGATGCAAAGTGCCATTACATTCCAATTTATTTTATAACATCTCTGTTATACTAAAAATGTGATCTGTTATAGACTTGTTTCTTCTAAATCCACATTGATGATTTAGAGTATATACGGATCTTCAGTCCTGCTTACTAATACCTGTACTATTGTGGTGGGTGGTACGATACGGCCTTACACAATATATAATTACGAATTAACAGAATTATGATTTTATGTTTAGTATTTTCATAATAACTCAATAATGTTATCAAATGTTATGTTATCATTAGTACTATTGTTATAATAATAATAAATAATAATTATCATTATTATTATTAATAATAATAATATTATTATTATTACTATTATTATTCTAAATTTTTCAGAATGAATTCCGCTAACAAAAATCGAATATATCTTAATTTAATTAAATGTTCCATAAAAATATTATTTTTTCCCATTATTATCAACAAGTCATAACGTAAAGCGCCTCTGCAAATGCGGAAGGCAATCCCCAACGGATCTCTTACATTCCAGATCTATGACATTCCGTGGCTTGTTATACTGCACTTTACCTTTCAGCGTCCTCCGCTCCATCTTTATATAACACTATGTGGTAAATAGCACCTACTTTAAATATAATATTCAGTACGTACAACCACGTAATTGCAATGTATTGAAAATTTCCAAAGAGGCTACGGTATTCACATTTGTCTTACAAAATATTGAGCCAACAACGTGGTGTTACAATACAATCTGCATCTCATTCCTTTATAAATATTTTTATCAGGTTCTCAAGGAATTGAAGTGCCCAATTAAATGGAACAGGTCTTCAAATAAGGAGCACGTGCATTCTATACTCCTGGATGTACAATAAAAATGCTGACAACAACGACAATAATCCAATAATCTGACATTCATGACAAGGTGTATTTATTCTATAAGAATAATACAACAGCTTTACTGACTTCGCAGATAGCTGTCATGTGCATGAGGAATCTTGCTATAATCCATCTAAATACATCTTAGTTAAATATCTGTCTTTCAATTCATGTCATCGTTGTTTGTGGTAGGTTAGATATCCACTTTTATGGAAATGTAACTTGGGTGCGATTTTTAGCAGTTTTCATAATGCATTAAATGAAAACTTTTCGAAGCCCTTTTCCTACTCCAAAATTCACGATATACTTTAGCTGGCCTAAATTATTAAAACAGTATTTCGAATAAATGCATACTACAACATTCTGCTATACTACCTACATATTCATATTTTTTAAGGTAAGATCAAGTGCTCAGCGTTAACAAGGGAATCGCAACAATATACACGGTGGACACGAGTATATGCACCATGTTCCATAATGATATACGGGGATTCAAAGTTGTTTAATTTCCCTTACATGTTATATTTAAGAACACAACTTACATGGGATTAAAGAGAAACTCTCCGAGTTATCATATACTTTATAAGTGTTCGATGTGAACACCTTTCGTTACATGGTACACATCTACCTCATAGTCGAATGCCTCCTAATCCAGGCCAGCATATTTGGAGTAATAGAATCAACAGCAGCAACAATCCTTCCTCCTAAGTCTGGAAGTTCGACAGGAAGTGGTGGTACGTACACATGGTATTCACATACACCTACAGGACGAATTCACAAGGTGTGAGATCGGGAGACCGTTGAGGTCATCGGGAATAATCCATGTCACCCAGACCGGCGCGTCCTATCCATCTTCGGGGAACATTATCGTTCAACTACTGTCGCACATAATTAAAGAAACTGAGGTGGAGAGCCGTCTTGTTACTAAATGAAGTCTTGAGATGCGCACTCATTCAGCTGAGGAAAAATATACATCTGCAGCATATCCAGATATGAGATGCCTGACACTGTTTTTTTATTGAAAAAGAGCGGCCAGTACATTTGTTGTTTGGACATAGCACAGAAAACATTGACCTTCGGGTAATCTCTTTCATATTGGATTATTGCATATGGATTCCCCAAACCCCAAAAACGCACATTACGTTTATTCTCCCTGCCACTTGTATGAAAACATGCTTCATCGCTAAACATAAAACGACTACAATTTTCTTCATAATTTTCTAGTGAACGTTGCACTTCCACGCAGAAATTGGTGCATGTCACTAGGCCCGCAGGTTTTAGAGCTTGTAGTAACTGTAAACGGTAAGGTCGCAAATGAAGTCGCTTTTGTAGAACTCTCCACAATGTCGTAGCAGACATTTGCAGTTCACGGCTAGCACACCGCACAGATTTTTTTGTACTATGTAGGAAAGCTGCTCTGACCTGCTCGATTCTTTCATTTGGTGTTTGTGGACGTCCTGTACTTTCCTTTACAAATACATTCAGTTGTTTTTTAACTGTATATGCCATCGATGGATAAAGTTATCTGTCGAAAAATAAACTAAAACATTTCCATCAGAAATCTAGCTATACTGCAACAAGGGAACCTGACCTCGCAAATTGCAGCACACAGAATGACGTCTGTACAGGAGTCACTATTTTCACAAATTCAATGCTGTGACGTAATAATGATAAGAAACAAATTACTGCATACAGATATGAAACATTCACAGATTTACTTTCATTATAGCAAATAATCACGCATCTAGATTCGTTTGTAGAAGTATACCAACTACTTAAAACCGTCCATTGATTTAGAACACGGTGTACTGGTGATACAGTAGTGTCAGTTCTCATCTTACCTCTACGGACAATTGTAATCATGCAGCCAACAATATTTCTCACACAAGACAAGCGCTTAGCTAATACATGAAATTAAAATATCTTAATATTGAATTATATAAATGGAAATGTAATCTAAGTGTCCTGAGTTTGCAATTCAAATGACAGTGTAACCGACAATTCACTGAAGATATACTTTTGTTCGATAATTCTAAAGTGTTTCAGTTTCGGACCGGCCCTGTGCCCCAGTCAGTTTCTTAATATTGAGTAGCAAACACAGGAGTGTGTGGAATCTAGCATTCACGTCCCACATAAATCTCTATATCTTATACATTTTATTTTTACCCCGTACAATTGTCAGTTATATATTTTGTTCTTTGTGGATATCATGGATGTAACTACTGTGACTCTTAAGATAGATACTATTTATTTAACGACGCTGTTTATAGCTAATATATTCAAATCTGTGTGTTAAAGGCTACATAAATATTGCTAACAACACTTTCATTTCATGTTTACGATTTTGGACACACACACACACGCACACACACACATATATATATGGTATGATAATAAAAATAAATGCCTGGACGGGATTCGAACCCGGAACTCTGAGTCTGTACCTCAGCATGTTATCCGTTACACCAACAGGCGAATCCAATTCAAACACTTACTTTTCTTAAATATGTATTATACTCTCCATTATTACTAGATGTCGCGAGAACTATATATATATATATATATATATATATATATATATATATATATATATATATACGGGTGAACATTATTTAAACCGACAAACTCCGAGAGGTTGTAGGGGACACCAAAACAATTATTTTTCCTTAATGCCATTTTTTCCTATGAGGATTATTTCAACAGGTAGAGACCGTATTCGCTCTTCAGTTGTCATGACTGCAACTGCTGTTGATGGTAGGAATTGTATTGTCCACCAGTGTAATAGTGAATTGTATCTATTTACTAATGGAGCGATACACTTGGAATGAGTACACTGATATGGTTGGTGCGTACTACGTAGCGCACCACAACGGAAGAGCTGCACAGCGTGTTTATCAATAACAATATCCTAATCGCCGTATCCCGCATTATACGATGTTTACTGCTGTGTACCAAAGTCTGTGTGAGACCGGGTCATTTAGCAGATTACCTGGACAGGGACACCGTCGCACAGTAAGAATGCTGCGAGTGTTAAGGAAGCTGTCCTGCAGCATGTGGAGCGAGATCCTTCAATCAGCAATCGTGCAATTACGCGTAACATGGGGACGAAACAGACGAATGTAAGAAACTTCCTTCTTGAGCAATTCTTACATCCATTTCACTTACAGCGTGTCCACAACTAGTTGATTATGCACCCAGAGCACAGTTTTCGCAGTAGTACTTGGAACAGTGTCAAATGCATCCTACATTTCCATCCTCTGTGTTTTTTTACAGACGAAGCAACGTTCGGGCGTGATGGAGTCTTTAACATACACAATGCACATGTTTGGAGTGAAGATAACCCACATGCTACAGTTACTTACGCACAAAAGTTCGGTTCTTCCTTAATGTGTCGGCCGGTGTAGTTGGCGACCGTTTAATTGGGCCATATCTCCTACCTGGACTACTAAATGGCAGGCACAATTACAATTTTCTCTCCAGAGCATTGCCAGAATTGCTGGAAGATGTCCCGCTCCCTACAAGACAACGCATGTGGTTCCAACAAAACGGGGCGCCGGCACATTTCAGTCGTCGTGTGCGTACATTCTTGAACCAACGGTTTCCAGAAAAAGTGAATTGGCAGATGTGGTCCTGTACCATGGCCTGCTCGATCCCCAGACATGACCCCTCTGGATTTTTTGTGAGGGGAGTGATGCGCAAGCTTGCTTACACAACTCCTGTTGCATCAAAAGAGGATCAGATTGCCCGGATAGTAGCAGCAGCAGGGGGAATTAATGATACTCCTGGAATATTTGTCCATGTTGGACAGAACATGATCCGCCGGTATAACTTTTGTTTACATGTCAATGAAGGCATTTTTTAACCTCTACTGCAATTTAAGTAATTGCGTTGTGTTAATGTGTTGTCTCGTGGTAATAAAAATGCAAACGTGTTTGTTGGTTTAATTAATTTACCGCCAGAGAAATCTTCCTTTTGTCGGTTAAAATAATCCTCATGGAAAAAATGGTATTAGGCAAAAATATTTGTTTTGGTGTCTCCTACAACCTCGCAGAGTTTGTCGGTTTAAATAATTTTCACCCTGTATATATATATATATATATATATATATATATACGGCACCTAAGGCTTTAATATTATTTCGAAGAACGCCATATTCAGGATAGTATTCTGCCCTACAAAATCCGTCGATCCACACCGGGAATAGGAAGCGCATTTGGGAATCATAAATCCGCAAGGACAGAGACAAGTCGGCCTATGGTTCGTTCATGATCCAAAACGCAATTATACCAATATGCCAATACAAAAATACAAATATAATAATAATAATAATAATAATAATAATTATTATTATTATTATTATTATTATTATTATTATTATTATTATTATTATTATTATTATTATTATTATTATTATTATTATTATTATTATTATGTTTTTAATGAGAAGTCGGGGATGATACAATAATATCTTAGTGCTAGTATGAATTTCAATTACACTAAATGAAGAAAGAAAAACTCACTGTAATTTATTATACTACTTTTATACGCACGGCTCTTAAAATTATTGTCCTCAAATTGCCAAAATCTGTATAATCTATATATTGTATTATTATATAAAACTTTCCTCATTAGAGGATTGCCTCAAGGACAAAGTGATATATACAATTAATTTTTGTAATTGATGAAATATGTTTTGTAAATATATTTTAAAAAATTCAACTTGTAGGTATACATACTATGTAAGTATACATACTATAAAGTAATTTTGTAAATATGGTTTCTTAAAATTGAAATTGATCCTCTAATGGCAGCGATGGCAATTCTAGAAAGATACACCCTGTCCAAATCTAAGGAATTCCAAAATTTGGCTAAGAATCCTGGTATAGTACCTCTTGCCCCGATCATCAATCCTGTGACAGTTATACTGTCTAGTTGGTATTTATCTTTGTAATGGTCAATTGTTGGCTCATATAAGGCTTTCTTTTCAGAGTCAACTTCTTCAGGTTGGCCACTATGAGTCTCAAAACGAATTGTGGGATCTAATATCATACCAATTTTACAGGATGGTCTAAATGCAATAATATATATTCATCTGTTACTCCCATTAATGGCCACACCATGTACTTCCTCATAAACTGTGTATCCAAAATCGCGCAAGGCTTCTACTATCATATTTGGAATAGTGTGGTGCCGAATATTTCTCATTGATTCTCAAAATGGACACCCCAAGGACGTGTGCAAGGGTTTCGTGCTCTCTGCGACAACGTCTACAGAGGGTATCGTCCCTAGACCTGCCCGAGATAAAAGGAAACAATATTTATCTGCACTTGTAAAATGTTTCTTTGCATGCTAGACATTCTATTTTGTTATATGTCAATTTCCTTTCTTAATTTCCATTTTGGGCCAGAAATTGGGTATTATCCATGAACACGTGTCAATTATGTATTTATTCTTATTAATCAATATTGTACGTGTTCACCGCTTCTGCCCCCGAACAGGTCCGGGTGATATGTTTAGGGATTTATCCTTACCTATAAAACAAGTCTCAGGAAACGTTAAGGTCCAAACGGTCCTAAAACATCATCTGGAATTGATGTGTATTACTATCGTAATCTTATGAATGTATGAGAGAATTATGTGTATAATTTAAATTATGATTTGTCTCGGGGGGAGACTCTAGATTTAGTATGGATGCCCTCTATGTCCTAATGTATTCAAAAAAGTATATGTATGATCAAAATTTTAAATCTCTCTCCACATAACGACAGAGTGACATGTGGCACGTAAATATAACTATAACATGAGAGTATAATATAAGGTGCAGTATAAGAAGAATATATTACATGCACTTTATTATTATATACAACTTTCCTCCTCATTAGAGGATTGTCTCAAGGACAAAGTGATGCAGACAATTAATTTTCGAAATTGATGAAATACATTTTGTAAATACATTAACAATTTTTCAAATTGCTATTGAAGTATACATTCTATAAAGTAGATATTTCCTAAAGATGGTTTCTTAAAATGTAAATTGATCCTCTATTGGCAGCGAAGGAAATTTTAGAAAGATATACTCTGTCCAAATCTAAGTAATTCCAGAATTAACTAAGAACACTGGTATAGTACCTGTTTCCCCGATCATCAATCCTCTGACAGTTATACTATCTAATTGGTATTTATCTTTGTAACAGTCAATTTTTGGCTCATATATGGCTTTTTTCAGAGTCAACTGTAATATACAAACTGCTTAATAATTGTATGCAAATAAAAATATTAAAATTCTATCACAATCGCCAGTATTAACTTATAGTTTAAAGACTACTCTTCTCATTTCTAATCTGGATGCATGAAGCATACCTAAGGCTATGCACCTTTAGTTTGTAGATATTTAAAAATCTCTTAATCTTAATTAACAATTCGTTATAAGTAAATAAAATGACTTTAATTTACATTTTGTAAAACATTTTATATAACTGAAATTATCGTGTAAATTGAAGTTGTATGGCATCAAAAGGAAATATGTTGGCGTGTTGAGCTTTCAAAGAAAACTTTTATTCGAAACTTAGTGTTATTTAAATATGCACATCTAGTAGAACAGCGAAATCAGATACATATCTCTGTTACCAGCTCCACGCTAATTCCGGAAACAGCTAACAAGATCGAAATACACAGACCGTCAAACAAATGTTCATTCCCCTAGCTTTTTTGTGGTTGATCGCGAAGTAAAATAATGGACTTCACAATCCACAAACTTTCTTCGAATACTTAATTATATCAAAATACACTTCATGCTTTTAGTTTTATAACTTTTCTGACTCGATTATAACCATTACAAAATAATATCTTATGATTTTTACATCTTAGACTGCATTATTGGAGATTTAGCAATAACAATATTTCTCAATATTATTCCTAATGGAGAAGTTAATATTAACCAACAACATAACCCTCATTCATAAACAGATCCTTTATTCAGGGAAATATTTTGTGTTTTTCATCTGGAATGTTAGATGCACTACCAAGAACAATGACTAACTCACTGGAATTATCCAACTCATAGGTTATTTCCGCGCAGATATATGCGCTCCATACATTCCTATCCTGAGCTAATATTTTTCAAGAACCTCTTGTATAATCTACTTCACTCAAATTATGGGTAATATTGTCCTCATACTTTTTTTCTAAAAACTGGCGGTTTAACCTCTGTTTTTCGTACAAGAAGTTCCCATGTCCCTCTTTCATTCACCATTCGTATGGCATCTTGCTCATTACAGTCTACAAGAATTATCTGCTCCTGCAATATAAAACATTAGCAATAGAAGCGGTTGTATTAATGATAATAGTTATAATAATAATGATAATAATATTAATAATAATACTAATAATAATAATAGTAATGATAAAAAAAATAATAATAAAAGGAAAAATACTAATAGTAATAAAATAATAATAGAAATAATAAGTTTATGTGAATTTTTGCGCTACTATAGTTCTTTTAAGTAATTTTATTCTTTCAAAAATGTAACTCCAGCTCACATGCTTCTGTCAATTCCATTCTATTCATACTCCTACTGGTCCCATCCTTCCATTGTTCCTGTTCCTCTTCCGATTTTGGTTTCAGCATTGCATTCCAAGATAATATTCAGAATTATATATTGTCCCATTCTTTTAACGTCTCCGATTCATATCAAATAATTTATTCAATTACTTCAAAATACTCTTACAAACTTTCATCACCTCTCTAATTCATTGGTTTCTAATTTTAATCATTCTAGATTATCTTTCCTCTCTACTCCAAAAGACTATTTCTTGTAGTTAAATATCTACTTGCCTCTCTAGTATCCAACTTTCAGCTCCAAATAACATTACACTTTAAACTAATGAGTTATAATTTTTTCGTTTTTTGCCATTTATAATATTCTTGCTCCAAATACCATAATTGATTATACAAATTATTTTTATACCTCGTACTTATACTTATTCGATTTCGGCTGAACTCATTCCACCAGCTCCTAAAATTTAACACAAGTAGGCCTATTTACAATTATTGTTCTTGTGAATTTCTTGTAGTTCAATCTCTAGCCTAATCATCATATTCTATCCTCAATATTAAATATTCAGTTTTCATAAAATTAATAACAACTCAATTATTTTATATTCTTCAAGCAATTTTCTTACAATATCTAATAATAATAGTGAAAATAATAATAATAATAATAATAATAATAATAATAATAATAATAATAATAATAATAATAATGGTAATAATAATAATAATAATCAATTCATTTCATTCCATTAACACAGTTTAACTTCTCAACTTATAGGTGCTCAACTTATACATGAAACAATTCACCCGAGTCTTACAGAGTCAACAACTAGTCGGGTAGGTTTGCCACGTTTTCTAATTGAGAATAAGGGGTATTCTGAAATTTTCTAACACATAATACGATGTAGGATGTAACTTTAAACTATCGAAGTTTTCTATAGTAATTTGAATTTTATCTTAGGTGAGTCCAATGGATATTTTATCCCCACACACCTTAAATACATAAACCTATTGAATGCATAATCATGGTTACAAATATTTACAATTTCATTAGCAATCAGTGAGAAACTGAACATCTTCTGTCACATATTTTTAAAAAATCTTTACAGGTTAATTTTAAATGTGTTACAGTTTGCTATTTAACATAACTTCTGGTTCTGACATGATTTCGCTTATTATTCACAATTGAAAATACTCTTTCTGTTTCAGCATTACTCATAAAAAACACATTTTGTTCTAAAATGTTGTACACTAATTCCTTTGCATTTATAATCATAAAGCACAGAAACTCATTTCCCATAAGCATTACCAGCAAGTTTGCCTTTATCATTAGTAATGTCACGAGTGGTTTCCAAGTCATAAATAAATTCACGAGTCACGAAGTGATGGATGCATTCATCATGAGGATTTTTTTAAACATGAGTGGCATTTGTTAGGACAATTTAACGAATAACATTAAGCTATTTGAGTAAAAAATCATTATTTTAATGTAATTTTTAAACATTTATATATTTAATGTAAACGGCGATGTTTGGAAACAAATCAGAAATCAGTACTTCAGTTTCATTTGTTTATTTACTGCAACTTGATCATATTATTTATTGCCAAGTAAGATCGGAATATTGTAAGAAAACATCATAATGGAGAATAAATAAAACATCAAAGAGTAGGTCTATATTGTAACCGTCATTATATGCTACTGATTCAATTTTTAGTAAACAATTCAGTAAAATCATTATTAAAACGCAATTATTCAACACATACTTATCAAGTGTATCGGTCGAATGAATCTGTCCATTATTTGCTATATTCCCTGTATTTGATGGACAGTCAGGCACTGCAAAATAATGCTATGACCTGTTCAGAAATTTAAAAATGAAGAGTTCACTTTATCACAAAAGCAGGAGCTGGTAAAGAAAATTCATTAAAGCGCGAGGTGAAATATGACTGTTATTGGTTGCAAAACAAAATTAATTGAAACCTGATTGGACAATGACTCCCGTTCGGGGCACGAGTTAAACAGTCACTTAAATATCCCTGACAATACAGAACTCATCATTCAGTCATTTTCATTGACATCAAATTCAAAATATTAAAAAAAACATCTTGTAGCTCACTGAAATTAATTTAGCTTAGGCAGAGAGGAAGAAGATAGTTAATCTGCATTTTTTCTCAAATATTGAAATGCTAGGGTAAGTATGAATGTCATGTGCAATAGAAACCATTCAATTTTTTTCTATTGATTGTTTGATATTTGTATCCAACAAATTCAAAATTCTAAACTTTGTGTGTCCCACTTCAATATATATATTCTCTTCCTCTGGCATATTTTCTGAATTTCCTTACGGCAATGTATGTTTCCATAATTCTTAGAACTGCATTTTCTATCTATTCTGAACTATTGAAAAGAATATTGACAATGTGAATAAAATAAAGCTAAAATATGCCTGAATAATCAAGTCATTTCCATATTCATCATCATTAAAATGTTTCTGTAAAGTTCTAGGACAATCCTCAACTCTTCTCATATAACTTTTAATGGATCCCACTTGCATTAAATTCTACCCAATGCATCCCTCAATATATCTGACCATTCTAAGCTTAAAACTGTAAAAAATAATTTTAATTCCTCTCATTGTTTAGCTTAAGAAGTAAAGTGACTATATAATTTTAACACAATTACTTCAACTTCTAAATTTAATTAATTGCAAAGATAGTGTAAAACATAGTGTAAAATATGACTACAGCAATTGGCACTGATTATGTTACCATTTTCATTATTTAAGAGCTTAATTGCAAAGCGACGTATTCCAAAATTTACAGTTGTATTGTCTGCGCAAAATGATGGCACGTTTTACAAACTCAAACAATGTGTTTTCAATTGTGCCCTTAAGCACCTTCTGCTGCTTGATCAATAAGTCCAAAAGTTTATTTTTATACCCTCGAGAGGATCAAAATTCCTAACCATTTTTGGTAATATTTTTCTGTTAATGAAATTCAAAGCATCTGTGGCAACTGAAAACATTTGTAACTTACTGGGCTCTTTAAACCCATCAGTGTGGGCATTTAAACATGGCGTTCCTTTCCCAGATGCAGAAGGACATGTTAAAACGCCTGGACTTTTAAATATCCAAATGCAGATTGCCGTACATTACGCGTTGGTACATCTATGATTTTCAAGGCCTATAGGGAGTTTCTTAAACATTCTGGAGAACTTATGTTTTGTTGCTGTGGTAGGGAAAACTCCTCTTCATGTTATGACATAATTTACGACAGGCATGTGGAATGACTTAGCTACTTATTAGTGCTTTTTGTATTTTTTTCTCTTCAGCTACACCCTTCGTTCGAACTAGTGAATTCCCTATTTTGCCGAAAAGAAATATCGGTAAAGTGTCCCACTGTGTGGTCTCATAACTAACCTTTATTTCAAAATCGACGTGGATCCTGCGTATACACAGAAACCACGTGTCTCAGATATTTTCAATTTCTATAACAAATTTACGTGGCGAATTTGATGTGTAGAATTATTAGAAAATAAAAAAAGATATAATACAAGGATAATAATAATAATAATAATAATAACAATAATAGTAATAATTGTAATGATACTAAAAATAAAATTAGTTATATTAGCAATAGTAATAATAATAATAATAATAATAATAGCAATAATAGTAATGTATGTACTGCACACATCCAACACAGGTGCTCCCTAGCGGGAGTTTATTAAGCAAGATAATCCTTTCAACAAGTTTCTGTAATTATATAAATGAATTTTTATCAAATAAAATTTAGATGCTCCAACTTTTATAAATATTGTACATAGTGAATCTGATGTGTGGAATTACGAAAATCATTAATTTAAAAATATGAATGAAGGATAAGTAGATAAAGTTTAGAATTATAAATTGTAAGTAACCTTTAGCAACAATTTAAAAAATGAATGCATTTTAACTTACATCTTGATGAAAGTATTAGGATATCTCCATCTACAATTAAATATAACTTGTAATCAACCGATCAAAGACGCCATTCTATATCATTCTTTGTTTCGTTACTACATTCTATAGTGTTCTGTTCTGGTACAGGTATTTCACTGTAATCATAGAATTTTACACAATCTTCAACACTTTTTAGAGCTAAAATATTTTCCACTATTGTTTCTGAAGAGTTCATAGCCACAATACATCCTATTATTACTTAAGCTGTGCTTCACCGTATGGAATATTTTAACTAATTCTGCAGCCAAATACTTTTCACCGGTTGTTGTTGCTGAACTTGAAGCGCTGTTGAAGAAGGCGGGGATTTTGGAACATTGGTTCGTCTTGTGCTCTTTACTTTTATGACATATGAATTTAAAAAATGTGTATTTACTACACCATTTGGTAACAAGTTTTATTTTAGTTTAATAAAGAAACACTCTGAATGAAATTGCGTAACTAAACATAACTTCAGACTAGGCTCTATCAAATAAGTGAAATTATTAATTACCTGCAGTAGATTTGATTTGTAGGCAGTCATTTTTCCCTCCAAGTGCGATGCTGTATTATTTTCTGCACAAGGAACAATAGGATTTATGTTTATTTGTTTGCACTGAGCCAACCAAAAAAATTATTTTCCTCCCAGTTTGAACGATAAATACATAATATATAAAGAGGTTTATTCTTTGGTGATGTCCATAGCGCCGTCTATAGCGCCACACGTATACTATAAGTTATACCGTTACCGTACAAGATATAAACACCCAGCCGCCTCAAAAACTCAAGACAAAAGAAATCTGACGTCGGTTCAAGGAATATTCTCATTTCATTATCTTCAACTTCCGATCTGTGGCTTAAAGAACATACTAATTTTGTTCTATGCGGCAGGTCTAGAGCCTAATTCCAACAATAATTTACATGTATGCAAACTTCAGTATATGCTTGTAAAAGTAATTTATTGTTAGCAGTGACACTAATGCGCTGTATAGTAAGTTCATTACAGCTTGTGAACAAAGCTACGATGCCAATGTACGGTTAGATCTATCGTTTAAAATAATTTGAAAATCGAAGCTGAATCGATAAAAATCTTTAAAAAATGTTTTGCACTTCATCCACACAATATTATATTAGCATTAAATACGGAAGAAATGTTTTAAATACTAAAAAAAAAATTAAAAAACGCGAAAACCTTGGACATACGGAAGACCTGGTAACGTAGAGTCGGGAGAGAGACTAAAATATGGTTCACACACATACTTGTTTACATCACAAAAGTATATGGAAGACCTCACTGAATTAATTATCAGCTCAATGACAGGGTCTCCTACGCGAAAATACAAGATTAAAATGAAACACATAATTCACACACACACACATTCATACTAATGTCTAATATGATAATGCTGATGATGGCCTGATGATATTTGAGGCTAAAATTTTCCTGACACTTGTCTTAGTGGTGAGGAAGGCCCCCGAATACACTATCATTCAGGAAACTTGTCTAGAGCGAGGACTGAACCTAGTATTGCTAATAATAATAATAATAATAATAATAATAATAATAATAATAATAATAATAATGTAAATGAAAATGAATGATAGTAGTAACGATGATAGTAATGAGAGTAATAATGAAAATAAAAATTTAATAATAATAATAATAATAATAATAACAGTTTGTGAATTCCTAACTAATGTGAAAAATGTTGATGCCTAGTCCTATACTCGGATTGACCTAGAATCCAGTAAATTTTACAGTTTTCAATTAGAAAGGGATTGAATGCACACATTAAACACAGCCTACACACAATGAGTAAAAAACACTGCGCTTTCCAGAAGAGTGATGGACATTTCACCGGACTTCCCTTGTCGCCTGATTTACAAAGCTTACATAATAACAATAACAATAACAATAATAATAATAATAATAATAATAATAACATATCTAAATAATACGTAATGAGGGCTAGTTTTCTCCCTTTTCAAATATGACAAACAAATCACTGTATCTAGAGGAAAATTCGAATCGTACTTTGAATAAAATCAATTTTTAACAGTCTGCGAAACTGGCCAGGTTTTATAATTGCATAATGTGCCATGAACTTTACATAACATCAGTGGACGAGAGGGAGAAAGAAAACGTTACACCGGATACATCAATCATGCCTGACGCAATCCTATCCTAAACCTATGATGGGGAAAAAAGAAAAAAATACAGAGATCGTAAATCGAATCTGTGTGTCGTTCAATGTGACGACCCCTAATTGCCGGTTTCAGCACCATTTCATCCACGGTTTGGCTAACTTTTAATTACGAAATGAAGCTTTATGCATTATACTGTAGGTCGTATGCGGAATAAATTTAGTGACGGTGTCTCCCCCTTCTCCCAGTATATTGTTCCCAGGCAAGTGACGGAAGGAATGTTAGCGAATACGAACAAATGGCTGCATACAAAGCATTACGCCATTCTGTGACTCACACCAATCTCTTCTGTCACCAATGGATAAAATATTTTTTTTGTATTATATTCCGCGTGGATCAAGATTATGCTTATGGATTGTGTTGGAAACTTATGAAATTCTACGATGTGTAACTTAGTGTTGGATATTTAAGTCCATATTTTTGTTGTAACTATTTAATATAGTTTTTACTGTAAAACATTTCAAAGTTATTGCAATACTTTCAATGGTAGAAAGGCTTAAGATTAGAATTTTAAATACACGGTAAATTGGCATATTATTTAAACATGTATGAATTAAAGAAATATTCAAATATTCAGTAGCATAACATTTGCAAATAATATAAAAGAAAGTGTTATTAATTTTCATCATCATTCATCAACGTGTTCTCAATGAGTATGCTGGTGACAGCTCTTGGTTTCTAAGGTGGTGCATCGTCTTCGGCCTTCTACACCTCTGCGGCTACTGTTAGTGCTCTGAATATCAACTGTGTTCTGTGATTGTGTGTAGTAGTGTATCATCAAAACATTGGAGGTGGTTCTGGCCGCTAATAACTTGCGAGTTTCGCTCTCGCCGTGAAATTCGTTTGCTGTAGTTTAACCAGTGTGCTAACAACTTTAACTGTGTAAGTGTAAGCATTCAGAAAAAAAATTAATTGGTGCTAAGTGTTCAGTGTCCGTGTATAGCCTGAACTAAGTCTTGGATATCCCAAGCACCTTGGCAGAAGGCGGCGATGTGATAGATGTAGATATGGGTGATGAGGAACCCCGTACATTCGAAATCTTGAAGAATGCTCGTATACATTTTTTGAGTAAATTCTCAAAAAGGAAAACTATAAAGAAAGTTCTAATATGAGAAGGTTACCTATGAATTTCGAGGCACCTTGTACATTATTTACAACTATTTGCAGGCATTCAGTGATTTCGAGTGTGTGGAGGAGGTACTTGACATAATCAAAACTTGTCTAGATAATATCAATGAAGTACAACGAGATAAAGCTCAAATTAATTCATCTGTGATATTCACAAGTGACAACACATCATCTGTTGAAATAAAGAAAATATTATCTAAGAATGAATCTAAGAAGGAGCATATTAATTAGCAAACAAAATAAAAAAGGGGACAAGAAACAGTTTTTAAATACTTGGAGTGTGATGTTATATATCAATAAATGTCGTATCCTAACATGTGTAACCCGAATTTCCCTCCATATTGTTTAATTTCAAATATAAAACTAAATATTTTATCAAATCTAAATCATATATATATAGGCCCATAATTCGAGATAAGATAAAAAATATATAAACATACCGAGTTTGGACTTAAATTATTCAGAAATTCGTTTGCAATTCTAAGATCATATTAATGAATCAATTTTATTAATTATATAAAACCTGATTACTTTTTTATAAATGACTAAGACAACTTATTTTGTTAAATTTCGGCCATTCCAATATAGACGGCGCCAGAAAGTATAGAAGACGTATGATATAACAAATGTATACATGAATTACAGGTACCTGAATACAATAGGAACCTATACTTACCAAACTCTTCGTTAATAGAAATGTATCAGAACGTCTATTTGAAAACATATTAGAATGTCAAGTCAAAATAATGTTTATGAATGACAAGTATGACAAAATGTTGACAACTGAAGTTTGAAATTAAAATGTTGACATATATTAGTTAGAAGATCAATACGAATAACACATTAAAATTCAAAGAAACTAACTGTTTTAAATAGGCTATTAGGCCCAGTAATAGAAAACCCAAAGGCCTAACTATGATTACTTGGCAACATTGTCAGTAAGTAGAGCGAGATACACACGCCTATTATTAGCTACATCACAAACAGAAACAAAGGAAAGTCACGCCCTTTATTTATATGTAATATATGTCCATATATGTATAAACCAATAGGAATAAATTGTAACCACTTCTCCTGTAGCGATCTGAATAATTGAAGGAATACTGAAGTTTTAAATATATAAAACGGAGACGCGTACAAAACACAATCATCCCAGCTAGCGAAGGGAGAACATCGATTAAATTTCGTTTAACTGCGGGAAAATAACGACCGATACTATTTCAAATATAAAATATAACCCCTGATCGAGGAGGAAGAACTTAGGTTAAGTTCCACTAAATCAGCAAATTAAATTATCAAACAAGTTAAATATTTGAACAGGACATCCTAATAAATCGATACTGATAATAACTCTTCAGTATTCCTTCGAGAATTCAAATTGCTAATAATATCACATCAATAAGTGTTTTCAATATATTAAATTGTCTGTATAATGACTCGTATACAAAATAAATCAAGTGACTTGTGAACTTCAATTACTGGTAAAACTATCGCTGCCCGTACAAAGTTCCTCCGTTATTTCCTGAGATAAAGTGAACCTCTCGCTGACCGAACCCATCATGACTAGACCGCGAGCCCAAAATTCTCACATTACGGGAATTCCTGTGATAAATCCCACACCCAAAACCCATCACCACCTACACCTCCTAATTAAACACCTTTGCTTCACATGGCGTAAAGTGATTGGATGCAACTGAAATGTGACCACAGATATGTTTTTAAAAATATAAGTTGGACTGACAGAAAAAAAATATGCACGTGATCAAATAGAATACCTCCAAAGTCAAAGTAAAAACATTACACTATTCTGGGCATAGCTCCCTTGAACAAATTTTTGAATAAAATATTTTCGGAAAAGAGAAAGCCCGATACGATTATTGTTAAGTGAGAGAACATCCGTAATAATATTAATATATATTGTTAATATATTATAATATTATATAATATTAGTATATTATAATGATGATAATAATAATAATAATACAATGGTAAGAATAATAAAATGACTATAACCACTAATATTTACATTTAAAGACTTCTTTCCAGTGTAGTAGGTATACATCTATGTTTACCAGTATTAAAAATGTGCATATCAAATTTTTCGGCAACCGAATTACGGGAATCCATAGTTGATTGTTTCGAAGCACTAAGATAATATGATTGGGCATTGCAGCATTGTTTACGGTAGAATTATTTGCTTTTATCGTAGCCTCAGGTGGTCCGTTTATATAAAAGCAGGTGCCGCGGTGGTTAACATTCGGAGTTATTATGGTGTCGGTTGTCGGCATCTTTATATTTATTTATATTTAATTACATATAACAGCTACGGAGAAACAAAGCGAGCCACTAGACTACTAATATAGTGGAGGCTACAATACCACATATATCACGGATATGTATTTATGATACAACATGCTCAGAGCGGCGACGTAATGTCTTCCACCACTATATCGATACTGTCATGGCATAAAAATTGCCCAATGTGCTTGCAGTTATAGCAGGTTGAGTTTAACAGTTTAGATACATTGTAAGACCTAACAACAACAATAAAGTCTCCCTATTATGACTCTCACCACATAGCAAATATTTCAATACGTCACAGCGGTAACAGTGAATTTTAACTTATCTCCTCAGTCGATTGTATTGGACATTCGTGACGTATATTGATAACAATACAGGAACATGATTTTCTTATTATTCTTCTCCTCCATCGTAGTTTAACCTCTAACCTATTAATAGTTTTGCGTGACACACACCTCCCGGAACGTACAGTAGTAAGATCTGTAAAAAGAAAAATTTCAAACTTTGAATCACACACACACAGTTTTTTTAATGTATTTAGCTTAATACATTAGTGCACAGCGCCCCATACATAAGACGGTGGAATATATATTTTTTCAGAAGTTGGAAATTATACAGCAACATTTTTTTAAAGTGGTATTGCATTCCTTTAAGAGGGTATTTTAATAATGTTTTATCACATTGTTGCAAAAGTTCATTATTTGACTGTAAATGGCATTTGTTTTGAGATGGCGGGTAAACTGTAAGCTGTCGCGCACAGAGGGTGAGTTAATGTTCAATTACGTTACTATTATCACATGATATCCTTATATTTTACTATACGAGTTAAGTACATAATTGTTTAACTGCTAAAAAATAATTCGTTTTAGAAAATTATCATTGTCCAATGTCTAAATATATTTCAGTGTCCTATAAATAGGAGACCATAGAGTCAGACCCATATTGAAATACATTCAATTATATAGAAATAAATTAGCTTGAACATTTTTCTACTGCATTGTCTTATCTAATATCCATCCATAGTAATTCTGCCTGAAGGCAAGTCCTTCACTGCAATCATAGCATTTTCATGCTATGCTTGCAGCTCTACTAGTGAATTGTAGGTGTGATATCTTCCCTTTGTTTCCACATCGGTGAAGGATGATGTTGTTGATGATGATGATAATGATATGGATGATGATGATGATGATGGCCGTATGATTTCGGGGACCGTTTGGGCCTTAACGTTTTTCCGACATTTGTCTTACAGGTGAGGAAAAATCCCGATAAAGACCTCACCCAGAAAAACTGCACCAACCGGCGATCGAACCCGGGCGCACTGAGTAACAAGGCAGCACGCTACCTCGAGATCACAGCGGTGGACTTATCTAATATGATCATAAATAAATCTGTTAGTCATGTCTATCCTAAACACAACTTTTCTTCTATTTGTCTTAATATCTCAGTATGAAATAAGTATTTTAGTGTACATAAACCAATTCGTAATTATATTTTTCTATTTATTATCAGTCTGACAGGGAAAGAAATCGTTGAAGCATTGAAAAGTGAAGAACAGGAGAGTCTTGCATATATTTGTCCGCCTGGTGATGGCTTCTTCACCAATATGGACAGCGATATATCTGACGATGTGTATGAAGAGAATCTCAGCCACCTTTGCAGTCGGATGCTTCTTGCTACCGCTGAGGTTCAGTTTGTGTGCAACGACGAATATATTGAAGAAGAAATAGGTTGTGTTCAAAATACCCCTACTGTTTCTAAAAAAAATAGAAAAAAATAAAAACTGTATGACAAATCATGTTGTACCTGAAGTCAAATTATATCAGGTCCTTCAGCCCAAGGTAGTCTCATCCTACAATAAAGGGATGGGAGGAGTTGATCATATGTACTAGTTTGTTTCATCATATAAATCTAGAATGAGGAACAAATGGTGGTGCTTATCTTTACCTACGTTCTAAATATCAGTGTTGTGAATTCATGGACACTTCACGGAAAACTACATAACCAGGACTCGTCGGAACCTCATTGAAGTTTAGGCGCCAATTTGTCATTACCTTATGGAGTTTCTTCACATCAAGGCAAATCTACACCAGCACCTTCACAAGACCTGAGGTTGATGGCCAATGTCACCGGTCTATGAACAATGATACACAAAGATGTGCAAATTGCGCTGGGAAGACTAATTTCATCTGCTCAAAATGCAAAATAAGACTACATCCAAATTGTTTTTTTTTATTTATTTTTATTTCATACAAGGAAATAACATAACACCCAATGTTGAAATAAATATGTCTTCTCATTGACAGACGCTCAATTTATTTAATTTATTTTATTTTTTCATTCTTATAACTAAAACAAGACAAATGTATATGAAATAACATAATTATATTGCCTGCTGTGCATTACGTCCCGTTTTTAGGACGACTTAAATTTGTATGTCGAACATATAAAAATGAAAATACATTTATGAAAAGAAATAGATTAACTTTCAAATATATCTGTTTTCCCGTTAAACAGTGAATTCCTTATTTTAAAAATAAAAATTTACTTTATGCACTAATGGATTAATCCAAGGCCTCCTCCGAGACGTATGATGATTAATAATATCGTTAGTTGATGTTCAGGGATAATTTGCGAGTTAAAATTTTCCGACTTTTTTCTTACAAATGAGAAAAAAAACAGAAAAATCCTCAATCAGAGAACCCGGATTCAACGCGGGCCTATTGAGTTAAATACAACAGCGTTACCCTAAGACAACACGGTAGATATTATTTTAATTATCACAATTAAAGCAGGCTCAATGCTATTTTTTATTTTACTTTTTTCATCTTATCATTCTTTTGGAGCTATTTGCACTGCTACAGGGCACGATCATTGTGGTGGAATCAAGTTTTGGATGAGTAAGAAATGTATATGATAATCAATATTGGTGAGAAAAACAGTGTTTATGAGCGACTTGTTTATTAGAGGTGTGAAAATGTGATAAGTAGAGAGAGCGTCGGTGTGAAATGGCGTAGAACTACGGAATTGAATGTCAACCACGGAGCGGAACATGTTTCCGCTCGCCTGGCCGCAATCTAATTCCCTCTACGCTGACCTGAAGGGCCCAAGGGGCTCCAAACTTTTAACTTCACGCTACAATTGTTACATGGATATACTCTACAGCAAAACCATAACCAAGTGAACAAAGTAAACGATATTTAAGTTAAATCGACTAGAATGCTTAATGCATTTGATGTGGTTGTTTCATAAGTGGAAATGGAGTAACAGCTCATTAATCGCAACAAATTGGCACACAATGTGAACATTGCAACACTCTAAATATAATTGATTATTATTATTTATCACAGTGCTGTTTCACCTCGATTTTATCAATTTAATTTTATCACTTTAAACTCAAGCATCTCGACCAAGAATTGTACCAACATTTTAAATGTACCTTCAAAATTTTATAATTACTAAAATGTTCCGAAAATGAACACAAATTCATACTTAGATGTACAGTATACTGCCAAATAGTTTTATAATTGTCTCGAAAGCAGTGGACCCAAATTGGATTACAGGACGGGACAATTGTCCTGGATGAGGTATCTCACGGATCTTTTCCCAGCTGTGGGGAAAATATCAGAAACGTTCTAGAATATAATTTTTCCGGAACACCATATGGCCTCAGAAACAAAATATCATATGAATGTTCTTTAGTTTGAATTTATAAGTAGATAGTTTGTCTTGTAGTAAATGTTGATGTCTTAGAGGTGGTTTGGACATTCAACTGTTCAGCCATCTTTGGATACTAGACATAATAGTATATGTGAAAGAGGAATCTTGTTAATCATTTCATGCGCGTCACTAATTAGATTAAAGTAATTTGGCTACCTTAAAAACGACATATTTTGCCCATGTAAAACGTGACATATAATTGTACCTTCAAAAAAGTGTAGGCCTATTATACATGAGACCAAAGTCATAAACTTTTTTTCTATCGTTTTACGTCTCTGTGCTCAAATAAGTTGAATAGTTTAGGGTTTTGTAATGGACGAACCTCGTGACATTAATGGTTTAAGTTCGATCAAAGTTATGGTTGTCTCTTTTATTCAGAATGTTTATGTGAAAGTATTATTAACGTCGATACTGAAGAGAATTAGGTTGCCCATGCTGTTGAATACGCAATTTTAATCTCTAAAAATTTACAAATTTTTAACGTAGTTGTTAATTCGATGATTGAAGTCCATTCAAACACGTTAACTGAAACTTAAGAATAATGGCTTAAAAATTACCTTTAAAGTAGATTTACGTCACGTCCAAGAAGGAAATGTGCCTATATGCATTTTCGTAAATGAAAACAGTTCTTCAATTTGGTCTCCTCTTCTCCATCCCACAAATTTGTAATAAACCTTCTTTCTACCTGTACGGAGTTAATCATAAATCTACCGACCATATTTTACCAGTTGTTCAGATATTATGTTTTCGAGTGTTTTGATATAAGGCACCCATAGTCTCGGGTGACATATTACCCAGTATTTTAAATGTTTTCGTTTATAATTCATACAATTTTTATACGTTTTCAAGATGATGGGGCCGATGAATTTTGTAGTGAATATCAGGGAATGCCATGATGAAAAGTTTAGGTGAGGATGAATTGGTAATGATGATCCTGTTCTATGGTTAATGGCCAGCTTGGTCACCAGAGTTCTGATCCATGGATATATTCTTCAGGCATCACGTGAAGAACTTGGTACACGTGACTCCAGCCGTAACATGTATGATGCTGATTGTTAGAATCGTAGCAGTCGCTGACGATGTCCTCCAATCTCCGGGGATGCTGGAGAATACGAGACACTCTATGACGCGGCGCGATCGTTCTAAAGTTCGTCGTGATCATGGCACTGGACATCGTGAACAATTACTTTAAAGAGTGTAACTATATAATTTGGAATCAATAATTTCCAGTAAACAGATACAAACGTGTTTCAGCTATAAAAGAAAAGTAGATAATGATTGACCAGAGACCATGTAACTTTATATCTAATCACTCAGCATATATCCATGGAAAAGTGTGAAAGTTTGTATAATAAAGACTTAGAAAATATAATCACAAATAGAAATGACATGTACAAATAAATTAAACATAGGCCCAATTCTGGAAATGCATGCTACTATGCATTATAGAGACTCGTGATGTCCCAAACTCCTTTCAAAAACATTAAACTGAAAATATATAAAACTATTATTCTACCAGTTATATTATATGAATGCGAAACATGAACTCTTACTTTAATGGAGGAAATGAGATTATGAGTATTTGAGAATGAACTTCTTAGAAAAATGTTTGGACTAAAGAGAGATGAAGAGTCAGGTGAAAGGAGAAGACTTACAAACAGTGAACTACATGGTCTTTATAGGAAGCGAGATATTCATAAGAGCAGTTAAGTCTCGTAGACTGCATGAGCAGAACATGTGACAAATATGGGAAATGAAATACGTGCATGGAAGCTTTTTATAGGAAAAAGCAGGGGGATAACGCCAGTTGGTAGACCAAGAGGGAGGTGAGTGAATAACATTAACTATGATTTGGGCAAAGTAGATTACACAGGGGATGATTGGAAAACATTAGCTCAGGATAGAGATGTATGGAGAACTTATATCTGGCCGGCCATGAACCTACGGATTCGATAGTGCCAGTGAGTTCTTAGATAGTTATTATAAAAATAAATATTCCGATATAGTATTAAAAAGATCACAGACATCTGCAGTAGATTAGCCAGAAGTTACGTATAATGAAGATATATTGATTTAATATAATGGAATTAATATTTTCCTAAATGTTTTGTTTCAGACTCTACTTACATTTATTTATATACATATATATATATATATATATATATATATATATAAACATTAAATTCTGTAATCATGATGTGTACAATTAAATTCATTATGATGAAAATGTTCCTTAGCTTATAGGAGGCAATGTGAAATATAGACTGATGGAACAGTAAGAATAGCCAATGGGTGAAACATGGTCCACAATCAGTTACATTGTAAGTTCCGCAAATGAAACAAATACGTACATATAGATTTTGTAAAATAGCTTACTAATTGAGGCAACGTCCCCTCACGAATCCAAGATAACTATGAATAACAAGTGACTTTTAAGGTGAATTTCGTGTATAATTTTTTAACATAAATGAACATTATACAGCCTTCCCTGCTTGCCAAACCGGTATATGTATTATTAAAACGATTCTCAGTGCCTACATCCCAAAATATTGTAGAATATAAACAAACTCCTATGTGAAAAATGTTGAATTATTTTAATTACAACTCTTACACCAAATTGAAGTATTGGTTGTACTGTCAGGTACTTTTCTTGTTATATTAGTGAATAAAGTGTAATAAGAACAGAGTGCTTTTAACTCCTTCTATATATATATATATATATATATATATATATAAATAAATAAATATATATATATATGTGTGTGTGTGTGTGTGTACTACCATCAAAATTTCTTGTTGAAATAAAATTGAAAACTTCGCAGAGATTGTTTTACTCTCACTCTGTAAAATACTATGTCATTCTACAGTTACGCTAGTTACTGATATAAAACCGTATATTTTAAGTACAGTTATTAAAGAAAGAACCCCCTATTTTTTATAAAATATATTGAAACCATTAAGTAAATGTTTTAAAGATAAAATGTAATAATAATAATAATAATAATAATAATAATAGCTTTATTTTAAGTCTCCTACTATCTGAAGACTAAAAAAGAATAAAAAATATTATTTTATTGTGTTGAAATGTTTAAGTCAGTTGCCGTGAAAATCAACTAAAAACTTTACTAAAAATATTTATTAATGACTGTGATGATATATAATCGTTTATAGACAAACAGTCAATATGAGATTGCCAGCCGAAACCAGGATACAAGACGTTACTGCCAAATAGGAAACTTCCTTTAATATAGCTATAAATCGAAACCGGATCCCCTGGTTTGACAATGAGTTATGTAAACCGTTAAATCTCATAGGCTGTCTGAAATCCTTAATACATACCGGTACTGATACATGTTCACCAGTTCTAATTTTCGTCCTCTTATTTTTATTTACTACATTTTGCTCTGTTATGAAACCATACATTCCAAAATTAATTAAAACAATGAATAAAAAGTTGTGAATCATTTAACCTCTTATGTGCAGTCATTGTATCATTTTAACCGTAACTTTAATATTTCACTTGTCTGGTCACGTGGTCATCAGAAGTTCGAGTGTTCGATTGCACCGTGAATGTGCAGTGAACTCAACCCCGTACGAAAACGAATTCCATATTCACGTTTTGGGAGAGTATCGGCTTTCACTCAAGGTAGACATTCTTGCTGACATCTCTAGCGGAAAATTCTGCAAAGGCACGAGTCTTAATTTCCTACTACACCAAGTGTCTCCTTTTGCAGTCACCGGCAGGATTGTTGCACTAGAGCAAAGGACAACTGGAAAGAACGAGATGTCTCTCCCCTGGAAAGAATTAGATGACGTCATACCTTGTTTATGCAGTGGGAGTGGGTTTACAAATGTAGTACATTCATATACATATATTCGAAAAATAAAACATATATTTCAAGTTGCAGTTCCAGTTTATTCTGTTCTTAACTGATTAAATTATTTGTGATCAGTATGGCGTACATCTTACGTTATACTCCTGTGTTATCTGTCTTGTGTTTATGTTCTATAATACTTATGTACTAATCGGTTAGACTGCTTCGGTTTTACACCTTCTGATTAGGTTACGCTATTTTGTTTTTAAAATAATAATGCTAATAAGAGAAATAGGCTATTTGTTGTAAGTATGTGTTTGTGTGTAATTCCATACAAGACCTGTGTAATGATATAAATGTGGATAATATGTCCATTGTTATTAGTATTTATATGCACTGTATTTTACTAATCCATACCACCGAACCATACCGTGCGCCGTGTTCATATTCTCAGCCAACAACGAGAAATACACCAGCTCGATCTTTGTCCTACGATTTACTGCTGCTGAGTGAAGGCGATGAGAAGCATCGCTCAGGGTGCTGCTTGCAGGAACCATTTCAAGTTACGTGGCTACCAAATTCCTTAGTGGCTATCGTATTGGTTTTTGGCCCTTAGTATGCACTATTTAGCGGCATCGAGGTTAAGCCGAAAGTCGAAGTGGATTGAGTATGACATGAGGTCTCACTCGAGTAGGGTATCGTAATCCACGCGGCCGAACAATAAGTCAGTCCGAGAGGCGGCAGTATATGATTGTATATCTATTTGCGCTGGTGTCAGCCGAAATCACGGTACAACTAAAGGTATCGTCTTTTTTCGTTCAAATAATTTTGAATCGTGGGGTCGGTTTTGTTTTGTTTGTGCAGTATGTTTTGTTCGTGCTATAGACAGTGTTTTAATTGCAGCTTGGAAGTTGAGGACAGTGTATTCTAATTGGCCTGTAGACTGAAGATAAAGTTTTGGCTCAACTAATAGGTTAGTTTATTTTTTCCAGTGCATGTGACCGTGTTGTATATTAAATGGGGATGACAATAAAAATGAGGGTTGGATTTTGAAATGTATAGAAGTGTGATCAGAGTGGGGTGCGTCTCTAAGAGTAGTGATGTGTGGAGAAATAGGGACATTAATCTATAGTGCTATGTCAAGTATGTCGGGTCTAATACCATCAGTTTTGTTGCGGAAGATTGTATGTCCCCTTTGCTTAGAGATTTCAGTATTATGAATGTGACAGTAGTTTTGAATTGTGAAACCAGAAGGATTCGGTACATGGCTATTCCAATAAAAGTGTTTAGCATTAAAATTCTACCACTGTCAAGTAGCTAGGGCAGGAAGTTGTTAGAGCAGTTAGGTCGTGTCTCTTAAGGAATCTGGTTGGAGATTCATAGATTCAAGTTATTGAAAAATGTTCGCGATGTGAGACTGGAATAAGGATGCTAGTGGATTCAACGAATTCAAGCCTCGGAATAGGGACTACTCAATAGCGAAATAATTTTTCATACATATATCACTTCACATATACATATACATAGCCTATATGTTCGAATACCGTCCAGGCATTTATATTTCATATCATGTCATATATATATAGTACGAGATTTTTTAACAGTTGCGCGGCTTTAAATGTGTTTAACAGAAGTATGTCACTATCTCTCTTGTCAAATGTTATTAGCTCTTGAATATGTATAGATACACCATTGACATTAAAAGTCATGATATTAAGAAAACTTCCATCACATAACCACAGATTTGCAGTCCGGACAGATAAATAATCCGCTCCATAGAGAACTTTATTCTACGCAACATAGGCTAGAGTTCCCGGAGCAGTTTCAGTTCATGTCCGGATAGTATGATTTCGAGAAGAGAAATGGTGTGTGCCCACGCAGTGCTTGATGAAGGTTGGTTTGCCATGGTGCCAGGGGCTACAATTTGACAATATGATTTATTAGGATTTATTGGTTTGGAGGTGAAAGTCTTAGCGGCAGGGATAGTAAGGAATGGGGCGGGAAAATGTTTTTGTGTTTAAGATAGATGGTTTTTCCTGCCTCGTAAACTGGGCAGCCTGAATTTGAAGATGATGTTTTTCTTTACCACGGTTAGCACTTTTAAGTTATAACTTTTCGGTGAGGGCCTAAACCTTCACTTGACACCACTTGTGGTTGAGTGCCAGAGCACACAATTCACACCGTGGAGCATGATGGTTTCCTGCGAAGGTATGACTAAATTTCTTGTGTCGAAAGCACTACTTCGGTCAATATCTATATACATATGCACCTACTGCAACAATCATGTAGAGCAGGCGTTTCGGATTATAAATTACTCGGCCAGAATCTGTGTTTTCCAGCTCGAGAATATAGATGTGGAGGTGAATAATTTGATAATCATATTTCTTGTGACTTGTTTGACGGAATATATTGATAGGGAACTTTCGGTTTACAACTTTGGTATGGATGACTAGGACGAGAGTGCTTCTTCAAGATGACCCGCAGTGGCAGATAATTTCTTAATTTGGAAAGTATAAACTGCTTTCCTACATGATTCAATTATTGTTAAATTGATTGTGACAGCACAGCAGCGTAAACCCTCCCAGTTGTTCACGACTTTAAGGTCTCTGGTTATCCTTATTTTTGTTTCTTTATTTTTTTTATAAAAACCCGTGTCCACGCAAGTTACCTCGGATGGTTGTTGTTGTTGCAGCAGGGGCAACAGTTGCCCGAGGTGGGCCTGGTTGCGGAGTTGGCGAATCCGGCAGTTCAATAGTGTCCTTTGGTTACTTAAAACGAAAGTTTGTTATGGGTCGGTAGTGTTCGGGATTTTAGTTGCAAATGACATGAAACGCAAAATGTGTTCAGGATTTATTTGTGGTTATGAGTAATTTACACTCAGTTTCAGGAATAATTGACGTTAGAGGTTGAAAATTATTGTAAAAGTACCTCGAAATAGTTCGTCTGTCTTGGCATATTTCGTATTTTTATAAAGTTTTGTTCTTTTACAAATTCATCAAAATATATGAGAGATTTCTCCCAAATTTCTAGCGTGCGGGGCTCGGTATCATCTATATCCATAACATTTATACTTTCCACGAATTGATCAAATTTGACAAGAGTTCGAAAGGACTGATATCCATGTCCCAAGATCCATTGAAATGTCGTGAAGAATGCGCATAGTAACCATGCTTGGTGACGTTAAAGACTTAGTTCAATCATAATATTTTAAAAATTAACGACAGAATACACTTATCACAAAATAAAGTTTGACTACTTCCTCTACAAAAATATAAGAGCGAGCGACACAAAAATCGCACTCAAAAACCACATAGACGCAAGATATTCGAGACAGATCTCGGAATTATTTATAAAAAATGAGAAAAACACAGTTTGTCAGGCCCATAACCTTATTAATATGAGTTGCACGCACTACAATTGGCCAATGAAATACCTTGATCTTTTGGTCTATCGCAGCATAAAAATCACTGCACACTCACAATGCAGGTAAATATATTTTGAAATGTTCCAATATGACGACTGTTATTAGCAGTAGCCTCAGTACGGAATTGAATGAAACTAACTAACTACGGTTGGCAATAACCAGCATCGCCCACTGTGCCGCATAGCTTAGGTGTTCAGCCGCAATGGCATCAATTAAGGTAAAATTGTACGTGTGGTTTCCCTAGAGCAGGACATTATAATCCACGCCGTCGAGAAGCAGATAGTCTGAAAGCCGACAATGCAGAATGAGCCACACTGCTCTAGTTTGAGCACACCTGAGATGCTTAAGCCATCTCTAATTGGGATGTCTGATGAATATATTACGATGAACATCACGTCGCTGTAACAATGCCCTATATTGCGCACAATTGTGTTGGTATGATCAACAATGAGATCATACTTGCTGTTAACTTGTTGATCAACTGTGTCACCAATATAGGGCATCTGTGCTAGGTCATGTAGCTCTGTGATCCTCGTGTATAATGGTGCCGAAAAGATAACTTTTAGACATTTATTTAGGATGACCTGGACTTTTTGTGTTTATCAGCGAGGATATGCCAGGCTTCATAACCATACAGTAACATGCTGTGGATGACAGTTCGATATAAATTAAGCTTGATCCGCGATGACAGCATGGCCGACATGAAAAAAGGGATATATTGTTGCTATTGCAGCATTAGCTTTTTGAGAGATGTGCCGAACATGAATTTGGAACGTAAGCTTGAAATCCAAATGGACCGATACTTGACAGAAGTCCCAAGGCGGAGAAGTTGAGTTCGTAGGGTCAGTCTGACAGGAGGCCGTCTGTGGGTTTTTGTGAAAAAAATCGCTTGTGTTTTGTTCACATTGAGTTGGATATTCCACAGATGGAACCAGGCGTGTATGGAATTAAGAGCTTTTTCGAGAACCCAGATAGGGTAGGGTAAGGCTCGGAAAGACGATTGGTAGAATACGCAGGTATTGTCTGCTGCAAATCTAGCAGTATGAATGTAAGGAAAGGAGGGAAAGTCTGCTACATATAATGTGTAAAGGATAGGTGAATGTACTGCACCCTGAGGAACTCCCGCTTTAGGGACTTCCAGTCTGAATTATACTCACTAACCTACACATACAATTGTCGGTTAGTGAGATATTTAACAATAAGTTTAATAAGCGAAGCCGAAGTGTTGAATTTTATTAATTTGAAAAGTAATTATTTTATCCAAATCATACCGAAAACTTTCTCAATGTCTAGTAATACAGCCAAAATACTTTTTCTAGAGTTAAACCCTTGATAATTCTGTCTACCAGTCTAGCTAACTGCAGTGGAGTGCTATGAGAAATTCTAAATCCAAATTGATGGAGAGGTATAATATTCCTCTCTGAAATTTCAGATTTTAGACGAGCCAAAATGAGTTTCTCCATTACTTTGCTGAGTGTGGGCAGAAGACTGATAGGCCGCAGATTGTCTGGGTTGGAAGGATCTTTACCGGATTTAGGAATATCTATGACCTTGGCTCGCTTCCACACTTCAGGGAAGTCGTGTAAACGGAAACAAAGCTTCACTAATTGCAGGAAAAGGAGAAGTGCCTTTACAGGCAGGTGTTTGACCACAAGATATGAATGAAATGTATAAAATTACAATATATATGTGGGGTCATGCCGCGCCGTAACGATGTTGGTTAGGTTAATAAGCTACAAGACAAGAAGTCGGAGATTGTAGATCCAATCTGATTACGATTTATAAAATGAACTAAACATTCTTGGCTCAGACTCAAATTGAAAAGTCTGTATGACATTTCGTCTGGGTGTAAAGAAAGCCGTCATGTAGGGTTAAGAAGTCGGCTGACATCTCATACCAATTACTAGTAATGTTAAGAGCCTTTCCCCAAGCATTTCCTAAGTCTTGCAGTGAGATAAACTTTATATTACGTATATTAATATACGCAAACGGTGTAGATACATTTAATGTGTACTTTATCGTAAGTAGTTTATAAAAGTAATAACTGAGGAATATTAGTTCCCGTCGAGTAGAAATTTATGTTGTGTACAGAGTGAATGTGCATGTCTGTACTTGACACTCTATATCGATTGTACGTATGAATCGCTTCAGAAATCAATACCTTCTTTCATTTCGGCAGACTTGTACTATCTCAAGTTTGCCATAGGAAGCTACAATATATCATTCCATTCAGTTTATAAGAAAAGCGTATTTTTTAGAATAATGTACTTTGTTTTAGGATCGAAAAAAATGTACAGTTACATTTTAAATACAATAATTATTCCATACAGCATCCATCCTTATACTTTGCGTATAAGTATATTACATCATAGCAGCCAGATGTCAACACAGGGAGTAACGTTGTTAGAATGACTTAACATTCGAAAGTTTAGATTAAGTTTTCCTGACCGAATTTCGCGACTTTCTCATATCAATTAGGATTTAGTTGCTATCACGAGGATGAGAGAACACGTTCCAGAACATAGAATAAAGAAAAAATTCTATAAATCTACCGGGTATCCTGGGATGTTAACCGTTACACTACTCAGGCGTCAATTATTTGATACCATTTTCAAAATTTGTTTAAAAAACAGAAATGCACGATTGTAATCTTATTATTCTCTTTATGAACAAGTTATAGTCTATCATTAAATAAAAATACTTTAATCACTAAAATCGATGGAAATTAATATATTCATAAGGAAATTAATACTACCACGAATTTATTAAAATTTACCCTAATTACAATTTTATAAAATAGCCGATGGCTATAAGTCATATAATAATTTATTGATTAATATTTGTAAAGCTTAAGTACATTATTATAAGGAAAAACAGTTTCCATATAAGATCCAATTTCTTAAGTTTTGTTTAACTTGTAGACACTCAGTACATAATATATTGACTTTGTCTAGAAACCTAGTAACATAGTTGAGTGTATTAAAGTCTGTCGCCCTGGCGTAATCGGTAGAGTTCCTACCTCCCACTCCGACCCGGGTTAGATTCCCGGCGAGATACAGGATTTTTAGTCTCCCCCTTGGGTCTGGGTGTGTGTCGTGTTCTTCTGTATATAAAGGGACAATAAGCAAAATAAAGTTAAAAAATTGGTAAAACAAAATGAAAACCTGATTAAACAAAACGAGAGGGAGAAACAGAGAGAGAAAATAATAGATAAAAATGGTATCTTAAAAAAAAAGTAGATTTGTTGTTTCCTACCGTACAACCATTCTCTTGTTTTTAAGACAAAATTACAAAATTGATTTCCACTGCGAAGCTAGGATTCCTTTCTGAAACTGAGGCAACTTATGTAGTTGGGACTGAAAGCTCTTGACAAACCTCCAGTTTAATTTTGCTTGACTCACTCCACCCAACCCTCCAAGGCTTTTCTTCTAATTGACATGTAAATTTCAGAGAGAACTGGAAAGATGTTAATTGCTTTTGTATATATGAAAGTTTCTATGCGAAACAAGGGACATTAGTCTTTCTTAATTAAATTGTATTATTAAGGAGCTATTTTGCTTCTACACTTATATTCTAGCAAGACTTACATGGTATTGGTCTCATTAAATGAAGCAGATTTTCGGTTGAAAAGTATACATCGAATGGTAAAGCAATTAAAATCAAAATAAAATGTTGTAAAGAATAATAAATTTACCATTCGTGTCGAGAGCAGCTGGAATTAATTCCAACATTGGTGCACTGCAATCTCAACACAAGTGTTTTATTTTGATTTTAATGGCTGCATCTCCAATATACAGTGCATATTTTATTTTAAAGTAGTTATTATTTTTATAAACATTTATACCTACGACAGTTTTTACAATTTCAGCTACTTTAAAATAAATAATTTAAATTAATATTTGGAAGAATTATAGAATTATTGAAATGCAGACGTAATGCCGATATAAAGTTACAAATATATGACTGGATATCGCATCATTTACTTAATATATTAATTGTTTCCATAATGTATAGTTTTGACATTCTTTAAATTATTATAACTGGAAAAAAAACATATTATTATTTCTCCAAATACTACATTAATCAGTAATTTTCTTCACATAGCATACTTCCTTAAAATTACGTAATTTTGTCATGCCTCTGACTAAAGATAAAATAACATTTTTGTGACAAAATTTATAATATTATCTTTTATGACAAGAGTAAATTTGAATAAATGTGTTAATTATATACGTAGAAGAAAGTATAAGAAAGTTGTATGAAATACATTATCTCAATATATATTACAGAGAGAAATAAATAATAATATAGAAGAGGAATGGAGCAACATCGATTGGGCTCTAAAGAAAGCAGCATATGAAGTTCTAGGATTAAGAAGGAAAATTTGTAAGAAGAGAGGACTAAGAATATGGAATGACGAAATTAAAACAGTTATAGAGGAAAAGAAGAAAGCATATTTACAATATTTACAAAAGAAAACTGAAGAAATAAAAGAAATATATTATAACAAAAGAAAGGAAGCAAAGAAAATTGTTAGGAAATCCCACCAAGACAGTTGGGAACGATATGTATCTAATCTAGAACATGATCTACATGGACGACAATGGACTGCTTATAGAACAATTAAATATTTAAATAAATCAGAAAAAGAAGCTGCATATATACCTACATCAATATCAGAACAACATTGGATAGAATATTTCAGAGACCTGTGGTACAACGAGAATGAAAACGAAGAAGAACCAAAATGTGAGAATTTGAAAGTAGATAAATTACAAATGGAAGAACTGGAAGAATCGCTCAAATTAACAAATAATAGAATAGCTAGCGGACCAGATGACCTCAATTCAGAACTAATTAAATATGCAGATATATTCTTTAAATTAAGATTCTTGAATTTTCTTAATATGTGTTGGGAGAATCATAATATACCAGCAACATGGAGGCAAGGTATAGTAAAACCAATTTACAAGAAAGGAGAAAGAAACCAACCATCTAATTACAGAGGCATTACCCTCCTAAATAGTGGACATAAAATCTATGCTAGAATAATAGCAAAACGAATACAACGAATTACTGAAGTAACACTAGCAGAAGAACAAAATGGGTTCCGAAAAAGAAGATCTTGTACCGATGGAGTATTTGCCCTGAATCAGATAATAAACAAAAGACAAGAAAAAAACCTGGAAACACATTTGTTATTTATAGACTTAGATAAATCATTTGATCGAGTAAACAGGGAAATATTGTGGAATGTCCTAAAAGAAAAAGGCCTCCCTATTCAGATTATAGAAACTGTTAAGAGCTTGTACTATGGAACAAATATTTGTATTGACCCACAGCTGACTAAAAATAAGACATTTTTTCAAATAAACCAAGGAGCATGACAAGGGTGTTCACTCTCACCTCTATTATTTAATATTTATCTGGACGATATCCTAAAAGAATGGAAGAAGGTTTTAACTAATGAAGGAATATTAATCGATAATAAAGATAAAATAAATGCTTTATTATTCGCTGACGATGTTGTACTTTTAGCAGAATCTGAAAATGAGCTCCAAATGTTAGCATATAAATTTAAATTAATAGCCAATAGATATAATTGTAAAATATCAATAAATAAGTCAAAAGTAATGGCATTTATTGGTAAATATGGAATTAGATCAAAAATTGTACTGGATAACAAAATAATAGAACAAATATCACATTTCCAATATTTAGGATGTGATATAACTTACAGAGAAAATAAAGATATAGAAAATAAAGTAAATAAATTCCAGGCTATTTGTGGAACCATAAAAAAGAACCTTAGGTCGGAAAACAAGGAAAGATAAGAAACTTAAATTATATAAAACAATGGCTGTTCCTTTGTTGTTGTATGAAAGTAAAAATTGGATAATGAAATCAAGGGATAAAAGCAGGATACAGACTGCGGAAATGCTGTTTTTTACGTAATGTGAAAGGATGCACAAGAGCGGATAGAATAAGGAATGAAACCATACGAGAAGAATTAAATATATATAAAATTGAAGATAAAATCAGCGAAAATAATAAGAAATGGACAGAACACTTAATGAGAATGAACAACGAAAGAATACCAAAAAGAACCTTCCTGTATAATCCCAGAGGAACAAGAGATGTTGGCCGACCACGTAGAAGATGGACTCCACTTTTAACTTCGCCGGAACAGGCTGCATAGCCTAAACCTTGTAGTAGAAGAAGAAGAAGAAGATTATATACATATCTTAGTTCATAACTAACTCACTGGCACTATCGAATACGTAGATTCATGGCCGCGCGGATTTAAGCTCTACGTACATCCATATTCCGGGCTAATATTTTTCAATCCTTTAAAGGCTGGCACACAAGCATCATCGGTATTAAAAATATAGAAAGACAGACGGCAATTCGGATCATCGTTTGTTTAGGGCGAAAATAAAAGTACAGTTATCGCATTTGAGAGGAAAAAACGCTGAAGAGGATACTGAAAATTATAATTAAGAAACTTGTTATTATGAAATGAGGAAAGAATATCAGAAAATATAGCTAATAGTTTTGAATACTGGAATCTTCAGATGAGAATGTGGCAACTGAAAAATAATCTGATACAAATAAAGATTGGCAAGCTCTAAGAGATAGTATTAAATAATTGTCATCATCAAAAAGCGTGGATTATTTTCAAAGAGGGAAAATCATTTGTTGAGTAATATGACGACATTGGAAGAAACATGAAGGTTGGAAAAATGAATTGATTACATGAGCCAAATGAAATAAATTTAGATCGATTGGATAACACCTAGATATTATGGAATGAAAAGAGGGCATTTTTGAGAGAGAAGATTAGCAGTAGTAGGACTTTATTAGACAAAAAGTAAGATATTTACAATATTATTTACAAATATGGGTCGCACGGGCAGTAAGCCGTACGTGCTGTTGAGAGTCCGTTACAATAAAGTAATAATTGGTACTAGTGTAAAGAAAAATAAACAACAAAAAAGCAATAACATTACAATTACATAAAGAAAACACAATTTTTTATATTGTTATTATCAATTATTTATATGTTTATTTTGTAGACATTTGCGACCTGATTTACTTTCTTCAAAAAAGGTACATTAAAAATGCAATATACATATTTCCAAATTAAGTAAAAATTGTGACAATTTAACGTTAATTGCTCACGGTATATGAACTATTTTTTAAAGTATGGTTACCATAATTCCAAGGTAAATTAAAAAGGGAAATAAATTGAAATGCTTGTCTGACTATTATAAGCATTGTTTGGTGCGCGGGATACAACAGAGAGTGAAGCAAATTCTTACCGACGCATGAATTAGTTGCTAACTTTTTTAATTTAGCCCAGTTTTGTATATGATAGGAGGGGATTACTCGGTAGGTGAGCTTGAGGCGGAATTAAAGTAAGCCGACAGGCGGCAGCTCCTCATGTCTCTGCTGCATTATTCACATTCCGTTTTCTCCTGCAACACACTGCTCTATTATTCAGACCGTTTTTTTTTTCTCCACAAAACTAAGGAAATATTCCCTGTCAGCAACCTTAACGACCACGAATCTTGATACGAATAATTACAAACTGGAGGATAATGTTAAACATAGAAGTACAGTCAGGTAACAGGCGCTCTGGGATTGTGAAAAACGAATCTAACAGTCCTACACCTCAGCCTCATACGAGAATTATAGTGTTATTTTAATTATAATTGACATTATCCTTATTCTATAAGTCCGCAACTGAATACTTGATGCAATATTTATATAATTGTGACTGCCTATTTAATTTACATACATATGCTGCAATAAGAATTAGAGCAATAACTGGAACCTCTATTGGTGATAATAATTTCATAGTTTCGTAATATGAGACAGCAATTTGAATAGCTCTATTGTGGTTCTCATTATATAACATACAGTGCGTGTCACTCAACCTGTGGCTCAGCTAGCATGGAAAGTGACTGCGAGTGTCAACTCGCGCCCATCAGGCATACCGACTGCACGGCACTTCTCTCACTTTGTTGATGCATGATATTGAAGAGAAAATAAGTATGTAGGACCTACTTTGTGACAGGCGATGTTGGAAATATTCTCCTCCTACACCCACACATTTTCGGCACCGTGATAGGAAACACTGATTCGCACGCATTAGTTCTTATTATGATATTAAGTTTATTTCTCTTCTGACATAATTTTCAGTTCGTCTAAATTGTGTTTTTTTATTGCATACACTTTACTTTTTAAATACCCTCACAAATTAAAATCGCAAACAGTTTTATCTGGGGACTGTGATGACCAGACACCGATAAACCCATAAGTACCTCTAATGTGTCAATTGCTGTATGCGCAGTTGCAAAGTCTTGCTGGAAATGTCCATTTGGACCGTCAACATCTGATGGTTCTTCGAAAAATGGTGTCAGTATGTCATCTCTGTTTCTTCATTAATTGTGTCATTAAAAATATATATTTGTCCTATAATACTTTACCGTTTAATATGTAATGCGGCTACGTACTTTGCATTGCGATGCTCTACGAAATTCCGTGTTCTTGGTCAAGTCGCCTTAGGGATTTTTTGGCGTACGTTTTAACCTTCCTCACATTTCATCTAATTTGTCTTCAATCAGCACATGCTATCTTACCCTTGTTTTTCTCATCGAGCACAGAATCTAAATTCTAAATTAGTTTACAAGTCGTCGAACGGTCTCTCTATTTGGAGAATTTACACTGAAAATTGTATTCTGACGTGTAACGACTTCTCTGTAAAACTCTGTTTTCACATAATTTTTGTACAAAAATACCCTATGTTGTACTATGAATACAGGTTGAGGTAACTTATATATATATGAACTAACACCATTAGAGAATTTAACTAAGTGTTTAATTTTAGTTTATAACACTACATAACACGAGAATACAGTATTGCAGTGGAACGCGTGTTCCACCTTACAACCATGCATTTCGACTGACTCACTCCGTCAGGCACTAGTTGCAGTGCATGAGCAGCGAGAGTTCTTGACTCACTGCCTGTAGTCACGTTAGCTCCTAGCTGCCACAAGTCGAGTGAGACGCATTATATAACTGTGATAGCATCTATGCTCTTCCTCTTTGATATTCCGTCTTTTTTTAGCCTAACCTTAAGCGCCTCTTTGCAGTTTTTGATCAATTTAATTTAATTACAAATGTCGTATGTGGCATGTGGTCAACTTGTCGTCTCGATGAGACATCTTAGTTAACACCCTAGTTTTAATTGGATCAAGTCTTTTTTTTTAACGTTTGAGGTTCGACACTAATTAAACATGTTGTAAGGTCACATTTGTAAAATTATGATATAAAATTATGCAGGTATGTACCTAGTAGGTCTGTTTCCACAACGTATGAAACTGTAGGACTTTCGTATCTAGTCCACACATTGTCTACTCTTGCAATGGATGAACAGACATACATTTCTGCTGGTGATGGATCTAGTGTCCAAAAATAATTTAATAGTTTTGCAAGTTGAGGAGATGGACGTACAATGTACAGACTTTGAAATAATTATTGGCGCTCAGATAAATTTCCAGTCACATAACGATGCCATTACGCATGATCAGAGGTCAGATACTTGGTCCACAAGTGCACAATTATTTGAGAAACATAAATCCGTTCAATTTAGCTCAGGATAGGGATGTATGGAGAGCTTATGTCCGCGCGGCCATGAACCTTCGGGTTCGATAGTGCCAGTGAGTAAGTAAGTAAGTAAGTAAGTAAGTAAATCCGTTCAATTGCGTTGTGTGCCCTCCAATGAAAAATAATTTCGCGTACATAAGTTGTGTGATAAATGCTGTAAACAATGTAAAGCAAAACAAAAGAAAACAAACAAAATAAATTGAAATAAAGACGAGAGAGATAGATAGATAGATAGATAGATAGATAGATAGATAGAGAGAGAGAGAGGGGGGGGGACACTGGGATCAAACATGCATGGGAAATAGACTTTCCTCCCACTAGACCACAACCGTTCCTGTTGTAAACAGCTGTATGAAGCGATGCAATACTCCAGGACATTAATCAGACGTATTTTCCTTTAGTTAGGGAAATGAACATTCATGTTATGCCTAGTGTTTTGTAAATGAAATTATGTTGCAAATGTTATTACTTTTCTATATATTATCTGCTTCCTTTAATTAATTTATTTCTCTATAATATATTTATTTATGTATTTATTTATTTATTTAACAAAGCCTGGTAACACCCCAATATGAAAATTAACAATGTTTTTAAAAACATACTTCCTGACGAGGATCGAACCTGGACCCGCGTCGTCAAATAGTATCTCACTGACTACTCCACTGAAACGAACGATACAATTGCTTAATGAAGAAAGACCTGTGCCGCTCGATTTGAACTCAACATTCGTACAACTTATTGATGTGGATCGCTCTTCAAAACTTACAGCTTTCCATCATCAAGAGTTGCATCATCAATTTTTTTCAAAGGCTATACATAATTTTATATTATAACTAGCTAATGCCCGGCGTGCGCTGCTACTACTAAATAAATGGTAATGTGTTTTTACCACCAGCCGTGCGCTGTTATACTCTACTTTCTTGTAGAATTTGTTTTACATGTTCAATTCCGTGTACATCAATTTGTGTATTTGTTATGGCGTAGGCAATATAAGCCATTTATGCGTCAATGTAGGGATTTTATTTCACGTTTGTCACTACAAAGGGTAATTTTTAGGGGTGAAGTGGTTCATTGCTGCGGATAGGGTTACCAATGCCGGACTGGTCGAAGCTGATAAGCCAGACGAAAAAAGTACCTTGTTCGAAAGAGTGACGATCTTTCACCGTAAAAATACAACTGTCAAAAATGCGGACATGGGTTCAACTGGGGTAAAATTTTCCGGAGGACAAATAGTCGTCCACTCGGTTCTCCGGGCGGGGACTACTTCAGGGAACCCATGCCAAAGGCTCACACACAGGGACATGTTCCTAGGAACATGGAATGTTAGGACTTCATACAATAGTGAGGCACTAGAGATATTAACGCGGGAATTAGATAAATCGCCTTGGATATATTCGCTTTACAGGAAGTTAGGTGGCCAGGAGACGGTAGTAAGGAATCAGGAAGCTCTTCAATATACTACGTCTGTGCAGAAAAAACTACATTTGGAACAGGTTTTTTAGTCAGAAGGAGGATACTATCCGCTATTCGAGATAATACATTTGTTAGTGATAGGATATCATACAAAATTCAAACGGTAAACAAGATGATTTTATAATTGTAAATGTACATGCCGCCACAGAAGACAAAGATGACAAGATCAAGGATGAGTTCTATGAAGAATTGGAATGCCTATTAGATAGCCTTTCAAATTATCATATGAAAATTGTCTTAGAAGATTTTATCCAGAAGTGGTGCGGGAAGATATATTCAAATCAACAATAGGCAAATTCAGTCTTCAAGAAGATAGTAACGACAACGGGGTTAGATTAGTCACATTTGCCACATCGAAGAATCTCATTGTTAAGAGCACAATGTTTGTGCATGAAGATATTCATAATACACCTGGACGTCCACGGATGGAGAAATTCGGAACCAGGTAGATCATGTATTAGTGGATAAACGCTGGCACAGTAGCATCATTGATGTTAGATCAGTTAGAGAGACATACTGCAATTCGGATCATCATCTGGTCAGAGTGAAAATCAGCAAATAGCTATCGCTTATGAGAGGAACAAACGCTAAAGATGATTATGTAAAATTTTAATTAAAAAACTAGAAAAATGCTGAAATGCGGCACGAATACCAAATCGAAATTGCTAATAGATTTGAATTACTCGAAGCTTCAGATGACAATGTGGCAAACGAAGAAGAAACTGATATAAATAAAGAATGGGAGGCTATAAGAAATACTATTAAATTATCAGCATCAGAAAGAAATGGTTGTTTAAAAAAGAGGCAAAACAAGAAATGGTTTGATGAGGAATGTGCCGACATTGTAAAGAAAACGGAGCTAGCAAAAATGAAATAGTTACACGAGCCAAATGAGGTAAATGTAGAGCAATTGGGTAGTATTAGACGGGAAACAACCACGTTACTAAAGAGTAAAAAGAGGGAATATTTGAGAGAGAAGATTAATGATCTTGAAATGAATGCAAAAAATAGGAACATTAGAGAATTATATCAGGGAATTTGTAAAGAAAAAGAGGGTTTCAAGCTAGAACGAACATAAATCGGAATGAAAATGGGGATATGATTGCAAATTCCAGGAGTATATTAAATAGATGGAAAAGTTATTTTAATCAGCTATTAAATATACATACGGAACAGGATATTGAGGAGGATAATTTGCAGAGAGCTGAAATGCTAGTCGCAGAACCAAATGCATTAGAGGCTGAAATGGCGATTGACAAATTGAAGAAATATAAAGCATCAGATTCAGATGAGATCCCAGTAGAACTGATAAAATCGGGGGGAGGAAAAGGATGGATAAGATACGCCGGTAGCTTAGTATGATTTGGGAAAAAGAAGCTCTTCCAGATGAATGGAAGGAATCAATAATCGTACCATTTTATAAGAAAGGAGATAAATCTGATTGCAACGAATACAGGGGCATATCATTCCTTTGAACATCTTACAATATTTTTACAAATATATTAGTAAGCAGACTTACTCCCTATATTGATGACTTTCTAGGAGATCGTCAATGTGCATTTAGAAGAAACAGGTCTACAACAGATCAGATATTTAGCGTAATACAGATTTTAGAAAATAAATGTACATCAACTATATGTAGACTTCAAAAAAGGATATGATTCAATTAAGAGGGAGAAGTTATATATTATTATGCTGCTGGAGTTCGGAATTCCTAAAAAGTAAGTTAGACTTATAGGAATGTGTCTATATAGCACAAAGAGTAGGGTGCGCGTAGGCAAACAGTTTTCGGACACTTTTGAAATCCGGAATGGGGCGAAGCAAGGAGATGCACTATCTCCTCTATTATTTAATTTTGTACTATAGCATGCTATTAAATCTTTAGACAATGAGGAAGGATTAAAACTCAATGGTATTAATAAGCTGTTGTTTTATGCTGATGAAGTTGTATTATTGGCCGATAGCGAGGAGGTACTAAGGGACAACGCGCACATACTATTGAGTAACACTAGGAAATAGGGACTGGAATTAAATATCAATAAAACTAAATATATGGTCACACGTAGAAATTCATTATATAATGGAAATGGACAGCTAGTGACAAGTGAGGGAAGTTTCCGGGAAGTGGCTCAATTCAAATACCTAGGAACAATAATCACAAACAGAAATGAGATGCACAAAGAAATTAAATATAGGCTCAAATCTGGAAATGCGTGCTATTATGCATTGCTGAGACTCTTAATGTCCCAACTCCTTTCAAAAAACGTTAAAGTGAAAATGTATAAAACAATTATTCTACCAGTTACATTATATGGGTGCGAATCATGGACTCTTACTTTAAGGGAGGAAAGGAGATTACAAGTATTTGAGAATAAAGTACTTAGGTAAATTTTTGGACCAAAGAGAAATGGACAGACTACTTAGCAATGAACTACATGGTCTTTATAGGAAGCCAGATATAAGAACAGTTAAGTCTCGTAGACTGCGATGTGCAGGACATGTTGCACGTATGGGGAATGAAAGACTTGCATGGAAGCTTCTTGTAGGAAAGCCAGAGAGAAAAGGCCGAGTTGTTAGACCAAGTAAGAGGTGGATGAATAACATTAACTATGATTTGAGGGAAGTATATTATACAGGGAATGATTGGAAAGCATTAGCTCAAAATAGGGAGGTATGGAGGGCGTATGTCCGCGCGGCCATGAACCTACGGTTTCGATGGTGCCAGCGAGTAAGTATGTAAGTAGAAGTGGTTGAGTATTACAACTCTCTTATAGCATATGTTCATTGCCCGAATCTCCTGAACATTTTTCATAAAGCCCCATCTCAATCTGATGAACGGTATGGCAGAGCACGTTTGCGCGGGAATCTACTTATCCCGATCTTCTTGGTATAAAAAAACTCAAAAGCGCGAAAGAGCTAGGAGACTTTTGGCTGACCAGCCGGCTGTTGGCATCACATCCACATGTGTTAATAACAGAGGTAGACGATCATCTCGTCAGTGTAGGGTGACATGTGTTCAGCATGTTGGATCCTCCAGCCGTTATAACTGGTATTCATAACCTGGAGTCGCTACTTCTTGTAGCTACGCAAATGACCCACGCTGCTGGGTGGGCACCGCACAGTGGACCAGATACGAAAACCAGCTGGAAAAAAGTATTTTACTAATTCTCGCCAATTCATCTTTCTTTACTCTAAAATTATTGTCAGATGACTGTTCTTCACTTATCTGCAAAGGAGGGTAGAATTCTAAAATTTATATAGAAAACATAAACATCGGAATTTGCCGATAGTTAAGAACTCATCTGGCCCGCCACCCAGTTGTGTACCGAGCTGTAGAAATAAATACATTTTGCATTAAAGTTCAGTAAGTTATTCTTCTTATTCTATATGGATACTTTACCTCAAGGTTTGTAATTTTAATTGGTATATTTAGCATGTTTTACACAATCCTTTAGCTTTAAATTGAGCAACGAAAAAAAAAAAACAGTTCTGAACAGCAGTACAAATTTCAGTTAGAATGTAGAGTGATTTATGGACTTCAATTCCCGCACAATAACATGTGCAAATAATTGCGTTTTTTGTAAATATCTTTTTATTAGAGGATTCTGCCGGGAGCTGTGGCCTATCTTCGCGTGCAGAAAATTGTTTGATTTAATATATGAAGAAAAGTGATCGATAGAGGCAATAAGTGATCTTTTATTAATAAATTAGAGTTAGGGTATGTTCTGAGAATGTTTAAAAAATGTTTAAAAGCGATTTTCTAAAACATAGGAAGTTGTGAGAGAGAAAAAACAGTTCGATTTTTACTGAAACATTCTGACTGGCTGAACGTAAATGTAAACTTTCCCGTTATTAAGAATTTAGTACACTGAGAGTCGTTGAAAAATCCTGTTGCATGTGCTTATGGAATTGTAAGACCCAAAATATCTTTCGAAGAGGCTGGAATAAAAACAAAGTCTTATTTCTGCTGAAATGTCTGTCTTGCGAAAGGTAGCATAACAAGTTTGCTTCCCTAGAAGCATTATAGAGTGGATAAAATATCACATCTCTTTTTGACATCTAGTCTCATGTTAATATATCGACATATTCATGTTTTATTGTCACGAAAGACAATGCTTCTTCCGACATAGAAGATAGGGGAGTTGAGCGGGGTGATTTGTAATGTTTATTAATACTTTTAAAGCTATTTTTTGTGGTTTTTGAGTAATGTCTTTAAACCATCAGCAGTATCCGTTTACCATATGACCAAAGTGATAGTTCTGTTGCAAGAGCAAGTTCATCGCGAGAGAATTCTTGCTTAAGTGAACATTTATTTAATTCCACCCTCTTCGAAAGTTATTTTGGGTCTTCCAATTCCATAAGCAGATGGAAAAGAATTTTCCAAGGACCGTCATTGTTCTAAATTAATTGTTAATAACGGGAAAGTTAACATCAATTCCTAGCCAATCAGAATATTTCATTAGATTTTTTTCGCGCACAACGTCGTACGTTTCAGAAAATCGCTTTTCAAAAAAAATATTGATTTTTAATACCATTTAAAACATTCTGCTAGCTTCCCCCTACCCGTAATGTGTTTACTACATTATAACTTATTGCCTGTATCTAACATTTTTTTTCATATTAAATCAAACAATTATTCTCTGCGCGCAACGGTAGGCCTCAGTTGCTGGCTAGCTACTGAATTGAGAAAGCTAATTAAAAAAACACAATAATTTGCACACGTTATTGTACGGGAATTAAAGTCCATAAATCACTCTATATTATAACTAAAATTTGTAATACTGTTCAGAACTGTTTTATTTGTAGCTCAATTTAAAGTAAGATGGTTGTGTAATTTTTTTAGTGCATGGAAGGTACGATTCCACATGTATTTAACATAAAATCAGGTTATATAGAAACAAATTAAATATATCAATAAAATTCCAAATGTTGAGATGAAGTATCCGTATAGAATATGAAGAACAGCACAATGAACTCGAAGAGACAAGGCTAATAACACAACTGTGTTATAGACGAAATGAGTTCTTGACCATCGGCAAATTCCGATGTTTATATTGTCTTCATAAACATTAGGATTGTACCCTCCTTTGCAGATAAGTTACGAACCGTCATGTGACAAATATATTAGAGTGAAACAAAAATAAATTGATGAGTGTGAGTGAAAATGTTTTTTTTTTCAGCTATATTTTATTTCTAGCCCACTGTGCACCGGCCCCCCACTGGCCGAAATTCCATGAGAAAAATTTCTTCCTCCATGGAGACTCGAACCAGCATAAGTCCGTTAGTTCTGCCCCAAGGCTTCTTGACTTAACCACTCGGCTACGGCGCGCGACTCTTTTCAACAGTGAAAGATAAAAATGGTTATTATGAGTTATCCGTAATAGATAAATGTTTTCGCGGACTTTTTTGTAGAGCTTTCTTAGATATTCAAATCTGTGTACATTAATTTTGAGTATTTCTTATGTTTTAGGCAGCGTAAACCATTTAAGCGTCCAAAGAGCTACTTTTTCACATTAGAATTGTACCCTCCTTTGCAGATAAGTTACGAACCGTCATATAATAATTATATTAGAGTGAAAAAATAGGAAAATTCATAAGGGTGAGTGAAAAATAGTATTTTTCCAGCTAGAATTAATTTCTAGCCCACTGTGCACCGGTCCCATACTTGCCGAAATTCCATGAGGATTTTTTTTTCCAAATGGAGACTGGAACCAGCGTAAGTCCCGTAGTTATGCGCCAAGACTTATTGCCTTAACGACTAGGCTACGGCGCGGGACTGGTGGTATCACTAATAAAGATGAAAGATTCACCCGAATGGGTATTATATTCTTGGTATCAGTGAAAGACAAAAATGGTTCTTCTGAGATATCCGTAAGAGATAAACATATGCTATCGCGGACTTCTTAGTATAACGTTTTGAGACATTCAATTCTGTGTACATTAATGATGTGTATTTTACTTATGGTTTAGGCAGCGTAAGCCATTTAAGAGTCCAAAGAGCTACTTTTCTCACGTTTTCCACTACAAAGGGCGATTTTTAAGGGTGTAGGAGTTGAGTAACACAACTCTCTTATAGCCTATGTTTATCCCGGGAATCCCCTGAACATTTTGCAAAAACCCACATTACAATCGGATCAATAGTATGGCCGCACACATAGTACGAACAAACAAGCATACAAACAAACAAACAAACATTAATTTTTATATTTAAGATTTTAATATTAAGGCATGAGGTTCTTCTGACTCGTGACCCAAAGCGTAAAGTCCCTTCGGGACTTGGATACTTCCATTCTAAAAATCAATTAATTCTGACAGGGTTTCAACCTACGATCCAAGAGACTAGAGGCAAAGAACATAACCACTAGAACAACAGTTGAGGAAGAAGCGTGAGCTGTCACAGTTAAGTAAACTCTTTACCAAATTAAAGTAGTAGGAATCACCTTCACGTTTCAAGTACATGTGATTTTGTTCGCTCTGAAGATAACTGTGATTCCTATTACAATTCTCAAGCGCTGACTGGGAGAATACTGAACTCTGAATTTTCTCATAAGTCAGACAGAATCTGAAATTTGACTTCATTTTTACAGTCGTGTTTTTGCGGAACTAGTTCGTGAGGAGGTAATCAATGTTTTGGACAGTACAAGCGACCTGCGGGAGATGAGGAATTTGACCAAACGTATCCCTGAGCGCTTGTCTCTCTAGCCACAATGTCAAGCATTTCCCTTGAGTACACTCTCCTCTCGATCATGTAATACAGCCATGATTACTCGATACTAACAGCTTGATATACCTCAGTCACAATTAATTAATTTCAAGGAACAAATATATCTAATTGGATGTAGGTAAACTACTTATCTATGCACATGCACTTCGCCTTTATCACCCGAACTCTAATATATGCTATTAAAATAAATGTAAAATATTAGTAAGAGCATTTGAAGAGTTCTCTTCATGTGTTTAGTACTGAATCTATATTATGAAAATAACGAGTTTTAAGATAGTAATTAATAATTGCATAATAATATAAATACGTATGAACGAGATAGGAAATGGACTGAAACAAGAAATATTTATATGTTTAATTGCACTCAAACTCTTAGACGAATTAACATTAATATTCCTTAATGTTATACAAACAAATACAAGAGCGAGGATACAATCATATCCACTGAAGAAGAAATCAATTTAATTGCGATGCACCTAATGTTCTAGACGCCATCAGTGTAGTCAAATATTCGTAGGGTTAACAGAACCCATTGTGGCATTGACTCAGTACGATAAGTGAATGCTCGTTTCTGATAGCTCCGTGCTATCAATGATTTCTTCATTCTCAAGAGAAGGTAACTTAAATGAGCTATCGGGAGAATTAAGTGGAAAAGAGTTCATATTGAATGCCGAAAATATACAACGAATTGATGTATTGCACAAATCAGTGATTGTAAGAAGAAACAAAAATTGTTGGAACAACAATGCATCATTAAATAAAGATGAATGTGAATTAAAATAAGTGTAGAGACATTTACCTCTTCAATCGGAGTTCTTTGATGATACAGTATGTGTGGAAAATTATCCTACGTCTACCAATATATGCCTAATAGGGTAGATCTTGTACAGATGGATTCTTTACTCTAAAACTACTATTAGAAAAGCACAAGGAATTCAATATAGAAACTCATATCGCCTTCGTTGACTTCATAAAGGCTTTTGACAAAGTAGACAGAAATATATTACTACAAATTTTAGCTGATGATAACGTTCCACAACAATATATTACTAATATCTTCAACATCTATAAAGATAATGAAATCTCTGTTAAACAAGATGGCAAATTATCTTCTTGGGAAAAGATCAACACTGGAGTAAGACAGGGATGTGGACTTTCACCGGTGCTTTTCATTATATACATGAATAAATTAATAAATGAATGGAGGAAAACACAACGAGGATATATACCCATCAATAGGAACCTCAAACTCGATGCTATTCTTTTTGCAGACGATTTAGCTCTTCTGGCACTTTCCGAAAATGATTTGCAACGATCAATTTATAATTTACAAAAAATAGGTGCCAAATTTAATATGGAAATATCAATTAACAAAACTAAAATTATGGCATTTCATGGGAAGGACCCCATACAAAGTAAAATCTGTCTCCAGAATAAAATTTTAGAGAGATCTAATCAATTTAAATATCTTGGATATTATCTCTCTATCTGGGATGAAAAGGATATCCCTGAAAAAGTTACTAGTTATAATAAAAGTTTAGGAATTATTAATCAAGTTATGAAACCATCCCTTGTACAAAAAAACACCAGATTACGTTTATATAACACTTTGGCTAGACCAGTGTTGACCTATGGTAGTGAAGCATGGACACTAAGAAAACAACATGAAAGCAGAATAACGGCTTGTGAAATGAGATTCATGCGCAAAACAGCGGGTTACACCAGATGGGATCGGAAAAGGAACACCGATATCTTACAAGAATTGAAGACTACGCCAATTTTGGAATATATTAAACAGTACCAACTAAATTGGAAACACCATCTTGAAAGAATGAGTTCAAATGGGATCCCCAAAGCTGTTTATAATTATATACCAAGAAGACGAAGATCACTGGGCCGTCCTATGAAACGCTGGAGGGAAAATTTTCTATAGGATCGTAACAGGCCTTGGCCTAATACTTGGAAGGAAGAAGAAGAAGAAGATATTTTACACAGCTAAACATACAGAAATTAAGAAACTTCATTAAACATACACTTAACAGGAACTTACTTCCACAACAATTGTACGAAAATAGTATTCCTTTCTAAATGTCGCAAATACGTAATTCTGTGGGTGAAAATAAAATTTCAATTTTCATAGATGAAACCTGTAATTGTGACGGGAGGACGTTGCTAATTCAATGTGAGTACTTTCGCTAAAGAGAGATAATAAATAATTTCTATAAACTTCTCATGATAGCGTAAAATACTGTTAATTTTTTATTTTTAATTAACTAAATCGTTACATGCATTTGCATTATTGTATTTTCAGGGTACCTGAGTTACGTCATCTACCACTCGTGTAGGATAAATAATCTGTACTACACCAGACTTGAAAATCTCTTGTTTATGACCTTGAAAAGTATCTCTGTTGCGCAAAACAGATGGCATTTAAGAGAGTTAACCTCCCTCTTCCAAGGGCACAACTGACACTTGGAAAATCTGTAATTTTTGTATGATTGTTAGGTGCAAATATTACGAAATTAGAACTAACTGTAAAAATCACGATTTTGGGTTAAACCATTCAAATGAAATTGAAGTAGTAAGATATGTGATAACACGCAAGCGTAGCTATCCGAGTAAGCAAGATCTTTAATGACAATTATTATCGAAACATAATCCTCTTTGCACGCATGTACAATATTCACAGATATTTCATTTTTGAGATGAAACTTAGGTGACTCAATAAAAATATTTCAAGTGGCAGTAGTTAGATGTTACATATCCGTGTGAGTGCATGCTATATTCTAGTTGATGAATATCTATATTATGCAATATATCATTAACTGAAGCAAGTTGTAGTGTCTAAATAGTGAGAAAAAAAATAGATTGTGTTTTATTGCTTAGCCAGGCAAGACCTTTATGGTTAACGTGTTTTTTTTTTAATATTCTGGTAGCGAAGAACGAAGTAAGCTTGAATTTAAAAAGAGTGAAGAATTAATAGCAGAGGCATGTGGTGTAAATCTAGATATGTTCATAAAGAAGAATATTTGGGCCGACGTCTGATCTACGTTTTATGCCTTCCAGAATACATATAAACATGTCGGAAAGATGACAAATTTAGACGAATCGACTTTGATATGGACTTATTGCATAGAACTGTTTTAAATTGTATGATCGTGGTGAAACTTCAATAGCTAAAAAGGTTTGGCATGTTAAAAAAAATATTATACAGAATCAATTAATTCTGCCTTGAAAATGAAAAAAAAAATAGGCTTAAAATATAAAAAAACTAATGACGGTCATAAATTCCTTATAGAGAAGAGTGACGTTGATGCGCTAGGAGCAAAGTTCTCATGAAAAGTACTCGAAATTCTAGATTTTGGAGACGCGAAATCAAATTTTACGTACACTTGGCGACAAAAAGAAGGAGCCGACTCTGGACCTCGAATATTTCAAGTTCTAACGCGCGATCCACACAAGTAAACTAATAGCACAGTAGAGCTACAATACGTTTTCCTTCTTCCTTTTAAGAACATTCTTTCTAAACGCTACAAAGAAGCGAAGGCTTAGCTCAATGCTTTAGTGGCTTGATTTTTATGGGAGGGGTTACATGTTGGATTCCCGGGAGGTACTTTTTTTAATTGTTAAAATACTTTCTATTTTATTCCGTATGTCCATTCTTATAGAAAAAAAGTACTAACTCTTTGGAAGTATTACTATTTGTATTATTAATATTATTTATTTATTTATAAACAGGTTTACAGTCTAATAAAACATCTTCCTATGCTTAGAGTCTTTTTAAAATATTTATCTTCTTTTCCTTGGGTACATTTTGAGTTAATTTTGATCCCCAGGTAATTACATCATTTGATACATCCCATTATTATTATTAATATTATTATTATTATTATTATTATTATTATAGATGATGGATAGTGATAATAATAATAATTATTGTTATTACTATATCTTTATTATTGTCAATCATCTATAGGCTATTATTATGCTGGACTTGACCTATATAAACAAAATATTTTAATTGAAGGGTGAAACGTTTTCCTCACTAATACGTAATAAGTAATTAAACTCATTAATATATGAAGCTATATTATATTTTATTACATAAAAATATAGCATTATAATTGAACGTAGAACTGCACACATAATTAAATTTATACCGGTAACTAAATAGTATTACAGAATTTACGAAGGCAGGAATATTACTTAAAATATTGTAGATGGACGTAGATTATGTGGCAGATATTAACCCTTTGCCGGCCCTAACGCTCAGAAGCGCTCGAGATTTAAATGCCGGTCTAAACGCTCTAAAGCGCTCTTGATGAAAGCATCTTAAAAAAATATTGCGTTGTGCGTACAGAACACGTGATCTCTTTATGTAGGCGTGATGAAATCACTTAGAAGGCATTCCTGCACGTGTGTAAATATGAACCAAGGATAAACATTTATATAGGTCACAGATGATGAGGTTCAAAAGTGGCGAATCCAGAAAAATGCAGCATGAAGATATGACGGCGATAGTGTGGCAAGACAAACGTCTTGTTCTCCTTTTCACGAATTCCGATCCCCGGACTGATGGTTCAGTCTCAAGAAAAACAGAAAAAGGCAACGAAGAAATAGAAGTTCCATGTCCTAATGCCGTCATAAATTTCACGAAGCACATTGGAGGCGTGGATATATAAGATCAGAAACGCGAATATTATGGTGTTGGCAGATCTTCAAAAAAGTGGTGTAAGTTTCTATTACATTATGTCCTAAATGTGTGTATTATGATCCGTTTCATCTTATATGAACTGACAAACCAGCCCTCGCTTACAGCACACGGAAACAGGCAAGTGACCTTCAGACGAAACATGGTTCGTCAGCTAATACGTACGTTCATATCTCGCAAGCGTACAGGCAGGAAGAGAAGGTTGCCAATCGGAACTGCATCTGCTAAACTTTTTCATTCTTTGGAAAAAATATCAGGCCGTGCAAAAGTGTGTGCTTTGTGTATAGAGAAAAATAAAAAAGCTCCATCTGGAAGGGGCAAACAGACAACATTTAAGTGTAAACATTGCGACATTCCATTGTGCCGTATGGGTGTTTTCTGGAATACCACCAGCAGCGAAATGTGTAGGTGCAAAATTAAGTGAGTACGTTATTACATGCGTAAATATTTTAGGAATTAGATAAAAAAATAATTATGATCCTATCTTTTTCACTTTAATTATTATAATTTTTTTTTCTTAAGGGGGAACATAGATTCTGCTATAGCTATCTAAATTTAAATGCCATTTAAAAAACCCAGCCATCCTGTCCTAGTAGGAGGACGGTAAATGGGAGCGGCAAAATATTAAATGTTATAGGGATGCATTTTGCGATTATACAAATGAATAAAAAAATTGTGGGAGGTTTGGAACCCTGGCTTTTACATATATTTCGTCTTCTTGTAAGTAGTTTGACGATCTATGCTACTCGCACGCCTGTTGCTAGTTGCCTTATTTACTTTTGTACTATGAACGAGAGTTGAACTTGATTTTAAATGCCACTATTTGAGCAATATTGCATTTGTCGAACACTAGTAAATATCTAGAAGCATGTCTTCTTCATTGTTGTTTAAATATTTAAGACGGTTAAAACAAAATGCAGCATTTTTAAAACATTTAACTGTGCGTTACCTCGTGAACCGTAGCTATGACTTTTCGAGCACGCGCAGTGGGCCATAACAGGAACTCTGCTTTTTGAACCAGCTCTTTCTTTTTGTCGCTAAGTGTACATGAAAACCGGGCCAATCAAAATCATATAATAAAATCCATTAGACAAGACTGCTCTAAAAGTGGTGGAAGTATAGATATGCGAGTTATCACTCTGTAACTATAAATGCAATTATAAACACTTTATTTCAAGGAATGCGAAATTCTAGACTAGTTTCAAATGAAACGAATCCATGTTTCTCAATGTGAAACAAAATATAAGCAAATGGTACGCATACTTACATTTAAAGATCAGGAAATATTGTATAAGTTCTACATGCTTGCTAATAAAAGAAGGTTTCAAATAATAAGACTTTCACAATCCTGTAAATAATATGGGCTCAAGTGTGAACCATGCAGTTGCCGTCAGAAAGAATATTTCAAAGAGTACGGGAGTTGAAGGACTTGAGAGTGTAAGGCAAGAACCATGGATCTCCTAAGTAAAATACTCAGAAGAGCTTCAATAAGACGATTATGTTAATTGAGTAAGCAGCGACGAAAATGTAAAACCAATTTGAAAGACAGCGATACGGAAGACGATGACCACGACGACGAGAGTGGCGAGTAAGATGGGATTGAAGAATAGTCCCTGGCAGTGGCTTTGGAATAAATTCTAGTAACGATATTTACATGAAGTAAAGATAAATATCCTTAACTCGTGTCAAACTCAGGGTCGGGTCGAGGGATGAGATGAAACCCTATATATAGAGATGTGTGAATGACAAGGGTTGCCAGCCGGCCACGCCAGACGCATCATCACAAGGGCAGATGAACAAAATAAAATGAAACGGAGAAAATTTTGGCAAGGGGAAAACGGAAGAAACCCTGAAAAAAATGTCCCAACCTCCGTAACGTCCACCACGAAACTCACATAGAGTGACCGAAACTCGAACTCGGGACCACAGCGGTGAGATCTAAGCGTCTAATCGATTGCGCCACCGAGCCGCAATATATTTAATTTCCAAACACGCACATTTACTAACTATTTACAATCATAATGCATGATACATTTTATAAACCTGCAATTTAAAACCGAAATTTAAAAAGTGATACAAAATTCCTGTAATTAACAATATGGTCGAATGGGTCCTAATTACGAATAAAGTGGTATGTGCTTCATTTTAAAACATTTAAACATTAATAAGTAGCAAATGAAAGGGCTCACACGATAGAATTTAATACTCGTTTTTAGGAAATCTCGAGTTCAAATATATGAGCAACAAATATGTTTTTTTTAGTTTCACTCTGTCGTCAAACTAAACACTAACTTTATCTTCCCCTATTTGCATCCAATCAATCGCAGCCATCATTACAATCAGTGTAAAATTAAAATTAAACCGTTAACGTTCTGAAAAAATTATACATTTTATGTACAAAATAGGTATTCTAAACATAGTTGGCTACAAATATACGACTAAAGATTGTAGTCGTAATGACATAGATGTTATCTTTATGTTTGGATTATAAATGTTGCATATATCTTTATATTTTGATTCCATTTCTTCTTCATATTACTTTCATTTTCATGTTCACAATATTTAAGATATATTATTATTATTATTATTATTAATTTTGTTTACGTTATAGATAGGCTATATAGCCTATTTACATTTGAACAGCATTATTAGACAGATTTGTAGCTAAGAAAATAGCATTACTTGTAAAATTCAACATATTCTAGTCAATTACTGTTCTATATTTTGTCGAACAGAATAATTGTATGAGTTCGTGTAGTTAATGGTGAATAAATGTACCTAAATATATGTTTTAATAATGAATTGACCTTCGTCCCCACAGCAAATTCACAAAATCTGAAACTCTGTTCCACGAAAAAAAAAAAAAAAACATAGTAGGCCTACCACGTTTTATTATCTACAAACGCATATTTTACTTTGTACTATAATATACGAAGTCGAATTTTAATTAATCAATAATTTCAGAAGTTAGTCATCGCGTTGTGGATATTCCGAAATATCATCTGCGTGTGGATTTTTATACAGGAATGATGGATACTTCTTGGTGCCACTATTTTTAAATCTTCCCAAAATGAGTTTTGTAATTGAATGTTCTATTTTTTTTTAAATTTCAACTTGAATTTTCACTGCCTTTGTGAGTAAAGCTGTTTTATCGTTAGTACACATTTTTCCTGAATGCTAATAGTTAATGGTTTCCAACGATGCGTTTTCAAGAACTAAACGTATTAATGAGTTATGATAGTTCTGTTTTGCAATGGATAGTTGTCAGAATAACGTTTGGGTAGAATCTGATAAGATCTGAGTCTATGTGAGACATTTGTGAATAATGGATTAAGATATGTAATTGACTTTCTCTGGTAATAATATTAACTATGATTTGAGGGAAGTAGATTATACGGGGAATGATTGGAAAACATTAGCTCAGGATAGGGATGCATGGAGAGATTATGCCCGCGCGACTATAAACCTGCGGGTTTGGTAGTGCCAGTGAGTTAGTTAATTTTAATTGAATTTCTCTGGTAGCTAAGAGATTCATACCATATCATACAGTGACTTGTTTAGATGTGATATTTTGTGTCGTAAGATTAAACGCCCATAAATTTAGATGTTAAATTATATTTGTTTTCTCAAATTATTAGTTTTTTAATCATTTCTTTAGAATAATGTTTTTTCTTTCTTCGATCCTATACTTTCTTTGATTCAACAAAATGTTTCATTCGGAGATCTTCTATGACAACTTTCTCTCCTAGTTGGAAACTTTATAATCCCTTTGAAATGCATCACGTTATCGTATGTGTCATTATAAGACATTTGAAAAATGAGGTTAAATTCCGTATTAAAAATTTGCCTCTAGTAATTGAGTTGAACTGTTACCTTCTTTTTAGTTACATTCGCTTCCTCTCACCACTGGGTCTATGTCGAATAACTTATCTTACATCCACTGTACATTCCATCGGTCTCTATTCCTGCACAAAATATTTTTATTGGTCTCGGAGATCTGCTGGTATTAAATCTTGGCATTTTTCTGACAATTTCATTGCCTGCATTATGTTACCTCAACATATTTTATCCTCTCCCAACATATTATACACATACAGATTTTTTCTCTTATTTATAATTTGTAATATTTTTTCAGCGATTTTGTCCCTCTTTCTGTCAGATTCGTTTCTATTAACTTATATATGTAATAAAGTAACATCTGCACATAGTATATGGAACCACTTGTCATATAATCTGGTTCCACTGTGCTGTCACTATCCGTGAAATCACTTAAATATTCGCAACTAATGGGATCATTAGGAAAGTCTTCCCCCACAAAAGTTTCTACTCAATATCTCGGACAGAACTTTTAATTTCTCTGAAGAAAATTGTGATATCAGATTTTTTCTCGCACATTTTATTCTAAACGGAATAGCGGCATTTTTTATATATCCATATTTTGGATAATGACACAATAAAAAAAATTAATGAATGTTATTATTAAAACAGTTTAAAATAACGCTGAATGCAGGAATATAATGATCAAACGTACCAATGCGTGCAGCTAAGTTAACATTCTAATACGCATCCTACTCACTTCTCACATAATAAAAAACCATGTCACATTAAAGAATCGTTCTGAATAATCATTTAAAAATCGACATAAAATAGATTTACATTAAGGAGTAATTGTTATTATTAATGCAAATATTTTGGATTCAATTCCATAGTATTATATTACAAATATTGGTATGTCATATTGTATTCAGATTCGTTGTTTTATGCACAATATTGTAAATTCAAACGAAAAGCGCAAAATGTAAACACACCTCACACAGGCTCGGTTTCCTTTCTTATCAAATCAGTTCAGAACTTAATTCCTCAATGCAAAGGCTCTTTAAACAGCATACTGTCAGAAACATGATAGTTTCATGGCTAGTTATGTTTATACAACATACACGACATAACTCTGTATTTAGAGTATTACTTCAACTTTGGTTGCTTATCCAATTTTCTATTTCGTTGAGTATATTTAAATCGTTGACAATGTAAAATTTTTTTAACGTGAGCGTATAAACTGCTTATTACAAAATTATACCTCCCCCAACTTTTCATAACATATTTTTATATGTGTTCCAGTAAAATTGTATTAATGAAAATGGATTATTGAATCAATCTATCGAAATACCTTCATTATGCAATATTCTTATTGAGTTCAATTCTAATGTGAGTGGTCATGGGAATCACATATGTTTCTTTATGAAGAAATGTGAAACAATTCAATAACTTTGTTGCAACAGAAGAGACAACAGCTGAAAAAGTATAATAATTAAACCTTCACGAGGTTATTATTATTATTATTTATTATTATTATTATTATTATTATTATTATTTTTATTATCAAAATATAAGAAATGAAAATACTTTTTAGTACTTGCAATAATTTTAAAGTCTTGAGCCTTCCTGTTAGAAAATTGAATTTGTTTCAGAAAGTAGAATACTTGGAAAGAGAAGTGAAACCCTGTGGTTTGGGTCGTTCATTTAACTAACGTAAAATAATTTTATGCCAAAATAAAATATTTGTGAGCATGACTTATTGGCCCTTTTAACTCCGGGGCTTCGCGGCATTAAATGAAATATTATTCACCGGCAAAAGAATTAACACATGAAGGGTACAGGGTCAATCACGTTTGCCTTAAAACCTAGAATACGAACTTTTAGTTGTAGAACACCCACATTTCCCTATTTGTATTTCAAATTTGTAGGTAAATAAACCCATTACTAAACTGTATATTTTACTGTTTCACACTTCTAAATTATAGTGTTATTCATTGAAAATCTAATGACCCTTTCAACTCTATTTTGACAAAAAGGTTATTTATTTTGTTCTTTCCCTACATCCTAATTATATTGTTTTGCTCATTTTTTACTGAATTTGAATATTAAGTCTTATGTCTCTTATTTATTTTATAATTTAAAGCAGATAACACTTTACAGGATAAAATGTATATTTAAATATATATTTATGCTATAATATTTACGTAAGCTCATATATGGTAGCAATAGTACTGTACTATTTTTTTTTCTTAATTTAAAAGAGAATATACCAATTAAGCATTAGTATCTATAAAGTAATATTTTCAACTTTAGTTAATTTTCTAACTGCTAACCTAATTTCATTTTTGACAACTTCCTAACTCTTGCTATTTCTCCCTCTCACTCACCGTTTCAGTTTTTCATCTCTTTCTTGACGGTACATTTACGCTCGCCATACCACTCCGACAATAAATGTATGTAGGGGAATTTTAACTCAGAACACATAAATACTTGTGGACTACACAGTGGCACGGAAGGCTCTCTGCGGAAGAATGACCTTCTTGTCAATGGCAATACACGTCATTCACTGTGATATTTATTTAACAAAGAAAAGTAATATGGAAGGCGAAGCCGTTCAGTTCTAGGCAATGACTAAAAAATAGATCACAGCTATGTAGTATTGTTTTTTATTAAATATTCGAATGAAACGTTCGAGGATGTTGTTTTGCTGAAATACATGTACCGTGTCCCCAAGTATTTGGCAACAATTTCTTAAACTCCCAAAATTATAATAATTTACAACTCACAAATTCTCATTCCTTTATATACACATATATAGTTTATCTTATTGAATTATACAGTATTTTCAGTATGTGGTATTAATCATGATTGCAACTACGTTAAAGACAGCACGAAAACAGAGCAGTATATAAATTATTCCTGTTTGAATCCTAGTGACCAATGTTAGGCTCATAACTTACACAGGTACGTGGCATTTTCTGAAATAATAGAATATAAATATTTAATTATATGAACATATACACGTACATAATATAGGCCTATTGAAAACCCATAATATGCATGCAGTCTGACTTCATTATTTTGTGCTTGCGCCTTAAATTGTGCACCAATCTAATGGGCCAATAGCAGTCTCGTTTAATATAAATAATTATGATAATAATAATAATAATAATAATTAATAATAATAATATGTTAACAATAACAATAACTTTAATAGTATAATAACATCCGATAAATTATAACACGTTATATGAATAATTCCGGTATTTACAAATTATCTTGGGTATAATTTTAAATATCAGCAAGAAACAAATAATATTTTATTTAATAACCCTTTATAGAATATTCACTAAGCGAAAAAAACTTAACAATTATGCTCCCAGGCTATTATATCAGGATTTTGCCTTCCCAATGAATACATGCTCAGGTATTTTGTAGTCCAGTTCTCGAAACTGTAGCCATTTTGGTGAATCGTACGGCATGTGGTAGGAGGGAACATTACCGAGTAGGGGAGGGAAGTAGTAACCATTGAAAAAACATTTTCTTAATAATAATAATAATGATGATGATAATAATAATAATAATAATACCAATATGTTTTTATAAAAACAATACTATTTTTTAATGAACACTCTAAGCATATGAGAAAACATAAGTATTCACTAACACAGTACTAGTAGATAAAAACATTAAACGTATAGTAACTACTATGTTTTCAAAACTGAGTGTAGTTGCTGGCAGTGCCTGCCACTCGCCCTCCCATCTTACCGCACCAGACCGTTCAAATGGGCTACATAAACCAGAACTGAAATATATATATATCATAAAAATTCATAGAATGAGCAATATTTGATTTCGATAATTTCGGATCCAGAAGAGAGCATGCTGGGGACAAGTACACCTAATGGACTAAAATCAGAAAAGCTGGAAGGGACGTGCGTATAAATTCTTCTACAAAATCTCATGACTTAGGGTCGGTTTCACCAACAGAGGTAACTCTATTACGCCAGTTTAAGCTCTGTATTTTATATGGGGAAACTTGCTTAAAACCTTGATTAATACCTTGTTGGTGAAACTGAACCTTAGCCAAAAAAGAAAACTTTGATAGATTGTGACATGAAATGATGCCTCATATCCCTTCTACGTACCATGAAAAATCATACAGGACTGATACATGCCAGGATGTATCATCACAATTAATTTGTAAATAATATTAGATAAAAAAGAAACACATTAATAAGAAATTAATTAAATATAGTCTATATAATAGATAATCGATATGAAAAGGTATTGGCAAGAATATATAAAATGGATGTCAGATAAAAAGGATGTCCAAAATATAATATTGATATAATCTGACTGGTTAAGTAGATGCAATGGAGATATTTATTAATCTGAAAAATATAACATGGCATTGAGACTGAACTTTAAGTAAATATTATTATTATTATTATTATTATTATTATTATTATCATCATGATTATTATTAGTACTAGTATCAGGAATGGTAGCAGCAGTAGCAGAAGCAGTAATAATTGTAATTTATTTTTAGTCGTGTCAACATATTTCGTCATATCTCGCCTAGGACTTTACGACTGTACCAGTAGGTTGTGTTGGCAATAACTACTGTGCATATTCTTGTGTAGGTATTACTTACTGTTGCTTTAATTCATACCTCATATGAAAATGATTTTTTTTATTAAGGATTACATTACAATAGCTGTCTGTAGTCCAAATGTATGTTGCTCCGCCATAGATTTCTATCCTAAGCACCTTCTTCTTTGAGGTCTCTGCTGATCATATTTCTTCTCACTTCATTAATCCACTGTTCCCTGGGATTCCCGTTCTCCTTTCCTGCCTTCAGCTTTCCAATCCAGTATCATTCTTGGGATTTTATTATTCTGCACCCTCTTCATATGTTTATACTATTTCAATTTTCGTTCTTCTATTACATTTATAATATTGTATGATGGTCAACATTCATATATTCTCTAATATTCTGATTCCGAAACTTCTCCTTTCTTGAAAATGAATAATATTAAATATAAATGTATATAAAATAATATAATAATCATATAATTTTAAATATTAATGTATGTCCACCGCTGTGGTCTTTGGGTAGCGTCCCAGCCTCATACGTAGCTGGACAGTGTTCGAGCCCCATAGCGAAACGTTTCGTGGGTGAACATTTTTTGGAGTTTTTCCTCACGTGTAAGTAACATTTCAGGAAATATTTAGGTCCAAACGGTTCCCGAAGATCTTCTGGCCGCCATTATCGTATTAGTCAAGTTTAGTCTGAATATGTGTGAATGGTGTGTTTCGTCTTAATGTTGTCTTGCGTCGGTTGTGTTTTAGTTCTTGCAATCGCATTAGTAACAAATGAGTATATCGATTGTATTTTTGTTTGTCGTTAAAAACGAAAACGTCTGTATAATCGTATATGATAGCTCTTTTTAATTAAATAATTTTTAAATGTTGTGACAGTAAATTTTTGTGGTGTAGTGTAAGTTTTTTGCTTTGTAGAAAGTGTAATTGCTGTATTAATCGTCTGCTGGAAATAAAATATTACGTGTTCGAGTTGTTATGTGGACGGTGCTCAAAGTGTTGGCTCGACCCATTGGTTCAGCACATGAGTATATTTCTGCCAGTCAATTAGCAGTTTCTGTGTATAAAAAGGCGGCATTAGATGAGAAGATAGCGTGAGTTTAAATAGTATAGATGTATGATCTGAATGTAATATGCCTGTAATGATAGTGATATGTGAAGATATAGGAATATTCTGCGACAGTGCAATATTTAGGATATCAGAACTTATGCCAAAAGCAGTGCTGCCAAATAACGTGCGTTCCCCTGGAGCAGATATTTCTATGATATAAATGAACCAGATATTTAGAAGAATTACACCTGAGGCATTTAAGACACGACAGTCTCAGTAAAGATGAATATATTAAAAATCTCGAGCAAGCAGATAGCGGCGAGATATTGAAGCAGTTATTTCTCGTCTCGGCAATAGTCTGGATGGAGATTTGTAGATTGAAGCAATAGGAGTGGTTTCATTTGGAGATGTTGGGACTAATATTCCGGTAGCTTCAATAAACTGGAGCTTTGAAAGTATGGCCAATCTGTGGCTAATTGACTGTCCAATGTATACGTCTGTGTCTCGAAGGTGTCCATGGGGCAGTACGTTGAATGCTGTTAGTGTCACTAGAGTTCCACTTTTATTTAATTGTGATTTGTTACTTGCCCTACCTCAGTTGCTAGTCGGTTCCTGTTGTTTCAGGATGAGCGCTGAGACTCCTATCTATATAGTGTTCGGAAGGAGATTTGCGTGGAAAGAGACAATCAGTAATATTTTTAATTTTTTTTTTCTGCTAACTTAAATGCACATTACACTGCGAAGATAAACCATTTCTGTCTCTTGCCTTCCATATTTCACTAACGAGGACTAGCAAATAGCTTAGGAATTTGAGAGATTTTCCCTAAGTCCATAATCGTTGTTACAAGACATTTTAACCGAAACATTTAGATCGTCTTACGAGGTGTTGAGTATAAGTGCCCTTATTTGTCCTCATGAGTTTCGTATCGAAGTCAGGACCAATTATTCCCATATATGGTCGTATACCCTTACTCTGGTTTTGATTGTTTAGAATATTCAATCATATGTCTTCTAAGGGTGCAAATATTTTACTTCAGTTCCCACCTACATTTGTGACTTTATTCTCACGGCTAGGGAGCGTATTTACGAGTTTGGGCTTTCCACGATTGTAAATTTGGGCTGTATCATATTCGCCACACAATGCCTCTTGTTAAAACAAAAAAAAAATCTAACATAAATTGATCATTTTTTTGAAAATGCCCCCATTAGAAGACTCATTAATAAATATGCTAATTACATCAAACCAAAATGTATGACATTATTCCTTTTCCTTCAAGTACCATATATGGAAATACCTTTCTTTTTTTTGCAAACACAAACAGTTTACATTATTGAACATACACCATCCTGGTATACTTAGAGTTTTCTGCATATTACCACTAGAACAACAAAAAAAGTACATTTAAACTCTATTTATGATCAGTGGTTAATACCTTAACCAATTTTTTTGTTCTTTTATTCATCATGAACCAATGTTTTTTTTTTTTTAATTTTAACCTTACGTTTGATTTATACATCTCCCACACATCTTCTCGTTTTTCAGTTATTATAAGTTTCTTTTCTTTTTGTTTTAATTTCGTCACTTTTTTTTCATACGCTAGGTAATTCCAAATAATACGTTTACCATATATCACTCAACTTATTATTGCAATTTCATGCACATTTTTTATTATTATATCATCCCTTTATATCGTATGCACTTTCCATGGTTCACACTTTACTGATGTACTGGAACTCACTCCTTATAAACTAACTTTTTTTAAATTTCAGTAAAGCTACCATTTTATTCTGGGGCACGCCGTAGCGTAGTGATTAAGAACTGAGCTACAAGCCGGAGGGTCGAGCGTTAAAGTCCCGTCGGGGTCAGGATTTTTAAACTGACCCAAACCCACTGGCGGCACTATGGCCCTGGGGTCGACTCAGACTCTAACTGAAATGAGTACCAGACGCTTGTTCTGGGGGTAAAGGCGGCCGTCACGCAGGGTTGACAACCCGGCTGACATAAAGTGCCGATTGTCTAGAAAAAGTGGGAGCATTAACATCCTACTACCCCAAGGGCCTCCGGGTCTGTTGTGGGATCACTTTACTTTTTTACTATTTTATTCTATTTCGGTCATTTATTTCTTTAATGAGACATAGATCTTAATGTTGCCGTAAACATAGTTGCCCTATTTTAATCAAATAGTAAATTATCTAATTAGTTTCCTATATAATTTTCAATGATTATCCTTTATAAATAAGTGTATCGGTAATTAATAATAATGTATATATTTATATCGCAATTTCGGGTTTTCGGAACATTTAACGATTACATCATAATAACTCATTTCTAAATCTATATCTTTTTTATATTAAATTAAATACGCGCTCCCTTAGCTGTGGTCATTAAAATTTATTCTCAGTTTGTACATTGATCTTTATATCCTGGATAATCTAATTATTCTTTATAAAATTCATTTATTCATCATTCGTATATTATTTTTATTCAATCGATCAAGGTGGAAGTTATCCTTATTTGTTTACTTGTCGGTAACATAAAACAAATTCATACGCGCAAAACCGTCGCTGTATACAGAATTTTATATCCTCGTAGCTCATATTCGTCAATTTCATTTTTGACGACAATTTATTTTTCATTAGTAAAACAACTCGACAACACCGGTCGAATCAAAATCATGTCTCTCTATCTACCCATAACAATTCTTGAGCGAACGTTTATCATTTAAAAGGACATAATATTAATGCCTCCTTCGGGCTTTGATCCTGTACTAATTAATTCTTTCACTTTGTCTACGTTATATATTTATCTGTCCCCAATCATAAACTGTTAAAAGGACGACGCCTTAACCTGTTTCTGAAATTTACGTCTGCTTTAACGCTTCCATTTAATTCATCTGAATAATCTTAGATTTTTAAGAACATTTGAATCATTATGAAATTGACTATAAAGTTATAATAGCACCTGGTTATGTTGTATTTTTTATGACATTTAAAAGTTTGGTTTAAACATTTATTTATTCATTTCACATCGTATTTGGGTAAGTAACTTGTTTTCGACAAATGAATTTTGTACCTGTGAAGGGTGTGCCTATTTTCCCGTCTCACTCGCACTCTTTCTTCATTTACAACATTTTAAATTTAGTGAACTGATTTTTATCTCTATTCTAGACTGGGTTCAACGTTTTCTTAAATATTCGCGCTACGATCAGCTGTTCGTGTCTTTGTAATTTTCACCATGTATGTATTTTCGTCCCTGTTCTTGTTCACGCTTTAGATTAAGGCAAATACATGCGAATTATTATTATTATTATTATAATTATGATGATTATTATTATTATTATTATATAAAGGGGGCTGGTGCATCTCGCTCCCTCTGTAAATTTAAATTTTCTTCCCCTGTTTTCGTCAACATATATCTAGTCTCATTGTGTTCTGCAGTACGCAAAAATGTAAATCCGCTCAATTCATTTTCATTGACATTTGTCATACCTAGCCTAGCTTAGTTATATATTCAAATACTTATTGCTAACATGACGATAGGTTACTTTTTTACAAACACATATAAATCAACTTATCTGTGCATACAAAGTAGATGCATGTTAATGTCTAACTGATATTACATCCATTCTAACAGGATAGTCTGAAAGTTGCATTCTACCATTTCGCGATAATCTCGCGCCCGGATCATATAGTATTTCAGCATGATATTCTTCTAGATAATATACTCTCTCATCATGGACTAATTTAGTACAGTACTTCATTATGTAACTGTTTTTCGACCATTTTCTCCTAATTATTTGGCCCTTCTTTATTACACGGTATGACTTACGCATATTTTCTTTACGTCCTACCTTTTTCTTGTTTTTCTTTTCACACTTTGTTCCTATCTTTCTCATGCAAATAATTTGCATATCCACATTTTCAAATTGGAACCCTGAACGGATGTTTGGCTGTGCCGAAGTCATCAGGTCAGTTGTTCTATTTTGATTCAATTGACCTTCATTAATTACATGCATTACATTATTATCTGAAAATTCATCTACGGTAGTTCCATCTGTTGGAGGCACTACCACACGAACCTCATTGTTAATTTTATATTTATTTTCTCGGGAATTTTCATACCCTATCTTCCTTACATCATAATTATTTCTACCTATCTCACCCTTTCCTGCTAACTTGTGGTCAATTTATCTACTGTCCCTTGGATTTCTGATTTTAAAGAATCACGAGTTTGTTTTATTTCTAATCTCAAATTGCTCTTGTCTTCCCTTATTTCTTTATGAATTTGTTTCATTTCTTCCCTAATTTCTTTATGATTTTGTTTCATTTCTTCCCTAATTTCTTTATGACATTGTTTCATTTCTTCCCCCAATGAATCCAGCATATTCTTAACGTCGTACAAAAACTTTGAGAAACCGTTATGGTTAATTTGGGTCATATTTATTTTATTTGATTCTTCTTTGTTTTGACCCTCTAGAAAACTTCTCCACCATTTAAATTAATATTATTTCACTCCATTATTTATTTAATTCTACAATTTATTAATATTAATATTTATTTTCTATTCATAAATTTTTTTTTGTGTGGTTCAACATTCTTTACATTTTCGTTTAATTTGTTAATTTTCCACATTATTTTTTTCCGTCTTTGACAACTTTTATGTTGTATTATTTTATTAAACAAATCTGTCACTTTTCCCTGGTATATATTCTTTGTTTATCTTACGTCAGGTTTGTAGAGATCCGCCCATCAGTTATCTAGGTTGATCAGCTCCTCCATTGTTGTCCATTCCTACCTGCTCCTTCCATCTCGTGGTTAGAGTGCTGTGTTACACACTGTTGCTGGATCATGATGTTTTTAAGTCCACAACTTTCGAAAGTCAGTCTTGTTTCGAATGCACTCACGTTGAAAAAACATTGTCACAGTAAAAAGGCCCCTCGTTGGACGCTACTTTGGGGCAGTACGAAGAATGATGTTAGTGTCACTAGAGTTCCACTTTTATTTAATTGTGAATTGTTACTTGCCCTACCTCAGTTGCTAGTCGGTTCCTGTTGTTCCAGGGTGAGCGCTGAGACTCCTATCTATATAGGTTTCGGAAGGAGAATTGCGTGGGAACAGACAATCACTAATTTTTTAATTTTTTTTCTGCCAACTCAAATGCACATTACACTGTGAAGATAAAACTTTTCTGTCCCTGGCCTTCGATGTTTAACTAATGAGGACTAGCAAACGGCTTAGGAATTTGAGAGATTTTCCCTAAGTCCATAATCTACCGTAAAGCTGGAGTTCCACAGGGCCCGGTGCTCGGCCCATTGCTTTTTTCAATCTATATAAACGACATATCTGACTCCCTAAAACATTGCAAACATCATTTATTTGCGGACGACATGCAGATCTACCTTCACTCAGACAAATATTCTTTAAATGACGCGGTAACCAAAATTAATGAGGACCTTGACTCGCTAACGGCGTGGACAGAGAAATATGGACTTGAATTAAATCCTAGAAAGACACAAGCAATCATTATGGGCCATCAGAGACTATTATCCTCAATTAACACAAATGCAGTATTACATGTGTCACTTAATGGGGTTCAGATCCCTTATAGTGAGACAGTAAAAAATCTAGGAGTATTTATGGATAAACATTTAATTTGGAATAAACAAATAAATAACATTTGCAAAACTATCTTCTCAATAATACACTCATTAAATCGTATAAGAAATTGTTTACCGTTTTCTCTAAGAAAAATGCTAGTAGAAACACTCGCAATGCCCCATTTTGATTATTGTGATACTCTTTTTACTGACCTAAATACTGTTCTTACCCAAAGACTTCAACGTGTTCACAATTCTTGCATACGTTTTATTTGTGGTATACGTAGATTTGATCACGTTACACCATCCCTGGAACAATTGTCATGGCTTCGTCTTCAAGATCGTAGAACCATCCATTCCCTATGCCTTCTCTATAACATATTACACACATCTTTATCTTATTATTTATCACACCTCTTCACTAAACTCTCTGATACACATAACTTAGATACCCGATCCCTTGAGCACAGTGTCCTTTATATCCCTCCTCATCATACTACCTATTATTCGAAATCTTTTACAGTTTCTCTTGCTAGAACATGGAATTCACTTCCACCCTATGTCAGAGACTGCCAAACTTTACCATCTTTCAGAAATAAATTGAAAATAAAATCACTAACAGAAACAACTCACTAATACTACTTTTTAAGAATTAATAATGCGGTTTTGCATTATTTAATAAAAATAGACTTAGGATTTGTTAATATATTTACCTAATGCCTTGTATAAAAGGCGTAGATTAATTCATTGTAGTGTATTTTTTTTCTCTTCTTTTTATGCATAGTAAATTCGAGCTGTTATTCCTTTTTTATTCATTGTATCGTTAATTTAATTTTAATTGTATTTAGTTTCATTCTATTATTAGACATTAATTTCATTATTATTCGGTATGACAGATAATGAATTGTTCAATAACTATTATTGTAACTTTTTTTTGTATTCATATGTAACATGTTTGTCCTGTCTAATATGACTACTATTGTAATTTTTTTGTATTCATGTGTAACATATGTTTGTCCTGTTTTATATGACTATTATTGTATTTTTTTTGTATTCATATGTAACATATGCTTGTTCTGGTGAGTGGAAGAGAAGGCCACATGGCCTTAACTCCACCTGGCTAAATAAATAAATAAATAAATAAAAAATAAATAAATAAATAATCGTTGTTACAAGACATTTTAACCGAAACATTTAGATCTTCTTACGAGGTGTTGAGTATAAGTGTCCTTATTTGTCCCCATGAGTTACGTATCGAAGTCAGGACCAATTATTCCCATATATGGTCGTATACCCTAACTCTGATTTTGATTGGTTAGAATATTCAATCATATGCCTTCCAAGGGTGTAAATATTTTATTTCAGTTCACACCTCCATTTGTGACTTTATTCTCACGGCTAGGGAGCGTGTTTACCAGTTTGGGCTTTCCACGATTGTAAATTTGGAGTTTGACGTTTCTCCCAAACGTGATTTTTGAAGCTAGACCCAGCTTCAGGATTTCAGGTTTAATTAGAGGAGTTACATATTTATGTTTTCTTTTTATTTAGGATTTCAACCGCTCCTTTGTAAAATTATTTACCAATACGATATTTAATTTCTTTTCAAACTATATTCAGTTCCTTCCTTGTTTATTCATTAATCATATTCCTTAAACACTCTACTAGATTAGGGCCGTATCATATTCGCCACAAACAGCAAGAAGGTTTGTGCTATATACATAGTAATAGGGGAGTCGAAACCTATATTTACGAATGCGATGTATTTTATTTAGTTGGAGAATATCAATATATCTTCGTTATACAAGTGTTTCAATTGCATTATTATGTTTAGCTATTCCATTATAGTGATTTCATTTTCGCCATAAGATTCAAGGACACATGTGTGGTCCGATATTCTTCTATATCCAACTCTCACACCATGTAACATAAATCCTCATGTGACAGTCACACTGCAAGCCGGCACCATTGCAGAGTTGCTTTGATATACGATCACAACTGCGCAGCTACATAGAGTTGAGGATGATTGTTCGTGTTATATGGCGGGAGATGCAATGACTTGAATTTGAAAACTCTGACGAAGCTAAAATTACTATAAGATTAAATGACGTAATATTGAGATAGCTTCCATTTGTATTAATATACATTTCTCCAAAACAAATATTTACTGGATGTGACAAAACAGGAAACGACTCCATTTGATTTTGAAGTCCAGCCAAACTAGGCACGATATCCTGGAGAGCTCTCTCTGCCCGTCCAGTAAGAGGAAAGGGGTTGGACTGACCATTTCTGTTCTCGAGCATTGCTTTAATGAGCTGTTTGAGAGTTATGGTGTCAGCGGCTTAAATTTGACCAACAGATAGTCTAGTAGTCACTTTCCGAAGTCAAAGTGCGGATTTGATGTACTATAGGTACAGGAATTTTAGGGTTCATTGGATTGTGAATACTATCCTTGACAGCCTTATCTGTTGGGCATAAGCGATATTAGGCGGGATGAATCGTTACTCCGCAATTTACACATTTCAAGTTTGAATATATTCTTGTGCCTCCGCTTCCACGGGGAAAACTTTGTGATTAAGTGTTCTGGCACCATATAATACAGCAGGCATGAAGTTATACTCCGCGAAGGTTTAATGAAGTCCTGGCTTCGAAACCATAGTTTGAGTCCTGAACGAGATCTGTATGGTTCCACAGCAACAGCTACATACATGAGGTGTATTAATTTGTAGATTTCTCGAGCTGGAGGCTCGTGTTTAATTGCTACCGAGCCACTTTTCCATGTTAATACAACTATATCTTATCCGCTTTTAGACTGACCCTAACAATAAATAAACGCTAATTTATCCTTCCGCCATTCGTGCCATAATTACTGTAACTTTGACAGAGAGTACGTGTGAAGTCCTATGGTTTGGAACAATTTTTAATATTATATTCAATCATACCACATGAATAATTTATAATTGTACCTTTGAATATTTGGAGAAGATTAGCAGCAAATTGTCCTATTTCAGTACGAAGGCATTCGGGACGTACACTGTAGATTCAACCGGGATAATTTTAAATGATGTTTGCCTCAGGTCGACAAATCTGTTTTATTTTTGATATCCAGAAATTCACCAATATCAGTTCAGTAGTTCATCTGTGAATATTTCATGTAACAATGTGTCGAGAACTATTTTATTTCATGATGAAATTTATTTTATCATTTTCTGTAAGCTTAAAGTTATCTCCCTGTCATATGCAATTAAATCGGTGTCGTAGTGTAGATCTAAAGACACAAAAAATACAAATATCTAATTTTCGCATCAAAATAATATCATAAATGTGAATTTTTCTATGATTGGATGTTTGTTATATAATCACTATTTAACAGCTGAACGGATTTTGATGGAACTTGTTCGACAGATAGTTTGTATCCTGGACTAGCACATAGAGCTTTATACAACCATATTTGGTACCGTTCATTTCAAAAAATGGAAACGACACTCTGGCGAAAAGAGACCCCTAGCTCACCTATGGACAGAAGGGTGACAGGCAGAGCTAAATTACGCCATAAACCAAAAAGATCGATATTGGTGTCTAATCGATTTTATGAAGGTTGATAGGATGATTGGCGACAGTCCCGATGACACTTAAGTCCATGTCATATCTGTAGCATCAGCTAGGAAGTGATACGTGGTTCCAAGAATAAAATCGAAAAGAGCGATATTAGCGCTGAATCCTTTTAATATCGCTAATCTGATTAGATATATTTAGGATGATATTTATGATCACGTTTTGCTCTTAACACTTCTAGGAATCCCACAGTTTCCCGGATCACAAGACTGATTGATAAGAGTCTTGATTATATGTAAACCCAAGTTTTACTGGTAGCATTCCCAGGAGTTTCATGGGATTACATGTAAAAATAATCGTAAACACTGTTATTTGTAGGCCTACACTGAGATGATTAATAACATTCCCGATATTATTTAGGTTCACTTTCGGTCCCCACCGACAACTGGTGTGATAAGTGGTGAAAAATATTTATTTTTAAATGACCGCGATCAGTGTCGATAGGCTAAAGATTTCGGGGTGGCTAAACTGTTAGATGAAAATAAGTTTTGGATAAACAAATACCCACGCAAAGTCGGGAGGTAGTTTATAATGTGAAAGTATACGAATTAACAATAATGATATTTAATGTGGTGATGGATTTTAAACTCCAACTTTTGAATTCATATCCGAGAAAAACAACGAGAAAGTCGGTCCAGATATTGGAACGGAGTGTTCTCTTCAAATCGCGTCTCAAGCACTATAATCTGAGTCAACTCCTTCTCTCATCCACTACTACTCTCATTATTTTTGTAATTATTATGATGTTGATGATGATGATGATGATTATTATTAGTATTATTACATCTTATGTAAACAAGTAAATAATATTTAAAACAATACTGGAGCCTGTGATGCTATTGGGCAAAACGTGGACATTAGTAGAAGACAGGAAGTAAAATTGAAAGTCATTGAATTCGGTTTCTTCAGACGATCCCGTAGGAAGTCAAGGAAACATAAAATTTAGGCAATAAAAACTAGAAGATTAATGCATTTAGAAAATATGCACTAGATGTGATACATGAAAATATCTTACAGTTCTAAAGGCATGTAATTAGAATGGAAAATGAAGATTGCGAAAATAAGTTATGCGATGGACACAATATGAGAGATTCAAGAAAGGAAGATCAAATAGGTGCTGGAATGCATTGGATAAGGAGAAATAGAGTGAAAAAAGATAAAACAGTGGGCATTTATGTAGGATAAGACCACCTATATTGGACCTCCTAAGAACATTACACCATAGATACGATATGTGAGAGAAAATTAAATTAAAAGACAAATTTTTCTTAAGAGCACATGCATTAGCTATTGATTCATGCACATAATATTTAATTTATTCTGCAAATAACAACACAAATTACATTTTCTGAAAGGTCTGCATTGGTTGAATTTAGGAATACACTTTCCTGTATTGAATCATAAGCCTCCTAAATTGGACCAGTGTTGAAACAACAGGAGATAGTATACATAAGCGATAGGATATTAATTGCAGGTATCACCATTGAACTTCTTTCTCTTAGGTCCCTTTTGCACAATCTTGGTGAGCTCTCCTTACACTTCAACCATTGAATCACGTCTCCCATAACATGCATTCGACATACATTGTAAAACAAGGTACGTTGACAATTATTTGATATTCCCTGAATTGACAAACCTGTTTTGTGGCCATTTATAGATTATTTTTGCTTTCAGTTCTTTTAAGCATTGGTGATATGGTTTGCACTTTAATGTAGTTTTTATATTGTGTATTTATCTCATTTTGTTAACGAACACTGTCCTGATGAGTATGTGAAAATTCAAGCAATATGTCTGCTCATGCGGAAGTAGCAGCGTTCTCGTTTTGGTTGAAGTGTTGTTTTTGGTGACGGATCAAGAGTTGAGATTTAGGGCTGCTGCTGCTGCTGCTGCTGCTACTGAAGAGATTTTAGCCCTCTCATTATCATGAAGAGCGCTGTCGTGGTCAGCATCCTGCAGATCTGCCGTAGGAAAGTCGCTATCTTCAAATATATTTCTGCTGACTGGCCAAATACCAGTTCTTGTCTGTCGGAATTTTTTAGCAAATTATTAATTTGAAACTGAGTAATAGACTTCATTGGATGTTCACGCATCAAACTGTCAGAAGCACTGTTGGAGTAGACAGAATGAGGCTTATAGAATGCGATATAAAAGGGAAATAGGAGATGTGTCGTTTGTACTGGAAGAGAGAGCATTATTATTAATATATCTCTTCCCAAGATAATGGCATCAATATTATTTGTATGGATGTCGTGCCAATCATTTTTTCCTCCGAGGCACCATATTTACCTTTACTCGACATCCTTTAAGAAGAAACTCCGAAATTAATTGAGGTAATAAATATGGAATTCAGTGTTATAACAGAACATTCATCGGAATAGAAATTAATTTATATTCGCAACCGAAGTGTTCCGTAAATATGCCGCGAATAGAGAGACCGTGAATATGGAATGGTAATTTGTATGGGTATATACAGTGCCGTCTTAGGTCTTGCCGGGGCCCTTGGGCACACAGGAATATACTGCCCTATTGGAAAGTAAAAAAAGTGAAAGACAAAAACAATTTTTCTGCTATGATCTTATATGTATTATGGTTAACTGGTACAAATCAATAAACATATACTATTAATTAGATAAGTATGCTGCTGGTATGAATTAGTTATCATTACGATAATGGTTTGTTTCGTGATATCTGTAGTGCAAAATCTTGTATTACATCCTCAAAGTATATTTTTAAGAATAGGCCTATATAAACTTTTATATAGATCACACTTAAATTATGAAATAATCAATATATGTAATTCAATTAAAATTCGCCGTTGCAACAAAAAATAATAAATAATAAACCGATTACCTTACATCGTCATCTGGTAGAATCGTATGGAACTCACAGAAAATTATAACACTTTGTTAAATAATAATGAAATAATTTGCAATAAAATTAATGCGACTATAAATTTAGTTATAAACAACCATAGGTCTGAAGTTGGATCAAACAGCACACAGTGTGCAAAATTTTATTAAAATCGGTTCAGTAGTTTAAGATTCCATCGCGGACAAACAACGTGACACGTAATATTTATATATTAAGATATATATATATATATAAAGATTCGGTAGTGCACAAAGAACGGAGAGAAGAAAAATAAATAAATTTTCAGGTATAACCCATAAATTGTATATTACGATGCAATGTTGTAAAGTGGTATTTACAGAATCCAGGAAAGTGTTCAAAACCGAGTCAAGCGAGGTTTCTAATTTCCGAGATTCTGTAAAACACTTCACAAACGTGCGTTGTACATAATTTTTTGAGCTATGGGTTTTTCAAAATAACAAATAGTAGTAAAATAATAGCATCTTTGTTAGAAATATGTGCGTTCATTATAGACAATTGAATAACGTTAACAGTGTGGGCAATGTTTATTAGTTGAAAGTGCAGGAGGCCGTGAGACCATTATTATTGATAAAATGGCCGGAAGTACGTATTTAGTGTTTTACATTGTTTCAAATGAAGTTCAGTTAATTTAAAATGTAGCGATTTGTTTCGTATAATGTATATTAACACTACCTTTTGGATATTTTTGTATATACATTGTACGTAGAGAGCAGTGGTTTTACTTCCCGCACGTGGGTGAAAATGTAATATTACAGTATAGTTATTTAGGTTGGCAATCCTGAAATGTAGGAAGTTGAACTTTCAGTCATGATCGCTCTTGCTATAATTACGACAAAACGCACTATCGCGTAAACAATAATTATAAGTATACCAGATTCAGTTGTCTTCAGTAGCTCGGATGATGTGGGGGATACAAAATTATCTTCATGTAGAGAGAAAGATACATACGTACATAATTTAATAAATTAATATAATAATGCAGGGCTATATTTTGATAACTTGTGAAGACTGATTTTTTGCAACAGAGATTAGTACTTTCCCCTTCCTGGCTGCTTGTACCCGCTAAAGTGTTGTGAGTGAAGAGGGGATCTCTATTAACTAAGTAAAATACATTTATACAAAACTGCAAAGCATCACAATAAAATGCTCTTATTGCAGTGAAAGACCTGCCCTATGGCAGAAGACTATAGAATAAAACAGAATTGTTATTATTATTAATATCATTATTGTTATCATTATTATTATATTTACTGTTATTGTCATTATTTTAATTTCAAATTATTATTATCACTATTATTACAATTAGCCTATTATTATAATTACTGATATAATTATTGTTGTTATTGTAGTTTACACGAAGTAGTTATAACTTTTCAGGAAGTTTTATTAACATTCATCATAACGCGATATTCTTATAATGCCACACTTCGACTACTGCGACATATTATTGACTAATCTGACAACTGATCTATCTGACAGACTACAGCGTGCTCATAATGCGTGCATTCGATTTATATTCAATCTCCGTCGTTATGACCACGTGTCTCCTTCATTTCAGGCCTTATCATGGCTACGCCTAAATGGCAGAAGAACTTTACATTCACATACCTTACTATTCCAAAATCTGCACACATATTTACCAACTTATTTAACAACACGTTTTCAACATTTGTCGGCTCATCACAATTTAGGAACAAGATCACAAGACTCTTCTTTACTTATGATACCACAACACAGGAACTGTCTGTACTCTGAATCTTACACAATATCTATGCCTAGAGCATGGAACTCACTTCTCAGTCATGTCAGGGACGGTCAATCGCTATCATTATTTAAATCCAAATTAACTAATATCTTAAGTTCGACACAATGAAAACATTAACTGCTAAGATAAGATATTAGTAGGGTTTAATGGTTATTAAAGGATGTGGCGCTAGGATTACCGTAAGGATATCTCCGTGTATGAGATCTTAGGTTGCTCAGATTGGTAATCGGTAGAGTTGAGGTTCTTTCTCAGGGATAAGCAAGGAGCTGGCCGGCGCAAGACTACGCGAGATGAAGTTTAATAAAAATATTTTATTAATTGATGGACACTATACATGTGAGATTGCAGACACATTTGATGTCGGACAAGGTATTGACCGCAGTAACGCATTTAGAACTCAAGTTGGAGTCTCGAATGAACAAATTATAAGTGAAGTTAGGTTTGTAGTTTGTTAATTGATCGCCATGCCGGTGCGTCTGTCCCGACTCCCGTCTTGGTGAGTTCCGCCGGACTCAAAACGCTGAACTTAGAAATGCAGAACTAGAACTCAGAATGCTGGACTAAAAACTAAACTTAATATATTTATAGTTGGTATAAGGTAAACTTCGTTACCCTCTCTCTGGCATCGTGTCGTCATGAGATCATTACCTTGTCGCGATACAACACTTTATTATATTGGTTGACAACGATTCCTTAGTCCCAAAGAAGGAATCGCCGTCTTTCCATTGGATAAGGATCCACCATGTTCCCTGTAGGACACTCCTTTGGGTCAGTGGCCTTTTCCCGCCGTTTGCTAGGTTTCGCGTCCTCGCGGGTTGTCGATTTCGTCATAATGCGTTGTTTACTCGACTCTGTAGTTCCCCAGCCATAAATCATGCTTTGTTAATGACCTGTCAGCGAAGCTCAGTTTAAGATCTTGGATTACTGGTCCACCAAGAAATGTCCAGTAATCCGCTAGTAAAATAAGTTTTCTTGAATTTTAACTCTTTTGTAGCCGCATCAAGGGCCTGTCGCTTAACAAAAGCGGTACCATGTACTTGTTAATGGTTTCCTTAATTATTAACTGATCGTTTATTCCTACTTGTATCAACTTCGTTTGATTCAATTTATTTTAATTCAATTATATGAAAATCAAAATGCTCGTGTTCTCACGGTTCGATTACATATAAGTTTCATATACCTGCGGTTATTATTTCGTCCTATACATTTAGCATGATATATAATGTACGTCCTAATCAATTTATTTATTCTAATTTATTGGTCTAGAAGTCGGAGTGAAAGATTCTGCTTCAAGTGCCCTATATAATTGATAATCAATTTATGCTTGCGTAAATTTTATTAATTATATAAATCTCGCCTATATATATTATCGGGTCTTGGTGGAACCTTGGTGCACATAAATAAATTCAAAACATATGTTTACATAACAACAAATTATCTTTTAAATTTACCCTTCTTACCTGTTTTGTCAATAGTGACAATTTGTAAACAATCTACCTGCTTGTCAACAATTTAAAACTAATAGTGTCAAATCACAGTCTTGTATGCACACGCAAATAATGGGATTCTTCACTGGATATTAAAATCACTTCACACGCAATTCCTATCCCAAAAAAATGAGGTAATTTACAACTATTTAGACATGTTCACCGATATGCAGGTTTGAACGTCTTTTGTGTATGCTATGAACCAGTATTTTCTTTTGCAAAAAATCTGCGTTCAATAAATTTCAAAAAAAAAATAATAAAGATAACATGATCAAATAAATATTTATATATATATGGACCTGTTTTCCTACATGGGTCGTAGATAAAACAATTTTTATATGTCCTTTCATTTTAATAATCGTTACGTAAATTCATAGTATTACATTAGAATTGCTATTAGCATTTGTTATATGTATTCTTGGTCAAATATTATTATGTTTATCAAACAATAATAATTAATTCATTCATTATCTATAAAATGAAAAATGTTGCATAATTATGGTTAGCTTGATTATTTTTATATTTGTATTTGCCGCTCCTAGCGTTGAAATTCAATTGATGTTTATAGGCGTTCTTATTTACGCGTTCTTGATGTGGATATTTAATCATTATTTTGATAAATTATTATACTCAATCTTTTATTTAAATAACATTTAGGCATCTCTAGTCTTTCCAATTTATCAAAGCAAATCTCGCTTTATTTTTGTCAATTAACATATTATCTGGTTTGCACAAATTATTCATAAAATACAGAGTCATAAAACACAGAACCGTCGATCCTTCTCTTTCATAAATCATCAAACATGTCTCGTTGCTGAGGGTTCTACTGCCCTAAATATGTGTATACTAGACACAAAGAAAATATACGAAGTCTCCGTTAGCTTACGTATAAACAAATATTTCGTCGCTGAGGGTACTACTGCCCTAAATATGTGTATACTAGACACAAAGACAATATACGAAGTCTCCGTTAGCTTACGTATAAACAAATATTTCGTCGCTGAGGGTACTACTGCCCTAAATATGTGTATACTAGACACAAAGAAAATATACGAAGTCTCCGTTAGCTTACGTATAAACAAATATTTCGTCGCTGAGGGTACTACTGCCCTAAATATGTGTATACTAGACACAAAGAAAATATACGAAGTCTCCGTTAGCTTACGTATAAACAAATATTTCGTCGCTGAGGGTACTACTGCCCTAAATATGTGTATACTAGACACAAAGACAATATACGAGTCTCCGTTAGCTTACGTATAAACAAATATTTCGTCGCTGAGGGTACTACTGCCCTAAATATGTGTATACTAGACACAAAGACAATATACGAAGTCTCCGTTAGCTTACGTATAAACAAATATTTCGTCGCTGAGGGTACTACTGCCCTAAATATGTGTATACTAGACACAAAGAAATATACGAAGTCTCCGTTAGCTTACGTATAAACAAATATTTCGTCGCTGAGGGTACTACTGCCCTAAATATGTGTATACTAGACACATAGACAATATACGAAGTCTCCGTTAGCTTACGTATAAACAAATATTTCGTCGCTGAGGGTACTACTGCCCTAAATATGTGTATACTAGACACAAAGAAAATATACGAAGTCTCCGTTAGCTTACGTATAAACAAATATTTCGTCGCTGAGGGTACTACTGCCCTAAATATGTGTATACTAGACACAAAGACAATATACGAAGTCTCCGTTAGCTTACGTATAAACAAATATTTCGTCGCTGAGGGTACTACTGCCCTAAATATGTGTATACTAGACACAAAGACAATATACGAAGTCTCCGTTAGCTTACGTATAAACAAATATTTCGTCGCTGAGGGTACTACTGCCCTAAATATGTGTATACTAGACACAAAGAAAATATACGAAGTCCACTGGCTTACGTATACAAAACAAAAGAATAATCGTACTGAGGTCCTATGTTATCCTAGTCGATTTCTCAATAATATCACTCTGTATATAATTAAACACATACTAAAATTCGTGCTTTTGGTTCATTAGCTAATTGATCGTCATTAAGACAAATCATGCTTCAACATCTCATCAATTCTATTAATGCCTTCGGTGCCTTTTATTTTTATAATCAAGTACATTTTTATGTAATCATAATAAACTTTAGCGTAAAATAAAATCGCTTTTATCCAAATTAGTATAATACGTTATGGATTTTATAGAGTCCACATTAGGAGCGTTTAAAGAAATATTTATTTAAATGTATATATAAAAAAATGTAAATCATTCTCATCATTAGAGTTCACGTCATTTAAAATTATTCAATGAAAGGTTAATTCAATCTTTATATGTTATGATTGTTATCGCCATAGTTATTCATAATATTATCAGTAATTACTCATGATTTTTAATTACACAGGTCCATGTTGCTTATAAATTCCAAAATTAAATGAAAATCTAACCCAGTTCCATTTGAAAATTCCTACATCTATCATTCATCATTATTGCTGTAAGATTAGTATGGACAAATTATTTACCATCATTTGTCTTCAAAAAAATATATAAAGAAAATCTCTTAATTAATAATAATTGACATTCTTCCTTGTATTATCATTAATGAGCAAGATAAAATCTGCCCTTATCTCGCCATCTTTTGAATTGAGTTTTAATTGAATTTGAAATACACAATATGTCGGTATTCTCATTTAGTTATAATAAAGTTCTTAATATGCAAGATTACTCTTGTTACTTTCTTACTTCAACGATTATTTAATATTATTCTCTATTAATTTACACTATAGCTATTTTCTTTAATCAATTAGTCCTGGGTTCGATTACATACTGGTTCATGCATTTATTGTCCCCTTTACTGAGCAAATATAGATTGTATTATAAATATGTTATGGTTATCCATGATGGCCAACCTCTTGTCAAAGTTAAACAGATTATTCGCGCTTTTATCCATTATCACTGTGCGGTATGGTTGCGATGACTTCGCGCTACTCATATCGTAATCGCGCCTAATTTTTCGCCTTGTGGCTACATTTATTTGGCTATTAGCAATTTGCTCGGAAGGTACGCTTGTAACCCATTTATTTGTAAGAATCTGTTTTGCAAATACTTGGGTTCTTGTTCTAACCCGCATACACCGAACCAAGATACATCTGAATTCGGATCTTTCAAATATGTCAAAAACTTTAAGTAATTGTTAAATGAACATCTACTTTTCAAATGTCTTCTGCGAGCTACCTGCGTTTCAAGTTTCACGCTCGATTTATTTGCAATATCTCTACCGGCTACAAAAGATCTTTCATATCTGGTGTATTCTTGTTCCGACAGTTTACAACTAGAAACATGCACACATTTACACTCAGTATTTTCAATTATTACTTTACGTTTCATTAACACGTCTTTAGGTATTTTCCCCTGATCCCTAATGATTCTTCTGTTTGATCACTCGTTGATTTATTTATTTCTACTCCTACAGTTCTAATTTCCTCATGTATTTCTGTTACTGATTCCCTGCTAACCGTTTTGTTTCCTCTAAGTCTTTAGGGTTTTCATCCGTTTTGTTTACCTTTATTCCCATATTCGCTACTGATTCATCTATTTTTGCCCCTAACATCTCTCTATCTTTCTCATCTCATCCCTTAATGTTTCTCTAACGCCTCTAAATAATTTTTGCTATTTCTCTTCACCGCTTCTAAATCCTGTTTCCAACTCCTCTCAGTCGCCTCTAATTCCTGTTTCCAACTTCTGTCCATTGCCTCTAATCTTAACATTATCATTTTCATATATTTTATAGGGCCATTGGTTGAGTTTCCCTTATCCTCCATTTTATTTATTTTTGATTCCTTTCCTTTTGTTCTAATTTAGAATTTCACACGAGTATTTAAAAGAAAATATGTATTTCTACCTTTTGCTGGTCTTTTGTTCTTACTGTTATTCTGCCATCTCTCCGGGGTTGTCTGCTCGTCCCTTGTCCTCCAGGTCAGCTTCCAGGTCCATTCATCTGCTTCACAGTCCAGGATCTCTTGCCTTAGTGGGATGATTTCTCGTCGGTACGTTCTTGGTGTTTCGATATGTTATCACCAATACTTAGACGAATATTCGAGCGCACCACGTTGATGGGCCATTTACGATAGGGTATTAGTAAGGTTGTAGGTTAATAAAGGATGTGGCGCTAGGATTACCGTAAGGATATCTCCGTGTATGAGATCTTAGGTTGCTCAGATTGGTAATCGGTAGAGTTGAGGTTCTTTCTCAGGGATAAGCAAGGAGCTGGCCGGCGCAAGACTACGCGAGATGAAGTTTAATAAAAATATTTTATTAATTGATGGACACTATACATGTGAGATTGCAGACACATTTGATGTCGGACAAGGTATTGACCGCAGTAACGCATTTAGAACTCAAGTTGGAGTCTCGAATGAACAAATTATAAGTGAAGTTAGGTTTGTAGTTTGTTAATTGATCGCCATGCCGGTGCGTCTGTCCCGACTCCCGTCTTGGTGAGTTCCGCCGGACTCAAAACGCTGAACTTAGAAATGCAGAACTAGAACTCAGAATGCTGGACTAAAAACTAAACTTAATATATTTATAGTTGGTATAAGGTAAACTTCGTTACCCTCTCTCTGGGCATCGTGTCGTCATGAGATCATTACCTTGTCGCGATACAACACTTTATTATATTGGTTGACAACGATTCCTTAGTCCCAAAGAAGGAATCGCCGTCTTTCCATTGGATAAGGATCCACCATGTTCCCTGTAGGACACTCCTTTGGGTCAGTGGCCTTTTCCCGCCGTTTGCTAGGTTTCGCGTCCTCGCGGGTTGTCGATTTCGTCATAATGCGTTGTTTACTCGACTCTGTAGTTCCCCAGCCATAAATCATGCTTTGTTAATGACCTGTCAGCGAAGCTCAGTTTAAGATCTTGGATTACTGGTCCACCAAGAAATGTCCAGTAATCCGCTAGTAAAATAAGTTTTCTTGAATTTTAACTCTTTTGTAGCCGCATCAAGGGCCTGTCGCTTAACAAAAGCGGTACCATGTACTTGTTAATGGTTTCCTTAATTATTAACTGATCGTTTATTCCTACTTGTATCAACTTCGTTTGATTCAATTTATTTTAATTCAATTATATGAAAATCAAAATGCTCGTGTTCTCACGGTTCGATTACATATAAGTTTCATATACCTGCGGTTATTATTTCGTCCTATACATTTAGCATGATATATAATGTACGTCCTAATCAATTTATTTATTCTAATTTATTTGTCTAGAAGTCGGAGTGAAAGATTCTGCTTCACTGCATAACAACTATATAGAGCATTCCATTAATAATAATCTAGGAAACTACTTACTTTATTTTATATAATTTGAATTTTATTATATTCTATGTTTTTGTTAGTATTAGCTAGTATTAGATCACATCATCATTGTATTTTGTTTAGTCTGTATTTTAATATCTTAAAATTGTAATATGTACGTAATTTTTTTATAATTATACTATTCGCTGGTTCAGTAGAAGAGAAGGCCTTATGGCCTTAACTCTGCCAGCTAAAATAAATCATTATTATTATTATTATTATTATTCTTATTATTATTATTATTATTATTATATTTGAACGCACAAACAATAATGTTCTGTGCTCAGTGACTGAGACCGAAATATGCTCACTTATTTCAAAGTTAATTTCACAGCGAGAACAAAAGACGAAGACGGGCTTTCATTGCGCATGACGCATAACATTTCAAGTTTTTTTTTTAAAAGAAGACAATATAGTATAATGGAATAAAAGAGGAGAAAAATAAATTCTTTCATAATTAACGGCGATCCATGAAGCGAAAGCTGCCTGCAATCGCTTTTTTTTTTCTCGGTTCCTGATGAAAAGAGCTTCAACACTTTTTACGTCTTTCCTTTTCTTACAGTTTCAAGGATATGGTCCCCTTCATTTCTTGTGAATAAGTAAAAGAGGGTAGACAATTCTGATTTCTGTGGATGATTAATAGGTTAGCTCGAGGGAAAAAGGAGCTCGCATTGCCATGTACTGAGATCCCAGCATTCAGAAAGACGAATTAGTCATTAGCAATTCTAACAAGAAATCTCCTCAAAATTAGAATTTATTTTTTATGAAATGTAAGTCTAGAAGTTTCTGTAAAAGTGAATATACCATAGCTTCAAAGAAAATCAGTTCCGTGAAGAATATGTATAAATAATTCACTTTCAGTGTCATGTCTTGCCAATAAAGCAATCCTCCTCTTTTATGTATGTTATTCATTATTCCGTGTATGAGATAATATATTCATTTTAATGATGGGACACAATAATAATAATAATAATAATAATAATAATAATAATAATAATAATAATAATAATCATAATAATAACAATAATGAAATAATTTAGTCCCGTTGAACTAGTGTTACTGAACAAGTCTCGGATTCTGAAGTTTCCGGGTCAAACCCGGCCGGGGTTGATTTTTTTTTCAGGACGTAAAAATTATGTGTCTGGTTTCGATCAGAAGGAAATTTTCGAATATTTCTTGTTATTAAAATATTTAACGCTGTGGTCCTTTCAGTATAACCTTTGGCTCTCCATCGATTCAGGGCCAATTTTGAGCCTTCTTTATTACCAGGTTTATACACGTTATATTCCAATTGTTAATCTGTTTACTCTTGCAGTTCGTAATCTTGTTACATCACAACCCGATTCTGAATAATAATATTTGTTCACAAATGCAATTTCCAAACTTATCTGGACCTTCACCCTTGACGTATGAATATATATAATCGCGTAAGCTTCACCACCACACAAGGTAGAGACACCATTTGTGGGAAACGAGTATTTAGAACATGTAAAGGAACTTAACCTTGAAGAGTTCTCTCTTTAATTATAATTTTTCTGCACTTTCACGACCTGATTTGAATTACTACACTAATGACATAAGCTAATATAGAGCGTCGTTATATATAATATTAACTAGTTAAGGCAACCGAAGAAACATTCAGTATATTACGAAAGTAGTTTCTCGGTAGGAAAAAGGTCCTTCTTTTTTAACTGACAATCCGTTGTGAGACAAAAGCTTAACTCTATTACATAGACTGCCAGAATACAATAACTGAATTTATGAACGGAATTTCAACTCGGGACAAACAACGTAGGTAAAAAAGTGTAGAAAGAGAGAAAACTCTAGCGTTAGGGCCTACTAGAAGTAAAGTGGAATGAGCTGGAAAAACCCAGTGGCCTAAGTAACAAACTTATGACCCGACTGTAGGTGAAGCCAGCACGGATAGGGCCCAACCTCCGACGAAAAATCACCAATAACAAAACTGTAACACCTTCACAGATTATACTATAAGGATACATTAACCTATCATGTTATTTGTTACATGCACCTAAGCGCTGATCTCAGGTCCACAAGGTCAATATAGTGGGATAATCTAATTTACGTAATAGGCGAGGGAGACGAACTTCAGACACTAGTGTTTGCGTTCAGGCCTGCCCACGTCTTCATTAAACACTGGCAGCAAGGTCACCAGTGGTAACCAAAATTTAAGAACTTAGGATTTTCACCGAAGTATCTCAGTTATCGGACTTAAAACATTTTTATTAATCGCAAGAATAATTTAGAGTATCCGCGCGTAAGCTTAAAGAAGACGCCGCAATCCCCGCAACTGCTAGTAACCAGATAAGAGATTAATCGATGATAAGGAATCGACTGAGTATTTAAACTTCATGAATAAAATATATATCAGTGAGCTAGAAAGTTGTTGGATAATTATTAACGCGGTAAACCAACGATAGTCGCCATCGCCGATTGTGAGATCAGTGTGAAGGAATATATTTATACGAATATACTGTTTTCACCATTTCGGGTGTGTTTCAAGATACAATAAATCTGATAAAAATAAATTTATTCGATACAATTATTTCTGCCCGACGAAGTCCTTGTGGAATCCCTGAGAAAGAACCTCATGCCAACCGACGTTAAACCTGAGCAATCCGAGTACACAAATTCGTCAATGAACTGAGGAAGTCTTTTATAATTCCGGCACTCTTCCAAATCATTTATTATCCAAACAAACCTGGGATCGACCCTACATCTTTCCTTACTTTTGAGAAAAAACGGCCATAACCATATGTTATCCCTACATTGGCTTGATTATCGTCCATCTCTGTGGCAGGAGCAACCAGCCGGCCGGTAGGCGAACAATATTTTATCCCTGGCATGTACAAGTTTACAGTTAGTAGTAGCTAGAAGGAGAAATTGAGGCTCCGGAGATATGAAATTTTAAAGTCCCAGTCCTGTTGTATGCAGATGAATTAATTATCTGTTCCAAGACAATCAAGGGATTGCGAAGAGGTCTTGACCTACTGGAAATATACTGTAGGAATTGGGGATTGACTGTAAATGTTAGTAAGACAAAAACAATGACCTTTAAAAATGGTATATGGTATATGGTAGAGCAGAGGGATGGAAATACAGAGATCAAGTATTTCAAAACGTGAAACATTTTGAATATCTTGGTACGACGTTGAAAATGAACGGGAAGTGGAAAACACATATTGATATAGCATTATTTAAAGGGAGGGGACAACTTAACAGTGTACTCGGTATTCTGGGTCAAGTGCCTGATATTCCAGTCAGCACATTAGAAAGAATGTATGGAACGATAGTCAGGCCAGAAATGCACTATGGTAGTGAGATTTGGGGTTTCCAAAGAACGGAAGTACTAAATAAGGTATATACGCATTTTCTAAAATATATTACAGGACTTAGTAAGGCCGTTTCTATCTGTGGAATTTTATATGAATTCGGGTCATTCCAGGACGACATAAACTGTAAAATTCGTGTACTCAAATACTGGTTGCGAGTAATCCAAGGTGAACAAACAATGCTTAGAGCAATTTGTTACGACCACCATATTAAAAACATACTTACTTACTTACTTACTCACTGGCACTATCGAACCCGTAGGTTCATGGCCGCACGGACACAAGCTCTCCATACATCCCTATCCTGAGCCAATGCTTTCCAATCATTCCCTGTATAATCTACTTCCCTCAAATCATAGTTAATGTTGTTCTCCCACCTCATTCTTGGTCTACCAACTGGGCGTTTTCCTTCTGGCTTTCCTACAAGAAGTTTCCATGCACGTCTTTCATTCCCCATACGTGCAACATGTCCATATTAAAAACATAGATGTTAAATTTTGGGCAGACGAGGTTAGGAGAGAACTCCAAAAGATTGGGATGGGCTGGATATGGGAAAAAGGGACTGATAATCGCAAGAACGTGTGGAGAATGTACAGGAAAACGCTCACTGTGTTTACAAAGAGACCTAAAACACGTCTGGGGAAAAGAATCGTATATAGTCAACCTAGGATTTAAGGAGAGATCAGGGCTTCCTTGGTTTAGGCTAGGGGCATGGAAATTTCTAAAAATTAGCGACGATCACAATATGCGAATATGTCCAATGTGCGAGAACTTTGAAGATGAGATACGTATATTAGGAAAATGTAATGATTTAGAATATTGAAGACGTCAGTTATTACCGGAATGATTTCTAAATTCAAATCGGGAAAGATTGGCATGCTACGAATTATTGGTAAATCCAGAAAATTGGATAAACCTCGGTAAATTTGTGAACAAAACGCGGAAAATAAAGACAACACTCATTCATGAATAAATATATGTTATCAAAATGCAATACCATTCATTCTTAACAATGATATATAAATTAATTAGTGCATAATGCTATTGTGTTATTATTTAATTGTAATATTATTGTGTTTTCTTATGTAATTGTAATGTTAATGTTTTTTTAGTGTGTAATTTTATTGTGTTATTATTTAATTGTAATATTATTGTGTTTTCTTTATGTAATTATAATGTTAATGCTTTTTTGTTGTTTATTTTTCTTTACACTAGTACCAAATATTACTTTATTGTAACGGACTGTCAACAGCACGTACGGCTTACTGACCGTGCGACCCATATTTGTAAATAATATTGTAAATATCTTACTTTTTGTCTAATAACGTCCTGCTACTACTAGTTAGTAGTAGTAAATAAGTGATTCTTCTAAATTATATCGTAGAATATTAAACCTGCGTTTTAACTCCAGAATATAATTTGTTATAAAAGCGGGAGAAGTCGGAGCAGAATAGGAAAATAACTGAACGACTGTATAATCTCCGCCCTAGATAAGGCCCTAGGCTGAATGTTCTCTACGAATTCGGAGACTGTTTATATTTAGGTGAAAAAAACTGTAAGTACCAACCTATTGTGCTTGTAATAATCACAGAATCACCTGAAAAGGTAGCATAAGTAACCCAGAGCTTCTCTTTAGAGAATTGTGTGTCACTCTTTAGACAGAGAACATGGAGAAACTTCATTGTGAAATAATTCACTACAAGTAATTACATGATATCACACCGTTCAAGGCTAAGCTATTAGTTCGAAACCGTCAATTTTTTTTCTAATATCTAATGTATTTTTTCGATCTCTATTTTAGTACATTAATCTAGTAATTCGAATTTTAATATAAAATTATATAATATTCACCTGAAAGGTCCATCTCCTCAACTTAATTAATCATTTAACTGTAGCGCTTTCGGGACTTGTCCCATCATCGGCAGGATTCAAAACTGGTGTTTCACTGAAGATCTGGTAGAGGGGGTTGCATGTATTGGGTTTGTTTTCGTTTATCAGGCTGTCGTTGTGAGCTGCTTTCATGATTCCCATCTCTTCGAGTACGGTTATCTTCGCTGGATTATTTTCTCTGTGCATTACTGTTAAAAAAGTAAAGTATTCCCACTACAGGCCTCAGGAGGCCCTTGGGGTAGTGGGAGGTTAAGGCTCCCACTATTTCTAGACAATCGGCACTTCATGTCAGCCGGGTTGTCAGCCCTGCGTGACGGCCGCCTTTACCCCAGAACAAGCGTCTGGTACTCATTTCCGTTAGAGGCTGAGTCGACCCCAGGGCCATAGTGCCGCCAGAAGGTTTGGGTCAGTTTAAAAATGCTGACCCCACCGGGACTTGAACCCTCGACCTTCCGGCTTGTAGCTCAGTGCCTTAACCACTATGCTACGGCGTGCCCCCGCGTTACTGTTAGGGTGTTTTCAATATTTAACATGCGATGTCCTTCATGGATAATGTGTTTTGCATAGCTTGATTTCCCTTCTGCGTGAATTAAGTCTCGAAAATGTTCTTTGAATCTGATGTTAAAACTCCTCTTTGTCCTTCCTATATATAATTTGTTGCAGTCCTTACATGTCAGTTTATAAACTCCTTTGCTGTGGAAAATATTATTTTCTTCAATGTTATTGTTTATTATGTTGTTTAATTTGTTATTGGTTCTGTATGCTATTTTTACGTTTTTATCGGCTTTCTTTAGTGCATTGGCTAATTTTGTCGTTTCTTTTCCTGTGTATGTAAGTATCCAAGAACTACATTAAGTATATGGCAAAAACCAATGCCTATAATGAATAAATCATAGATAAACTCGTCAATAATCAAAAAAGGAAGAAGAATATAACCAACATAACTAAACTAGAAAAAGAATCTGACAACAACAAGAAAACATGGATAACACTTACATACACAGGAAAAGAAACGACAAAATTAGCCAATGCACTAAAGAAAGCCGATAAAAACGTAAAAATAGCATACAGAACCAATAACAAATTAAACAACATAATAAACAATAACATTGAAGAAAATAACATTTTCAACAGCAAAGGAGTTTATAAACTGACATGTAAGGACTGCAACAAATTTTATATAGGAAGGACAAACAGGAGTTTTAACATCAGATTCAAAGAACATTTTCGAGACTTCATTCACGCAGAAGGGAAATAAAGTTACGCAAAACACGTTATCCATGAAGGACATCGCATGTTAAATATTGAAAACACCCTAACAGTAATGCACAGAGAAAATAATCCAGCGAAGATAAACGTACTCGAAGAGATGGAAATCATGAAAGCAGCTCACAACGACAGCCCGATAAACGAAAACAAACCCAATACATGCAACCCCCTCTACCAGATCTTCAGTGAAACACCAGTTTTGAATCCTGCCGATGATGGGACAAGTCCCGAAAGCGCTATAGTTAAATGATTAATTAAGTTGAGGAGACGGACCTTTCAGGTTAATATTCTATAATTTTATATTAATTTTGAATAAACCTCAACGGAACACATCATGAATAATTCGAATTTTACCTGTCTTTGAAATTTTGGCTCATCACATAAATTCATTTCCGCCGGCATTAATCATAGTTATTTTCAAATTATTAATTTACAAGTAGGCCTATTTTTATAGCAGTTCTCCTATTTAAAATCAATATATGGAGTAACCAATCAGTTTAAATTATCATGCTTTGGTGCAGAGCTTCAGGACTTGGTATTGTTTCGAGTCTCCATGGGTAAGACATTTTTCGTCTGAAATTCCGGCCAGTATAAGACCGGTGCGAGTATAGCAACGTTAGGAATTTGGATACTTACAATAACGAGTGACTCCAGGACGAGAAAATCAGATATAACGTCTGGAGGAATCGACATGCTGATCACATGTCACCCTGTTCTGCTTGAATTACAGTTCACCTATGTGACTAACACATGTGAATGTGTGATCAGAAGTAGGCTGTTAGACTAAGGGTTTGTCGTGGCATGGTGTTTATTTCCGTTGATACTGCCATAATACAGGCCTAATAACAACATAATTACTTGGAAATAACTATAATTAATGACAGTCGAAATGCAATTTTGTGAACAGCAAGAATATCAAGGAAATATATAGTTCGAAATGCTGAAATATGAATTTGCAGGTCGAAAATATATTTTAGGAATTTCAAGATAATGCATGAACTGGTATTTAAATTTAAAACGATCCCCTAGTTTTGAATATTAAGTATGCCTAATTAATCGGCGGAAGTGAGATCAAGAACATTCTGAGTGTTAGCGTTACGCGACGGCAGGTTGTTTTGCGACGAAAGAGAACCAGTGCTGTGGAACATTTATTAATAATAAATAAAGTTCTGATTGTGTCCGTTTTCGAAGTGAGTAAGTGGCGGTGTTACATGAATATTGAGTGAATTGCGCACTATTGTCTATACAAATCACTATGCAAACAATATGCATTTGATTGGCAGCTGGAATTCACTTCAATTCTATATTCAGAATATCTCGTAAACCTTGAGGCAATTCAATTAATCGCCCATCAACCATCAATGTTCAAAATAAGAAAACGATTGTAATGCCATCAGAATGCTTTACGCTTCTAGCTAACCGGAAATTGTCATAATAACTGTTATTAGCAATCACTACACATTGGTGAAACATAATAACAGCTATTTCTAAATAGCTTTGTGAAGTGAGAGTTATTTAATATTACAATATGTTCTACTCCACCACTGAATTACAATTATAATTATTTATTATCATCTAATGTTCATCTCTAAGAAAATGAATTTTTATTTCCATAAAAAAGAATCATTCATTTCAGTGTGTTACATATAGTTCCATTTCCAATGGTTGAATGTTTAATATTTATATTTTGCCTACTACATCATAGGTCGAAGAAGAACACATACATGCGACTGTCATTCTATTGAGACACTCACGAAGAGTTTTCTATTCTCACCTGGTTTCACATCAAAACTAACCAACATTGTACCAAATCAGTCAATCGATTTTGAGCTACTTCTAACGGAACTTTATTCCTCGACATCTCTCTTTTACCCCTTTCCTCCAAATGGCGTCTTCCCGTTATATGTTATTCTCCGTCCCTTATTTTGATTAAGAGTACAAAAAGTAATAACATCTTATTTTCAAAAGTAATTAAAATATGTAAAATTTTCATACGAATCCAGGTATTAGCAGCGTACAACAATGCTGATAAAATTGTTATTTTTTGTAGTAAAGAATCATTTTTCTATTGTTACATATATGTAAGTAAATAACTACTTTGATCGCATCAAAACGTTTTGCTCACATTGCTACTAAGATCGTCGGGATAATTTAGTAAAATATTAACAAGTTGTTTCTAGAATTATTTGAACTTCACGCGACCCGTAAGGTCAATTTGTACACTCTAATCACTGATAAAATCGTACATAACACAACATGTTTTATTTAAATGTACTCTAATTGAGATAACAGTTAGTATCCATACTAAAGACATGGTTGATCCTGCCATTTCGGCATTTAAGTGAATTTAATTGATTCGCAAATCAAATCATTCATCATATCAATTTCTGTACTTGCTTTTCACTTGAACGAAATAACAAAATCCCTTTGCACACAGATATGAAGTAGCGAATGACAAGAGCTATATTCAATTGTCAGTAAGTTTTACAATGTGGCATACTGAGTGTAATAATTAATCTTTAATATCAGAATCACAGGTAAGATCACAAAAATATCACAACAGTTAAACTGAAAAATCTGAACTTTTGGAAATGCAGTAAAAGCTCCTTATTCATGGTTCCGTTATTTCGCGTTTTTATTATTTTTGGGTTACAAAATTGCGACACAATTCCTGTATTCGCGGCTAAAAATGTATTTATTCGCGGATCGAATCGGTATGTTAGAAGCATTTGATATACTTTATTAACGGATCAGAAACTTTTTATAATGCAGCAAGGCGGCTTTTACAAAGACTCATTCAAACCAAATGGACAAAAAATATCACGGTAAAACAAATCTTATTGTCATTAAGCCTAAAGTTCGTTGTTAAAAGCCATCGCTGCCGTATTTCACGTGTCGCTATGTCCGTTGTTATATGCCGCTCTTGCCAAGATCGGTGTGCTTTGTTCTTTCAACTTTCCATCCGTTACAATAATTTTGATTCAATAACACGTGTCTCTTCTGCTTTGTTCCCAATTTATTATGTCCGAGTTAAAGAAACGAAAAAATTTGTTCCGATGCGGAATAAGATAGTGGTGTCTCTTAATGTAAAAATATAAGTGCTTCAGCGTTTACGCGTTGGCTAGTCGTTGAACTTGTATAACGCTGTTTCATCGTTATTGAATCAACTGTACGATTCATCAAGAAATCCGAAGACAAAGTAACGAATTCTATTGCTGGATTCACAACTGAATATAAATCTGAATTGAAAGACCTTTTAAAAGCGGCAAATCAGGAAAATATTAGTAAGTTATTTAAGTCCTTGTCTAAGCCTGACAATAATAATTGATATATATTTTTCAAAATCTCTCAATACATTTTTTTATCATAGACCGATAATCATGCCTCTTCGAGTTGATAATCGTGCCTCATCCTCTTGATAATCGTGACTTTTTCTGTTCGTATTGAGATGTATCTAAGCAAATACATTTTTTTGATAAGGATGTCGATTGAACAATGTACGATCCGTATCTTATCGTTAGAAATGACAAAAGAAAACAATTTTAAAAATTGCTCTAAAAATTATTAAATGTTGAATAATGAATGTACATTTTTGTTCAAAGTTGTTTTTCATACAATCATCGCTATTGCTTTTTCCTAATACCAAAGAAAGATATTCAACAATCAAGATATGTCATTTATAACCAGACAGCCGGCTTAGAAACCGCCCGGAAGTAAGATCGGTATACAGAAGCTCACATTTGAAATTCGTAATGAGAGATATCTCCGCAAATTAATTTATTTGACAAGGATATCGATTCAACAATGTACGATCGATATGGAAAAGAAAGAAATGCCAAAATAAAAATACTTAAAAATTACAAATAGGTTAGTTCTGTTGCCCTAAAATATATATTAAATATTTTATAATGAATCTGCTTTATTGTTAATAGTTATTTCTCATACAATCATCTGTTATTGATTTTTCAGATGTCCAAAGATATTTATCAGTAAATATATGCTATTTATAACTATTCAACCGGCTTACAAATCGCCCGGAAATTAGATCGGAATACTTAAGGTCATATTAGGTAACTATTAAACATCATAATTATGTTTGGCTTCTCATGTTATATTATTCACTAAAGAGTCACTCCAAATCCAACACGAGGTTGAGGTTTCCATTCGACAAAATCACAACCTTTTGTTAAATTACTATTGATAATTATCAATTTATTTTATTTTGAAACTTCGAAGCACGTCCCCTATATACTCATTACCATCTTTGCCATAAGGTTACATGGGGCGCGTGCCCAGGGACCCCGTCCTTATGAGGGCCCCGAAAGGCCGATATATTCGCTGACACTGCGCTGCGCTCGGGATGACTCATGCCCCAAATGCGAGCAATGACCCATCACGTTTCAATGATTTCTGTTTTACAACCAATCAGAGTCGTGTTTCACGAAATATTTATCAGTATTAAATTTACCATATTAAAGAAAACTCCTCCTTTTTAATATTCTGAACAGGTCTGACCATTATTTTGCAGTGACTGATCCTGTAAGAAATATGGCGACCAGATTGTGTATATAGTGCATAGATGTCAACACATAGCGCTTGCAGGAGTTAATATAAAAACATTTGTAACAAATTTATTATACCACCAAAAAATGAAACCACTGTTTGCACTTTCTTAAATGTATTTTTTCTAAGGTAATAATCCAGAAAAATATAATTGTCATATTTACATCATACGACATCAGAATTGAATTAATATACAGTTTTGATGTGTTTCATGTTTTCTCCACTATTGAACATTCTGACAATATTGCGTTCCTTTGGCAATAAATAGTATGACCTGGTTGCAGTAATAAACAAAAGAAGCAGATGAAGCCTACCTATCGTTTCTCATTTGTTTTCAAACATCGCCGTTTACATTAAGTATATAAATATTTTAAAATAACTATAGTTAAATAATGATTTGTGAGTAAACAGCTTAATTTTTATTCGTTAAATAGTCCTAACAAATGCCACTCTTAATTTCTAAATTCTCTAGATAAATTCACTCCTCACTTCGTGAGTCGTGAATTTATCGATAATTTGGAAATCACTCGTGGCATTACTTATGATAATTAATCTCCACTCGTTCTCCTCTGACACAGCGTCGCGCCGCTCATCGGCTCAGTCTGGAACTCACTAATGCTATAATTGGTCACGTCTCTGTCTCGCAGCATAAATAGCTATACTACACATCTAGTAGACCTCCACAAATCACACCGATTGCAAATCGAGCTTACACAGTCTAAACAATGCCTATACATAGAAGTTGTTCTGCTAAATATAAATTAATTAAGATAATAGAAGTATGGATGCTCCGGCGCCGTAGCTGAGTGGTTAAGGAGGGAAACCTTGGAGCAGAGCAACGGGACTTGCGCAGAACGAGTCTCCATGGGACAAGAAATTTTCCTATGGTATTTCGGTCAGTATGTGACCGGTGCCCATCCAACATCGTGACGCATTTGGGTAGCTACAATAAGTAGCGGCTCCAGGTTGGGAAAACCAGCTACAATGGCTGGGAGACTCGACATGCTGACCACATCTCACCCCAAAACTGATTGGATGATCATCAACCTCTGTGATTGGCATACATGATTGTGAGGTGAACAGCCGGCTGGTAGGCTAAGGGCCTTCTAGCCTTTGACGCCAGGAGGAGGAGGAAGTATGGACGTGTTCGTCTAAAAATCATTTCATTATGTCGAAATGAACACATTTAAGTGGTACACAAAAAGAAAACAAAAATATTGCAGCTCAAAAGAAATAACCTAAAAACTTCCAAAACTCGCTTCATTTTTTACGGTGTAGAAACAAATAGGCTGACTTATTGTTCAGTGTTCACCGTCATCACCTCGAGATCAATATACTTCTGAATATCAGCGGAAAAAAAGAGCTTACGTGTGACAGAAATGACAAACACACATCGAAAGTTGAACCCTCCACTTCAAGGTGTAGCGAGTTAATAACTACAAACTTGGAAAAATGTATCACCTGATTCTGGCACGTACTGTGATAACATTTTTACGCAAGAAGTACGCGATATTTTGATTCGAAAATGGCGACAGTTTTTTTCTAAAATACGAGTTCTCACTTCACCGAAACTTCTACAAGTTTTCCAAATTCAAGCGTTAAAACAAGAACTAGATACTCGACTAAAAATAATTTCACCAGAAAATTGACGAATGGTTAGTCTTTATTCACCGTCGAAGAAATCTGTGTTCTGTTATCACTGCCGTGTATTTTATGCTACTACTGGTACTGGACATAATTTGAGTTCTCCGAACGGATATAAAGATTGAAAGCATATAGCGCTAATTAACTTATTAATGAAACATGAGAACAGTTTACAGCACTGGCAATTAATGATGAATTATGTCGCAAGAAGCAAAACAACCGGTTGAGTTGACAGTGAGTTGTAGTCCTAATATAATATAGAAGTCAATTATTGGATGAATGTACTTAGAATAATTGTAGCAGAAGTGAAATTTTTTTACTTCAAGAAGTCTTGCTTTTCGCGGTGATGAGATATTGGGGACTCAGAATAACGGGAATTAATTTGGATGCTTCGAACGGATTAGTGAATTTGATCATTTTCATGCTGATCATATACGAAACTGCAGATATCTTAGAAAAGAAAATATATCATATTTGTCTGCAAATATTTGTAATTTGTATATTCGACAGCAATATTTAAAAATAATTGTTAACGATCTAAAATCAGCAAAAATACTACTCTATTAGCCTGGTTTCTACGCCAAATCTCTCCCACGTTGTCCAACTGACCTTAATCGTTATATACGTAAAAGGCGGAAAGTCTAATGAGAAATTATGTTATTTTTCAATTTATATCTATGGATGAACATAATGCACAATACATTGCAGATATAATTTAAACTTATTGCGAGCCTTGACAATCCTATAAAAAATTGTCGTGGGCAAAGTTACGATAGCGCATCAAATATGGCCGGATAATATTCTGGTGATCAGTCAAAAATAAAAGAAAAATGTGAATTTGCATTATTTGTGCCATGCGCGGCAATTTCGCTACATGTAGTAGGTGTTCAGGCTGTTGCGTGTATTTCTGAAGCACTATATTATTTTCAGTTTATCAAAAAATTGTTCATTTTTTGGTCGACTTCGACCAAACGATGGAAAATCACGACAGATCAGGTGCAAATAAAGTCATAAAGTCTCTCCTGGATACTAGTTGGTATGTACGTGTTAATGCTATTAATGCTTTGCAAAATAGTTATTTAAATATTTCTGAAGCCTTGTCACCAATTACAAGTGATATCAATTAACCATAAGATAAAATAAACAAAGACCAAAGCCTAGCAAAAAAATATAATATTCTTCTAACGGAGATATTGAACGATCTTTTGGGAATCATTAATAAAACAAGCTTCAGTTTACAGAATAGCAAAATGTTGCAAAAGATTTTGTCGCAACTCTAATCGATTACGACAACATCGCACGGAATAATTTTGATCAGTACAAATCGGCTGCCAAAAAAAAAAAATCCAAATGCTAACTATAAAGATAATGAAAAAGAATTCGCAGCACACGCATCACGTTTTTTTTTTTTTTTTTTGAAGAATCGTCATAGATTGAACAGTTGAATGGCAAACAAACATTTCATGTATATACGTTTATTCCTATAATCGATACATTATATGCACGTTTAAAAAATCCTTCGGCAGCGTACCAAGGAACTGACAATCATTTTAGTTTTCGTTGTCAGTTAATAACAACAGATTCTGACTAGTTGACAAAAATGCAAAACAATTACCGAATTCTATCACGAAGACATTAATGCATATGAACTCAAATCAGAATGTTTTCATTTAAGGCAGTATTTAAAGAACATAGCAAAGGAATTAGCATAACCTTGCATAACCTAATATAGTCAGATAAATTAGAAGAAACTTTTCCAAATGTTGAAGTTGCTACAGGAATATTCCTTTGCTTAATGATTACCAGTTGTAGCGGAGATCGCTCATTGTCATAGAGAGAATAAAAAATGAATTACGAACAATGTTACAAGAAAATCTCTAATTTGTCAAATATATGCATAAAAAGTGATATACTTAAAAATAGACTTTGAGGATATAATACAAGATTTTGCACTACAGAATTACTGAAAGAAACCATAACGTACTGGTAACAAATTCATACCAGCAGCATACTTATCTAATGAATAATATATGTTATTGATTTGTACCAGTTAACCATAATACATATATCATAGCAGAAAAATTGTTTTTGTCTTTCACTTTTTTTACTTTCCAATATGGCCGCATATTCTTGTGTGCCCAAGGGCCCCGGCAAGACCTAAGACGGCACTGTATATACCCATACAAATTACCATTCCATATTCACGGTCTCTCTACTCGCGGCGTACGAGTATTTACGGAACACTTCGGTCGCGAATATGAATCTTTTACTGTATATCAATATGTAAAGGAACTGGTTTCACAATAAAATTATCTGTAAAGCAACGTTACAACATCAGAGGGCTACGACACTACAGGATGAAACAAATTCGAATAAGTGTAAATACCATTCCCTCACACAGAAAGTCGTCACGCTGGAACCGCGTAAAGTAAGCGAATTCCACAGAAAGTCGAATTATTGTATAACTGAGCTGATGTACGGATTAATATTGTTAAATTGGAGAAAACCAATTTCTGATTTCAGTTTAATTAAATGTCTCTATCTGCAGATAAAACACATCATGTATAAGAGTAAGTTATTACCAATTTGCAATATAAATAATACGATATCTACCGTTTCACCTTTCCATTAGGTTACTTTACTAGAAATATTAAATAAATTGAACTAATGTATCCCATGGGATACATTGCCTATTTAAGGGTTATTTAAATGATATGTTTACCCCCGACATATCAACCTTGGCGGTTGTTAGAGACTATTTTTAATCTCGGATTTTTGGTAAATCATCGGGTCGGATTTGGCTGATATTTGTAGAATTACTACCTCGATTTATTGTAATAGAAAACGCCAAGTTTAATTATAAAACCTCGTAAATTACGACAACTAGAGCCATTAGTAAATTTTCGTTTCAGGTGAACTCTTACGTCTAGTAGTCCGATTTCGCTAGCTAATGAACTTGATTTCAAAGTTTTTAATTAAATGCTATAGGCCTATACCAAGGAATTGTAGTCGCTAGAGTGCTAACGGGCACTATATATATACATATATACACATCAAATAAATTAACCACTGAACAGGAATTTGAATCCAGGAATCTAACTCTATACTTTCGCATGATACTATCGTCGTTATCCAGGTATCCCAGTGTTAAAATTAATTTTATTTTTGTATTATTCTCTGTCATAAGAGACAACGGGACACCGCTCGCAACATGGCTTCTATAGCAAGAAAATATTTTTAAAGAGAATATTTTACTTTATAGCAGTAATGTTTTTCATTTCAATGTTATATCTAAATTATGACACTTAACAATGAAACTCTTAGTACCATCCATGAAAGTATGCCATCAGAAATTCAAAATTGTTTTAGAATAGAAAGATCTTGTTCAGAATGTATATAATGTTATAACACAATTATTGGATAAACGTAGAGAATATAACTTACCAAAATATATGGCGTTTATTGATTTTGAGAAAGCTTTTGATAGGACGAATAGAAAGAAATTATGGAATACAATGATAAATAGAGGCGTTCACAACATTTAGTTAAAATTATTGAACATTTACATGTAGAAAATAAAATATTAATTAGAATGTGTCATGAAACTCAAAACAATAAAGGAGCGACAATAAACTGCGGAGTAAAACAAGGATGCCCACTTTCGCCATTACTTTTTAATATATATATATATATATATATATATATATATATGAATAAGAACGTTTTCTTGGGTTTTCCGCGTCTTGGATTCACGTTCGGCCTCTGGCCACTGATTCAGTGGTATCATAAAGAATTGGTAAATCATTTTAACTGAACATATAAAAATTTACGATATTTTATTAGGTACTTTTCTTTTTGCAGATAATCAGGTTGTATTATCTGAAACAGAAGATGGCTGACAACGGGCAATTTACAAATTAAGTAAAATATTTGAAACATACTAATTGAAAATATCTAATCATCATCACCATCATCAACTTCTCGGATTACGTCTTTGCCTGTTCCGATCTTCTATAGAAACAAACGTTTTAGCTTTTCTAGGGTATGAGCCTCCAAGAGTAAACATCTAATTAGAGAATAAAATAATAGAACAGGTAAGCAATTTTAATTACCTGGCACACAATGAGTCGTATAGAAAAAGTGAAGACATTGGAAACAAAATAAATAAATTGAATTATATGTGTGGCACCAAAAAACACAGACTCATAGAAATAGAAAGAATACACTTTCAAAATTTTATAAAACAATGGCGGTTCCAAAACTACTATACCAATCGGAATTCTGGGTCTTAACCAAAAATCTGGAACAAAGAATGGAAACGTCTGAATTGAGGTTTATGAGGACTGGAAGCTGGCTGGCTATACATAACAGATCGAAAACGAAATATATATTTATATGAGTGAATCTATAAACGTTCGGTTACTGGATGTCATCAGTGACTAGGTTTTTATTACATTTTGCTATTATTTCACATTAATTTAATATAAATCATAGTACTTTATATTTTCACTCAATTTCAGCTATTTGTTTTAAAAACAATTTGGTAAAAAAAACACAAGAATTCCTCAAAGCGTCAGTACTTTGACATGTCATAAACCTGAAAACGTGCAATCAAATAGCCGTTTATTAAATGTTACCAATTATGTAAGGGAATTTATTAGTTAAATATAATATGTAATATAATTAATAATCTATGTCACATATGTTACATAAATTAATATTGTCGTTGTTATTAAAAAAAGAAAACTTTTGTTGAATGCAGGCTTTCACGGCCGGTAATCATGATGTTGAGTGATTCCGGGTTCTGTGGCCGTGGTCCATAGTTGGTGTTGATACCAGACGTTTCGCCCTCAACTGCGGAGGCCCTCCGCAGTTGAGGGCGAAACGTCTGGTATCAACACCAACTATGGACCACGGCCACAGAACCCGGAATCACTCAACATCAGAAAACTTTTGTGTTTAGATAGTTCTCTGTGCGTTTTTTAAATTTGAAATTCTCGCAAAATATGGCCGATCCATAGTCAAAACCGTGTTAGATTTTAAATGTTGGTTGAGAAGTTAGCTGCAAACTGTGCCATTTGGCGGCTGCCATTACGATGACTGTGCAAGACTCCCTGTCATTGTGAATATACGTGCTGGGTCAAGTCAAAATTTCAGTACTGTGGTAAGTTGTTATTTCTACTTATACTTGTATTTTGATTTGTACACAGTTAGTTTAATTTGTTAAAATGTAGAGGGCTAATATTCGAAAATACCAAAAGGAATATTTGTTCTGAGTTTAACCTGAAATTTATGTCCTTTTCATCAGTACTTTGGCGTCAGCCCGTTGTCTGAGATGGCGCCAGAGGAGTGACATATTTGCAGGGTACTCATATATTTTCTGTTTTAATTCAGCTGTTGTTATGTGTAAGCATTTCATTTATTTATCTCAGTCTAAAACAACACGATGCCTTAAAAAAACTTAATTGGTCAATGGAAGAATTATTAAAAAAGAAAAGAGAAGCGGAAAAGACTCGCTTAGTCAAAATAAAAAGTGATACAGTTATCGGAATACTGAGAAAAAGAGAGGATACAGTAATTGAAAAAAAAGGAGAATGGAGAAGAAAAGTAGTTAAGGACATGACACCTCGGGATCAAAGAATAACTAGAAAGAAATGGAAAGAATATTAATCAAAGTACAGGGTAAAAAAACTGTTGACCGAACGACTCATAATTTTATACGCCAGAGTACACCACCGACTACTAACGATGAAATTACAAGTAATACAAATAGTTACTGAAGAAAAGATACGTATGATTAGCGAAAACCAAAGAGCGAAAGAAGCAAAGAAGATATGCAACAGAGAGGGAAAGCATAAAAATCAGAAATTAAAAAAGAAGGAAGTTGTAATTAAATAACTCAAGACTAAACTAAATACTCAACAACGAAAACAGTTAAAAAAAGTTATAAAATCGGTTGAAGAAACGCCATAAACAAGAAATAATGAGGATATAACTAAATGAAAGGAATTATTATTGAAGAAAGCCCTTTTCGGAGAAGTTATCATAATTCAATTAGAAGAAAATTACAGTAAAATACAAAGTCATGAAGAAAAACTAAAGTTTACGCGGGCCATACCAGAAAATGTTGTAGGCAAATACAAACTACGGAGAAGACTGAGCTAATACCTACGTTCTCGCGGCATTACATAGTATTTGTTACTTAAATGATTTACCTACATTATGCTTTAAAAATATGTTATTGTTTTTGATACAGGTGTATTTGTAGGTATTTGTTTATATTATGATTAGTTTTATTTTTTATTCATGGAAAAATAATGCACGTACGGCCAAGCAGGCCCGTGCGCATGTAAATGCATATGTATTTTCTCTATTCTGAAAAAAAAGCAATAAATTCCATTATCTACTACTTTAAAAATATGTGCCGTTAGTATATGTTTTAAGAAATTTGCTTAAAATGTTAAAAATGCCATATTTTGCCTTATGAATTTTTGCATTTAATCAGTACTGTCACCGTCATCAGTCCCCTGACAGATAATATCACAAAAATCGAAATACCTCAAAATCTACTCACAAAACTGACTGGCCCAATTTAGATTTATATATTTTTAACATTACCTATTTAAATAACCAAATTTGTAGGAATTTAACATAAAGAGTGCAATAACATTAAAAGTTATCCAACTTTTGTACTATCACCTATATGGAAATAAATATATTCAATAATCAATTGAGTTGGTGTTTACTTGATAAAAATCCATGTTTAGTAATTACATAAAATAAAACATAGTTTTATTTGATTTTCATATATATTAGGATATAATTCAGTGACAGCTGTTTCGGTATACTGTACCTTCTTCAGCCATGTTAACAAATTATGAATTGTGTTATTATAGTACACAACAACTAACCAACAATACAACAATTATTTATTTAAATTTTTTAATTTAACAAAGGCAATTCATACAAATCAAGTTGAGAATGTAACAGTTTATTAATACTTTTCTATTCATTTATTTCTACAGCCTCAAAAAGGTCCAACTTCTTACCCTTATCACAAACATGTAAAATTTCAAAATTTGGAAAGAAACAATGATTAAATTGCAATAGGTAGTTAGCATATTTTGAATATTATAAATTTCTATTATATGTTCTCATGTCTTCCTTCATACGAGAGATAAAAGGACCACCAGTTTGTCCTATATACACATTGTCACATGTGCCACACTTCAATTTATATACACCTGATAATGTTTCTTTTTTTACTTTGGTTTTGTTTTGTAAATTTTTATTAGTTTTAAATGCCACATTAATGTTCAACTTTTTAAAGTGTTTAGATATTTTCTTGCAAAGTGGGTCTATGTATGATATTATGACATTTCTTTATATTTTCCTTGGGTAAAGGGAACACTTTGTTAATTGCTTTTTTGTAATGAATATTCTTAATTAAATATTCTATAATTTTAGGGTCGTAGTTATTATTAATAGATAATTGTTTAATAATATTCAATTTATTATTATATTCTAAGGGCGAAAGAGGGATATTTAAAAGTCTATGAATGTAAATATTGAAGGCTGCCCTCTTACGAGTATATGGGTGAAGAGAAGGACTATGGATAGTGGTATCAGTATGAGAAGGTTTGTGAAAGATACCAAACTCAAACTTATTATCAATGTGTTTTATTGATAAATCCAAGAACTTTATACTATTATTGTTTCTAATTGCATTGTGAAATTAATACTTTTGTGAATGTTATTAATAAAATTTAAAAAGGAAATTCAATTGTCTTTTAGTTCCCATGATGCCTGCTATGACATGATCCACATAATGATACCAAGATAGAACATTTTTAGCAAATACATCCTTACGTATGGTTTGTTCTAAGTCATCCATAAAAGTCTCTGCCAAATTATGGCTCAACGGATCACCCATAATCAAACCATCTTTAGCTATGTACAATTTGTTGTTAAATTCAAAATAATTTTGATGTAAGCATGTTATATGAGTGTGTAATATTTCTTCAACTACAAAACCATTCACTTTATTAGTTAGTAACATTCTATTAATAATCTCTATTACATCAATAGTAGGTATACTGGGAAACAAATTCTTTACATCAAAAGAAACTAAAATTAAGTTATTAGGCAAATCAATGTTCATTATGTTGTCAATTAATTCAATAGAGTTTTTTATACTGTAAATTTGATTGAACTTAGTATTAGATGAAATTATATTTATTAGCTTTTTATACATTTTGTATAATGGAGAACTTATGATGGATACTATTGGTGTAATAGGATAATTTTCCTTATGTAATTTAACTAGGGAGTAGAGTTTGGGTGGTTGGGGATTCATTTGTATTATAGAGTATTCAAAGAGTTATTAAAAATTAAATTATTTTTTATAAATATTTATAATTTATTTTTCATATTTCTCTGTTGGGTCTTTATCAATAATTTGAAAATTATCTTAATTTAGAACATCTACAGTTTTAGAGATATAATCATCCTAATTTAAAGCTATTAAAGTTTGTCCTATATCTACTAGTGTAATAACAATATTATCATTTAAAGTTTTCTTTTATATATCTTTAGCTATCTCATTACAAAATATATCCTGGGCATTGTTTTCTTACCTTCCTTGATAATTTTTGTAAAAGCATATTTTTCTGACTCAACATTAACAAGTTCAGATAATATATTATTATCTTTTAAAAACAATTCACATTCCACACCTAAATTTTGTAGTAAAATATTACTGTTTTCAACATTAATATTAAATTTAAAACCATTATTTAACAAATCAATTTTATTTTTAGTAAAATTAGTGTCAGAAACATTAACAAACAGATAAAAAAAGTGTTTGGAGAAACTACTAACTTCACTGGATTTGTTAATTCCATGTAATTTTGAGAGTTTGTTTTTTTGAATTAAGTATTTCTTATGAATTAACACACTTACTTTTTGTCTTGTTATAAAATCAATAATGTCAAATTCAATACTATTTAATCTAAACATTAGTTTTGAATGTAAGTAAAATAAAGTGTTCCCACTACGAGCCTCAAGGGGCCCTTGGGGTAGTAGGGGGTTAAGGCTCCCACTTTTTCAAGACAATCGGTACATTATGTCAGCCGGGTTTAAGCCCTGCGTGACGGCCGCCTTTACCCCCAGAAAAAGTGTCTGTCACTCATTTCAGTTAGAGGCTGAGTCGACCTCAGGGCCGTAGTACCACCAGAAGGTTTTGGTTCAGTTTAAAATTCCTGACCCCACCGGGACTTGAATCCCCGACCATCCGGCTTGTAGCGCAGTTCCTTAACCACTGCGCTACTGCATGTCCCCGTTTTGAATGTATATATTTCAAACATACACTTAAAACATCTCTTCTACTATACTGCAAATTTCTATATTTCGGAGCCAAATTCTCACTGGTGCAACAGAAGCTTTCCTTGAGGCTGAGTTTTTATAATTAGTCTTGATATTATTATATTTTGGTTTAAGATCATGTTTGATGCAACTTTTGTAAAACCAAATATCCTGTGTTCAGTTTTTAATCCGGAATAATAATTTAAAATACCAAATCACCAAGAAGCTTGTCTCAGCTTGTAGTAAATAATCAATTGAGTTGGTGTGTACTTGATGCAAATCCATATTTATTAATAAAATAAAATAAAATTTAGTTTTATTCTATTTTCATATTTATTAAGATATAATTCAGTGACAGCTGTTTCGGTACACTGAACCTTCTTCAGACATGTTAACAAATTATGAATTGTTATATTATACTACACATCAATTGAACTAAGAAACAATACAACAATAATTTATTTAATCTTTTAAATTTAACAAAGGCCATTCATACAAATCAAGTTGAGAATTTAACAGTTTATTACTACATGTCAATTTATTTATTTCTATAGCCTCCAAAAAGTCCAACTTCTTACCCTTATCACAAACATTTAAAATTTCAAAATTTGGATGGAAACATTGATTAAATTGGAATAGGTGGTTAGCACATTTTAAACATATTAAATTTATGTTATATGCTCTCATATGTTCCTTTATACGAGAGATAAATTAATTACATTCACAAAAGTATTAAATTCACAATGGAATTAGAAACAAATAATAGTATAAATTTCTTGGATTTATCAATAAAACGCTTGATAATAAGTATGAGTTTGGTATCTCTCACAAACCATCTCATACTGATACCACTATCCATAAGTTGTTCTCTTCATCCATGTACTCATAAGATGGCAGCCTCCTATAGTTACATTCATAGACTTTTAAATATCCCTCTTTCACCTTTGGAATATAATACTAAATTGAGTATTACTAAACAATTAGCTATTAATAATAACTACGACCCTAAAATGATAGAATATTTAATTAAGAAAATTCTTTACACGAAAGCAATTAACAAAGTTTTTCTTTTACCCAAGGAAAACATTAAGAACTATATCATAATATCATACATAGGCCCAATTTCCAATAAAATATCTAAACACTTTAAAAAGTTGAACATTAATGTGGCATTTAAAACTAATATAACTTTACAAAATATAATAAAAAACAATAAAACAAAATAAAAAAATAAAAATTGTCAGGTGTATACAAATTGAAGTGTGGCACATGTGACAATGTCTATATAGGACAAACTCGTAGACCTTATCTCTCATATAAAGGAACACAAGAGATCATATAACAGAAATTTAGAATATTCAATATAAGCTAACCATCTATTCCAATTTATTCATTTTTCGATCCAAATTTTGAAATTTTACATGTTTGTGATAAGGGTAAGAAGTTGGACCTTTTGGGGGCTGTAGAAATAAATAAATAAATCGAAAAGTAGTAATAAACTGTTAAATTCTCAACTTGATTTGACTGAATTACCTTTGCTTAATTTAAAAATTCAAATAAATTGTTGTTGTATTGTTGCTTAGATAAGTAGGTGTGTACTATATTAACACAATTCATAATTTATTAGCATGTCTGAAACACCTATCAATGAATTATATCTTAATAAATATGAAAATCAAATAAAACTAAGTTTCATTTTATTTAATTAATTAATATGGATTTTCATCAAGGTAGCACCAACACAATTGATTATTTAATAACAAGCTGAGCCAAGCTTATTGGTGCTTTGGTATTTTAAAGTAATACTCAAGATTAAAACGTGCACACAGGACATTTGGTTTTACAACAGTTACATCAAACATGATCTTAAACCAAAATATAATAATATCAAGACTAATTTTAAAAACTGAGCCTCAAGGAAAGCTTCTGCTGCAGCAGTGAGAACTTGGCTCCGAGAAGATAGAAATTTGTAGTATAGTAGAAGAAATGTTTTAAGTGTATATTTTATGTATATACATTTAAAATAAATGTTTAGATTAAATAGTATTGAATTTGACATTTTTGATTTTATAACAAGACAAAAAGTATAATAAATATGAAAATCAAACAAAACTAAGTTTCTTCTTCTTCCTTCCAAGTATTAGGCCATGGACTGTTACGATCCTACAGAAAATTTTCCTTATTTTATTTAATTAATTAATATATTCAAACTATTAAATAGAATTGCACAATGCAGAGATGAATTGATGGACCAAATCAATAGAATGCTTAACAATTGAATTCCGAAACAGACTCTTCATTACAAACCACTAGTTCAATGAAATGTAGGAAGACCCTGTAAAAGATGAACAGACCAATTTCACTATTGGATCGGAACAGACGTAAGATCTAATCATTGATGTGGATTCTGATGATGAACAATGAAAGCCGTATATATATATATTCATTAGTAAAATCTCAGTATTTTAATTCGTTCGGAATTCGCTAAACTAATATTTACAAACCAGAGGTCATTACTTTTAAAATTCTAGAATGCCTTGTTTTTGTCATAACACAATGATGGTCAGACCTTGAAGTGACAAATTGGTTTGGAAAATATATTTATCACAACATACATACTCCTCAGAATTCCACGTAATGAAGAAAATACTAGGATTTCATTGAAAAGATGTGTTATATGAATTTCTGCTCTTTTTCATAATATCACGGTTTAAAATAAGGAGAAAAATTACTGGATTGGTAGAAAAGAATTCTCAAAAGAAGGAATTAATAATTATGGAAGATTTCAATACCAGAGTTGGAAAGGGGACAGGTGATATAGTTGGTCCATATGGAGAAGATATTGAGAATGAAAATGAACAACGTTTAAAAGAAGAAAGTAAAATCAATGACCCAATTATTATGAATTCGATGTTTAAACATTCATAGATATACGTGGGAACAACGCACTAAAGGTGTAAGATCGAAAATTGATTATGTAATAGTGAGGATGTGGCGAGTAGTAGTACCCCACCCTCTGCTTAAGCATTTGTCGCGTATTATTATTATTCCACTCTCTGCTTAACTCTTTGTACGTAGAGAGAGAGAGATATAGATACGATGCTACCCATGAATAAACCACGCATCTAATACCATTTATAGCTGCTACCATCCGGGATCGCTGGGTTATGGTAATGCTGTATTTTAGCAAAGTGCTCCAGATATCTAATGAAGTATTACACAAGGAATCAGCCTGCCTCGGGCCCATAGAAGGCGGCTAACCATTCATCTTTCTTTCCTAATTGAACATACTTATAAATATAAACACTGACTATAACTTGCATGGACTGAACTAACTTCGTTATAGGATAGAGAATGATAGTAACTCTTAAATGATAAAGGGCGTAACATAAAAGATAAGCTTTTAATAAGAAAATAAGTGTGGATTATATAAAAAACAAAATAATGAATACATAATAGAAATTGATCTCTGATCAGTCGATCAGTCACAAACAGTAACCAAAATATAATAGAACCATAACGTACCATTTAAACTATCACACGCATACATGTCTAAGTCCTATTGGAAATCCTTCTTCCATGTTTACTTAGACGAAATCAACTCTAACCGTCCCTCTGTTACAATCCACTTGCTCATCTTCTCATTCACCATGTTATCCTCGCAAGTTCATGGTGCACTTGAGTTGGATTCACAGACTGAATCCCCTTTCTAAAGAACCAAACGCCACTTAGTGAGCCGATCGAATGATGAAGTCCGTTGAGATAACCGAGCATATATCAGGTTCGCGAGTGGAAGGGATGTGCGCAGTAGAGATGCGCGAGGAATAGGTAAAAAGGGAAGGGGTAACCACACGGAACACAGGAACATTGGCAGGCTTCACAAATGTTCTTCAGTAGGGAGGAGCACACAGATGTATGACTGAACCGAAAAAAAAGGCACTTTCGGTTCAATAGCTCTCCCTACACCCTCCGGGTAACAGAAAAGAGTCCATAGGCTTGACAGTAATGTCCAAAGAAGCAATCCCACGTTGGGAGGGGAACATAAACACTATTGGATTCCTGCGGTAACTTCAAAGCAAATCTTCCATCGTCCCCAATATCACGATCACCACACCTGCTTTCATGTAGACTATTCCAGCGCTGAAAATATACTCCATTTTGCTTCAGCCGCCATAGCACAACATTGCGGTGTTCCAGGTGAAGACTCGGGTGACGATAATCATCGGATTGCCGGATCGCAATCCCGTTCCACCGCTTTCCAGGAATCCACATTTCCAAATCCACAATGTCGGTCAGCTGGGCACTCGGGGGTCGGCCGGATCCTCCAAGCGCTCGACTGCCGAACACTCCAGGCATACAGACTGTAGAACTGCCAATGTTTAAGGAAAGGTAAGTGAAACAAAGAACAGGCAAAAACAGGAAAGCAGAACCATAGATATGCTAATTTAACATGTGTCATAATACAAAGTAGTTTAGCTTTAACATTCAGCTCTTTTCATTTATAACAAACATGCTTGAATTTACTCGACAGCATTACATATTTTGACCTGCCTAAGATGTTATTTTACAATGTGGTCATGGACGCCGACTAACTTCTACTCACTCTTTTCTAGAATTTAGTTTGCGTCACATTAGTAAGACTTGAACCACCTATACAGAAACTCATTCAAGTAACTCAAACATCGAAAAGGATGACACAATCAGCCCAAATACTTATATTCATCAGTATTATATTCTACTATCCCAAACGAGCATATATACATATATAAATAAACTACGTAAACTAAGATTGACATTCTCTAGACAGATGCCCATACCGCTGACATTTCCAACATTGAAGATTCTTTTTCGACTGCCAAGAAGGACGATTCGTCGAAGTATTAGACTTACTTAAATTGTCAGTTTCACTTCTTTCACTAAAGTCCCTCTGTCTTTCAGCAATTTCAAAATCCGCCACTTTCCTGGCTAAGAGACACATTTCGGCTACATTCTGAGGTCTTGTAGCAAAAATCAAATGCTGTCTAGTAGCCGGGGACACATTTTGCAGAATAATATCCATTAACTTTTCTTCAGAAAATAAAGGATTCAACACAAATGCAGCTCCTTGTAAATTGGCGATAAATTCCAACAAAGATTCCTTAGGCAGTTGGAATCGACGTGACACAAATTTAATCCAAAAGTCTTCCAACAATCTAGCAGGCAACAACGAACACTTCACATGTTCTAAACTTTCCATCCAAGAGAATCTCAACTTAACAATTTCACTCCAGATTTTCAATAAGATTCCTCCGATGCAACTCAAAATCGAGTTTACAAAATACTCATCGGGAACCAATTTCAATTCGAAAATCGAGTTAATTTTGATGAGGAAGACCACCAGCGATTCCTTATCTTCACCATCACAGGGATCTACCTTTCCAATCAATTCTCGGAAAAATCCGCTGATTATTCTGCTCCATAAAAGAAGAAAGGTTGGAGACAGTTCCACTAGATAAATCTTTGATAGAGCTAAGTCTACGATCACTCATATCTTTATGCTGTTCTGCCAAATAATCCTCTTGAGTTGCGTTATCGACAATGAACTTACGTTTTATTAATATTTGTTCAGGCTGGGAGAGAGAATTCATATGATCTTTAAGCCGCTGACGTAATATGTTTACATCACCTTCAACTTCTATACCTAGCAGGCTTAATTCACGAACAAGCTTGTCTTTGGATATTATATCTACCCAGCTAGGCATGTTTAATAAGTATAATAAACACAAGATGTAAACAACTATAGGCAAACGTAGTATTACATGCATAAATCAGTCTCTGTTCTGGTATAAAGAAAGATGAGTTAATGTTTACGTAACATAAAACAAACACGTAAACTAATGCTTAATAACTTCAACTTAAATACAGCATATCTTTCAATATGAAAAACACAAAGCGAATGCCTTGCTACAATTTGGGCGCAATTAAACCCCAAAAAACCAAACCCTTAACCACGCTCTGCTACCATTTGTGGCGAGTAGTAGTACCCCACCCTCTGCTTAAGCATTTGTCGCGTATTATTATTACTCCACTCTCTGCTTAACTCTTTGTACGTAGAGAGAGAGAGAGATATAGATACGATGCTACCCATGAATAAACCACGCATCTAATACCATTTATAGCTGCTACCATCCGGGATCGCTGGGTTATGGTAATGCTGTATTTTAGCAAAGTGCTCCAGATATCTAATGAAGTTAATTACAAGAAAACAGCCTGCCTCGGGCCCATAGAAGGCGGCTAACCATTCATCTTTCTTTCCTAATTGAACATGCATATAAATATAAACACTGACTATAACTTGCATGGACTGAACTAACTTCGTTATAGGATAGAGAATGATAATAACTCTTAAATGATAACAAAGGGCGTAACATAAAAGATAAGCTTTTAATAAGAAAATAAGTGTGGATTATATAAAAAACAAAATAATGAATACATAACAGAAATTGATCTCTGATCAGTCGATCAGTCACAAACAGTAACCAAAATATAATAGAACAATAACGTACCATTTAAACTATCACACGCATACATGTCTAAGTCCTATTGGAAATCCTTCTTCCATGTTTGCTTAGACGAAATCAACTCTAACCGTCCCTCGGTTACAATCCACTTGCTCATCTTCTCATTCACCATGTTATCCTCGCAAGTTCATGGTGCACTTGAGTTGGATTCACACACTGAATCCCCTTTCTAAAGAACCAAACGCCACTTAGTGAGCCGATCGAATGATGAAGTCCGTTGAGATAACCGAGCATATATCAGGTTCGCGAGTGGAAGGGATGTGCGCAGTAGAGATGCGCGAGGAATAGGGTAAAAAGGGAAGGGGTAACCACACGGAACACAGGAACATTGGCAGGCTTCACAAATGTTCTTCAGTAGGGAGGAGCACACAGATGTATAACTGAACCGAAAAAAAAGGCACTTTCGGTTCAATAGCTCTCCCTACACCCTCCGGGTAACAGAAAAGAGTCCATAGGCTTGACAGTAATGTCCAAAGAAGCAATCCCACGTTGGGAGGGGAACATAAACACTATTGGATTCCAGCGGTAACTTCAAAGCAAATCTTCCATCGTCCCCAATATCACGATCACCACACCTGCTTTCATGTAGACTATTCCAGCGCTGAAAAATATACTCCAATTTGCTTCAGCCGCCATAGCACCACATTGCGGTGTTCCAGGTGAAGACTCGGGTGACGATAATCATCGGATTGCCGGATCGCAATCCCGTTCCACCGCTTTCCAGGAATCCATAGTTCCAAAGCCACTATGTCGGTCAGCTGGGCACTCGGGGGTCGGCCGGATCCTCCAAGCGCTCGACTGCCGAACACTCCAGGCATACAGACTGTAGAACTGCCAATGTTTAAGGAAAGGTAACTGAAACAAAGAACAGGCGCAAACAGGAAAGCAGAACCATAGATATGCTAATTTAACATGTGTCATTATACAAAGTATTTAGCTTTAACATTCAGCTCTTTTCATTTATAACAAACATGCTTGAATTTACTCGATAGCATTACATATTTTGACCTGCCTAAGATGTTATTTTACAATGTGGTCATGGACGCTGACTAACTTCTACTCACTCTTTTCTAGAATTTAGTTTGCGTCACATTAGTAAGACCTGAACCACCTATACAGAAACTCATTCTAGTAACTCAAACATCGAAAAGAATGACACAATCAGCCCAAACACTTATATTCATCAGTATTATATTCTACTATCCCAAACGAGCATATATACATATATAAATAAACTACGTAAACTAAGATTGACATTCTCTAGACAGATGCCCATACCGCTGACATTTCCAACATTGAAGATTCTTTTTCGACTGCCAAGAAGGACGATTCGTCGAAGTATTAGATTTACTTAAATTGTCGGTTTTACTTCTTTCACTAAAGTCCCTCTGTCTTTCAGCAATTTCAAAATCCGCCACTTTCCTGGCTAAGAGACACATTTCGGCTACATTCTGAGGTTTAGTAGCAAAAATCAAATGCTGTCTAGTAGCCGGGGACATATTCTGCAGAATAAGATCAATTAACTTTTCTTCAGAAAATAAAGGATTCAACACAAGTGAAGCTCCTTGTATATTGGCGATAAATTCCAACAAAGATTCCTTAGGCAGTTGGAATCGACGTGACACAAATTTAATCCAAAAGTCTTCCAACAATCTAGGAGGCAACAACGAACACTTCACATGTTCTAAACTTTCCATCCAAGAGAATCTCAACTTAACAATTTCACTCCAGATTTTCAATAAGATTCCTCCGATGCAACTCAAAATCGAGTTCACAAAATACTCATCGGGAACCAATTTCAATTCGAAAATCGAGTTAATTTTGATGAGGAAGACCACCAGCGATTCCTTATCTTCACCATCACAGGGATCTACCTTTCCAATCAACTCTCGGAAAATCCGCTGATTATTCTGCTCCATAAAAGAAGAAAGGTTGGAGACAGTTCCATTAGATAAATCTTTGATAGAGCTAAGTCTACGATCACTCATATCCTTGTGCTGTTCTGCCAAATAATCCTCTTGAGTTGCGTTATCGACAATGAACTTACGCTTTATTAATATTTGTTCAGGCTGGGAGAGAGAATTCATATGATCTTTAAGCCGCTGACGTAATATGTTTACATCACCTTCAACTTCTATACCTAGCAGGCTTAATTCACGAACGAGCTTGTCTTTGGATATTATATCTACCCAGCTAGGCATGTTTACTAAGTATAATAAACACAAGATGTAAACAACTATAGGCAAACGTAGTATTACATGCATAAATCAGTCTCTGTTCTGGTATAAAGAAAGATGAGTTAATGTTTACGTAACATAAAACAAACACGTAAACTAATGCTTAATAACTTCAACTTAAATACAGCATATCTTTCAATATGAAAAGCACAAAGCGAATGCCTTGCTACCATTTTGGGCGCAATTAAACCCCAAAAAACCAAACCCTTAACCACGCTCTGAGAAACCATTTGTGGCGAGTAATTTAGAACGAACCACGCTCTGCCTAACCATTTGTCGCGTGTTATTATTATTCCACTCTCTGCTTAACTATTTGTACGTAGAGAGAGAGAGAGATATAGATACGATGCTACCCATGAATAAACCACGCATCTAATACCATTTATAGCTGCTACCATCCGGGATCGCTGGGTTATGGTAATGCTGTATTTTAGCAAAGTGCTCCAGATATCTAATGAAGTTAATTACAAGAAAACAGCCTGCCTCGGGCCCATAGAAGGCGGCTAACCATTCATCTTTCTTTCCTAATTGAACATGCATATAAATATAAACACTGACTATAACTTGCATGGACTGAACTAACTTCGTTATAGGATAGAGAATGATAATAACTCTTAAATGATAACAAAGGGCGTAACATAAAAGATAAGCTTTTAATAAGAAAATAAGTGTGGATTATATAAAAAACAAAATAATGAATACATAACAGAAATTGATCTCTGATCAGTCGATCAGTCACAAACAGTAACCAAAATATAATAGAACAATAACGTACCATTTAAACTATCACACGCATACATGTCTAAGTCCTATTGGAAATCCTTCTTCCATGTTTACTTAGACGAAATCAACTCTAACCGTCCCTCGGTTACAATCCACTTGCTCATCTTCTCATTCACCATGTTATCCTCGCAAGTTCATGGTGCACTTGAGTTGGATTCACACACTGAATCCCCTTTCTAAAGACCAAACGCCACTTAGTGAGCCGATCGAATGATGAAGTCCGTTGAGATAACCGAGCATATATCAGGTTCGCGAGTGGAAGGGATGTGCGCAGTAGAGATGCGCGAGGAATAGGTAAAAAGGGAAGGGGTAACCACATGGAACACAGGAACATTGGCAGGCTTCACAAATGTTCTTCAGTAGGGAGGAGCACACAGATGTATGACTGAACCGAAAAAAAAGGCACTTTCGGTTCAAGGAAACGGAGATGTATTATAGTTCAAGATGTTAGAGTGAATCGAGAACCCGAATGTGGAACAGATCATTACATGCTATCAACTAGGATAGTATGCCTATAAACAGACAAAAGGTAAATAAAGATCAAAATATAGAAATAGGAAATGAATTAGAAAAATGTAGATATAATCTACTTTTACTACAAGATGAGAGTATTAAAAATCTATATGCCCAACGCCTCACCGAAAAATTAAAATTTGATGAAGATTGGAACGTTGTCGTTACTTATGAAGATTTGAAAAAGTATATGGTCTGGAAAATGATAAACACCGTAAAAACCATTGGGTGAATAAGGAAATACTTGACATCATAACAGAAAAGAAAAATGCATATCAAAAATATTTAAGTTCCAAGAAAGATGAAGATTATCAAAGTTATAACATACTTAAAAGAAAGGTTAAGTTCCAAGAAAGATGAAGATTATCAAAGTTATAACATACTTAAAAGAAAGCTTAAGTTCCAAGAAAGATGAAGATTATCAAAGTTATAACATACTTAAAAGAAAGGTTAAAGCAGAAGTCAGGAAACATATATAAGAAATGTGGAATAGGGTATGTGGATAGATTGAGCATACAGTAGGCTATTGAAAGTCATCCCAAGCATGGAGGACAATTTCAAACATGCGAAATGATAATATGACAAAGAGTTTTAATTTAGTACCAATGAAAACTTTTCAGGAATATTTTAAAATACTTTTAACAGAAACTAGGAGAGAATTTATAGACTATGCTACAGTGGATAATGGAAAGGGTGACTTAATAAAACTTATAACAGAAGACGAGGTAAGAAACGTGTAGAGAACAGCAACAAATGGAAAAGTGGCAGATCCTGGAGGAATAACCATGGAGCTAATTAAATATGGTGGTTCAGGAATTATAAGAAGGTTAACTAGACTTTTTAACCATGTGATAGAAGGAGATCCTATTCCAGATGAGTGGAAGTTATCGTATATTAGTGCAATATACAAAAATAAAGGGAATAAAAGAGATCCATCAAACTATAGAGGGATCAGTGTTATGGCAGCAATTAGTAGAATGTTAAGTGCAATTATTGAAATTAGATTGGAGGAACTAATACAAAAAATAAAATATCAGAAGAACAAACAGGTTTCACAACAGGTAAATCGTGCCTTGATAATATATTTGTGATTAGGCAGATTATGGAAAAGATGTTGGCTAAAGGAAAAGTGCATATGGCATTTATAGACCTGGAAAAGGCATATGACCCTGAACCCATCAACAAGCTCTGGGTGGCAATGAAGAAGTTTGAAATACCTAAATTTCTTGTACATTTGATAAAAAGAATGTATGATTGTAAAGCAAGTATTAAGGTTGGAAATAGAGTGTCCTCAGAACTTGATATAACAAAAGGATTAAGACAAGGGTGCGGGTTGTCACCAACATTGTTCAAGATATATTTAGAAGATGTATTAATGAAGTGGAATAAGTCAAGTAGGCGAATGGGGAATCAACATTAATGGCGATTTACTGCACAATTTATTATTCGCTGATGACCAGATTTTAATAGGACGAGATAAAGAAGATATAGAATATATTATTAGAAAGTTGGTCGATGCATTTGAGGTAGGTGGGGTGAAGATAAATTATATTAAAACAGAATATATAGTAATCGGAGGAAATTCAGAAGACCTACAAATAAATAATAGAATAATTTAATATGTTGAAGAATTTAAATATCTTGGATCTATAATAGATAAATCGAGGACTTGTGAAAAATATATTACTAACAGAGTAAATTATGCAAGGAAGGTGATTAGATCCCTGAATGGTCTTTTATGGAATAGAAATTTGAGCAGAAAAACGAAAAAAGAGATTATACAGAAAATAATAGAAAGTATACTTACATATGGATCAGAAAGCTGGACAACAAAATAATCTTGGCGACAGAAATGGATAGAGAAGTATGAGAATATCCAGGCTACAACATATTCGAAATACATATATCAGACAAGAAATGGATGCACAAGAAACTGTTATCAATAGGAAAACAAAGAGAGCTCTGCAGTGGTATGAACATGTACAACGGATGTCAGAAGACCTGTGGCCTAAACAGGTGTTGGATTGGAAGGTACCAGCAGAAGGAAGAGAGGGAGAAGTAGAAGAGCGTGGTATGAGAGAATATATGATGCAATGATGAAGAGGGGTATGGAAGATGGTCAATGGGAAGATACGAATCTCTGGAAAGCAGGATTCAAGGGCAAACTGCTGTAAAGTGCAAAGCCTGTATTAAGAAATTAGTAAGTAAAATAAGGAGAAAAATATACCGCATTAAGTTAATTTAGCCTGTTAATTTCTTAAAATATTTAAAAAATATTAAAATTTCTTGTCTATGTTTGAAATGTCTTTAAAACTAGCGCACTTCAGTGAGAAGTAGAACGTACTTATGTTCACTAACTTTTCGCCAAAAGCACAGAAAATGTCGATATCAAATTGAGGAGGTTTTATTACGTTCATCAATATAACTGTAACACTGTTTTCATATCACCAGAATAGTCTTAGCCAGCCAATGGTGCCTGGTGAATTAAAAAATGTTTTCAATTTACTTTACGAATATTCCTTCCACACATGGCATCAGACTGTCGTCTGGATAAATATTCACAGGAAACAAAATCTTCATTGTCCGAAACTTGATATTCGCACCTAATGAAACAAATCAGATGAAATGAAGTAACGATTTATGTTCATTCATCAATTGTTAATAATAACTCGATTGTCTTTTATTCTCACGATAAATTTTAAGGGTAACTAAACATTTCATTGTCCCGCGCCATAGCCGAGTGGTTAAGGCACGATGCCTTGGGCAGAGCCACAGGACTCGCTGGGCCCTTGGTAACATAGGGACACAACCACTAAATCTCCTATAAGACGTATATTAAGTAGAGCCGAAACGAAAAGCTGATTAGAATGTTCCAGGATATTTTCTGTCACTGCCCATGTGTGTCCAGGGCTTACCCAAATGTGACGTCACTATTCGCCACTACATACATGTCACTTGGATTATACTAGCCAAATACACACACCCTCGTGTTTATTATTATTATTATTATTATTATTATTATTATTATTATTATTATTATTATTATTATTATTACTGTGAAGTTGTGTAGTTAACTGTGAACATCGGTACCAGAAAAATGTATATTCATTGTAAAAGCCGGAATAAAAAAAATAAATAAAATTATTATTATTATTATTATCATCATCATCATCATCATCATCATTATTAACTAAATTGCAATAATTTTAGAATTAGAATTAACCCACAATCATCCCATTTTGGGCAAGGGCCTCCTGCGACTGCAGTTTGGCTGTCGTTATATCCCCGGGTTAGCCTATCCGTTGGGAATATCACTTAACTTTTTTATGGATTGCTACCATATCTGTCTGACCTGTGCTATTTTAGTCCATAGTATTCCTACATGACACTTACACACTTCATCCCAACGCCCTTTTTGTCTTCCCACTTTCCTTTTTCCTAGTCTGGGTTCCCACATGGTCACTGTATAAGTCCAATTTTTAGGATCCATTCAGAGCACCCGACCCTCCCCATTTCCATTTCAACCCCATTGCCTCGTTTTGTTGCGGATTTCCTTGTTCCTGAAACGGTCCCTTCTTGTGATATTTAATAGCTTCCGCTCCATTTTTCTTTGGTAAATCTCTGGCATGGATGTTCCTTTTCTCGTTAATGACCATGTCTGCTAGCCGTAAGTTAATACGCGTAGTACACACATGTCCATGACGGCTTGTTTAGTTTTTAGGCTGATGTCTTTTTGTAATAATATAAACTTTAGAGTCCAGCATTTTTTCCATGCTTGTGTGATTCTCCTTTCTATTTCATTAGAGTTTGGTTGCTGAATGATACGGCTTGGCCTAAGTACACATATTCATTGATGTAGTCGATTTTGTGATATTTCGATCTGGATTATCTTTTTTGATTGTTAGTCATTATCTTTGTTTTTGAGACATTTATTTGAAGTCCTGATTGTTTTCTGTATTTGCAGAGTTCTCTTAGCATTTCTTCTGCTTCCTCGTATGAGTCTGTTATGAGAGCGATGTCGTCTGCAAAGAGGAGATTGAATAATTTCCTTCCGTCTATATTTATTCCATAGTCTTCTTTCATCATGCTGAAGATATCCTCCATTAGGGCTATGAAAATTTTTGGGGATATTGGGTCCTCCTCCCTTACCCCTCGTTGTAGGGATATTTCCTCCCCTATTTTATAATACTACAAATTAATTGACGAATATGATATAGATAGGCCAAGAAAGCGTTGGGCTGAGCAGATGTGAGATTTGAACAGGCAAAGCCCTAATCTGTCAAGGACGACGACGATGATGATGATGATGAATATGATATAGATGATTACAATAGTATTTGGATAATATCTGGGCTCCAAGTTCTTCGACAAATGAGGAAGAAATCCCCGAAAGGAGTCTGATTATGGACATTTGTTCCGAACGGGGATCATCTTAAACCCCCCCCCCACAAAAAAAAACTCTCGCGTCCGCTGCGAACGAGACAGCGACTCCAACAAAAGACGATAGCAATAAAAGTAATAAATTTAAATTTTAATATTCTAAATTGTAATAATTTTATCAGTTATATGTTTATATTTAGTACTAAATTACATACGCCGATAGAGTCTGCAACATGGAAGCAAAAACATTGTTTGTTTTCATAGCATAATTCAGGTATACCGGGCCGCAAATAGGTATCCCCACCAGTAAATCCCGTAAATCTAGGAACGCTGATATATAATAATAATAATAATAATAATTATAATAATAATACTTTTAATAATAATAATACTTTATTTATTCTGGCAGAGTTAAGGCCATAAGGCCCTCTCTTCCACTCAACCAGCACAAATACAAATAAATATTCGACAAATATAGATATACACTATACTAATTATAAACACTTAAAGATACAATAAATGTAACAATGTAAATGTCATGTACAAACAACATTTTATAGGGTAATAACAATAATGATACGATAATAATAATAATAATAATAATAATAATAATAATAATAATAATATAAATATGATACATTATACGGGAAACACCAATTAATATATATATCTTACACTGGATAATAATGAAGTCGAGTTTAGAGCAAATATAAATTTAGATTTCTTTTAAAAGATGCCAATGTCCGGCAGCCCCTTATTTCTTGTGGTAGGGAATTCCAGTTGCGAGAAGTGGAGATGGTATATGACATGGAGTGATGTGATGTCCTATGTTGCGGTATATTAAGTAAGAGACTATGTTGTGATCTTGTGTTGTAAGTTATGGTTTGAGGGTAGATACTGGAAACGGGATGATAAATAATTAGGAATCGAGGTATGTAGGATCTTAAATAGGAGATTTAGACAGTGCGATTTTCTTCTCTCTTTTTAGATGTAGCCATGACAATTCGTGGAATAATGGAGAAATGTGATCGTATTTTCGAACATTAAATATGAATCTGATACACATATTATGGACACGCGCTGCAGTTTGTCCGACAATCCGTCACTTATGTCAGTTAGTAGAACGTCACAGTAGTCAAAATGCGGCATCACTAAAGTTTGGATTAAAATTCTTTTAAGAGTTGTAGGAAGAAAATATTTAAGTCGCTTTAGGGAATGCATTATGGAGAAGATCCTTTTAGATGTTTGTTTTACTTGCTCATGCTATTTTAAATTAGAATGTAAGTAAAATCCCAAGTTTTTAACGACGTCGGTATAAGGAATTTGTTCATTATCTAATATGACAGCCGGCATATTGCCATTGTTTATGAGGTGTAATAGCCTTGGATGTCCGATAATTATTGCTTGCGTTTTGTTTACATTTAGTTTCAGCCCATATTGTCTGGACCATAAAGATATATGCCTGAGGTCAGTGTTTACTTTGTCAATACATTCATTAATTTCGTCAGGCCTAAAGTGTGTGTAAATCTGTAGGTCGTCGGCGTCTAAAGATGATGCTTGCAGTTTTGTAGTTTCTTGGTCACGTCATTAATATAAATCGAGAAGAGAAGAGGAGCGAGGACGCCGCCTTGAGGTACCCCTTTCCTCACCAAGCGCCAGGAAGAAATGCGATTATTAACAGAAACTGATTGCTGACGATTAGTGAGGTAAGATGCAAACCAATCAAGGCAGTTTTCCGACAGATGTAGTGTCTTTAGTCTCGCTAGCATTAAGTCTGTATCTACTGTGTCAAAGGCTTTGCTGTAGTCGAGTAGGACTATTGCGGTGAGTTTGCTTTTGTCCATTGAGTCTCTTATGTCCTCTACAATGTCAAGTAGTGCAGTACTTGTGTGATGTCCTGTTCTAAAACCAGACTGATGTTCATCAAGTAAGTCGTGTGTGGTGAGGTAGTCTGTTAACTGTGAGTGTATTATGTGTTCCAGTGCGTGTATACAAGTTTACATTTTGTTTATTGCTACGTGTGTCTAGTGCAATGTTAATTATAATGATATCTTAAAGTATGAATAACGGAAATCATTAAAAAATATCAGGACGAATTATCCTGGGGTTTTATCTCTGGTCTTCTCGATTACGAGTCTCGAAAACTATCTTATGAACCATCCGTTTGTTGTACAACATTGTTACACCATTGAATTAAAATCATAATTTAAAGTTAACAGGATACATTTGACAAGTTTGTATTTTCAAATGTGCTTGTTTTCTACAAATTCATTTGATTATTATATAAACAAAACTTTAATAGGTAGTGTGGGTACATTTACATCTGAATTACTTCGTATAAAACTAATAATAAAAATAATCTAACAAAAACACCAACAAATATTTCAAACGACAATGAATCAAAATAAAAATAATGACGTGTCAGTATGCGGATATCTCGTCTAGAATACCTGGAAATCTGTGAACTAGCACAAAAAAGTAGGAATTTTACTATTGGAAAATTGTATTACAATTATTTGCATTCCTGCTAATTAACATTTAGCAGGGTTCAAATAACATGTAGTTCCACAACTCAATGGCTCTACCGAACCCGCACGTTCATGGCCCTCGGACGTAAATTATTCATACATCCCTATCCTGAGCTAATCATTTCCAACCATCCCCTATATAATCTACTTCCCACAAATCATAGATAAAGTTATTCTCTCGCCTCATTATTGTTCTACCAACTGGGCGTCTTCCCTCTGGTTTTATGATATTTATCAAGAGATTTGGGATTATTTACTGCGCACTTTGTCTATGTAGAAAAAATTAGAAATCTATAAAAGAAACCAACGTGTGAGACGCTACCTTAAATTAGAATTGGGAAAATTTTATATCACGTTGCTTCCGTGTTTGTTACTTTTAACCCAATTTTGCTCCATTTTCTCTATTATAACATTTTGTCCTTTTATTAAACTGTTTGTATTACTATTTTAATGTCTTTATATAGTGAATTCTGTCTTTTAATTTACTTTTCAATGTCCGATACGTATTAAAATTGTATTTATCGATATTAAATTAACTTCCGTCAGATTTCCATGAACGTGGGAGTAATGAAGCACTATGCATTGAACGAATATAGGACAGAACAGAATTTAAATCATCGCACCTCTAACAATGGAAAATTTACCCATTTGTTTTTTATTTTATTTTATTGGAATCAAACAATCAATAGTTTTAAAATTCATATTAAAGCACCGCTGAGGTTATGTGATAAAATGATAATTATAAAACTGATTCCTGGTAAGTCGGTAGTTCTCAACTAAATTATTATATAGTTCCAATATGGAGGCCCTTCATAATTAATGTTTCATCTTCTGCATTGTAACTGATACTAATAGTGCTGATGTTGTTTTACAGGTTGTGCAACAGGTATATAATTGCGAGTATGTTTTCATTGAGTAAGTGTGTATTCTTTGCTTACTTTAGAATTTCTATATATTCAAGGATGCTGATTCTGTTGTGGTTATACCTCTGTGTAGTACTGACAAAGAGTAGTCGTTTTTATCGAACTGATTACCTGTTTCTAGTATGTATTTGGCAAAACTAGCTTTTTCTTCATTATTAGTAAAGTTTTTGAAATGTTCAGAATTCTGAAGAATTCTTCAGTTCTATAAAATCGACAACTCTATGTTAGTACTACACAGAGAGTATAACCACAACAGATCAACATCATTGAACATATAGAGATTATAAAGGAAGAAAGAATACAGACCTACTCAATGAAATCATACCGGCAGTAATAAACCCGTTGTACATCCTTTACAACAACATCAGTACCAGTTAAAATGCAGAAGGTGAATCATTGATTTTGAAAGGTCTCCATATTGGAGCTATTTAATAATTTAGTTGAGGACGACTGACTTACCAGTTACCAATTTTATATTTAACATCTTATCGAATCAAACAGTCATACGAAACAGGCTATTACGATATAAATGATTGTGATGGCAAGATGCTACAGTATTAGGAGACTATTTGGTCCTTAATGCTTCCTGACATTTGTCTTAGAGGTGGGAAAAATTGTTGAGAAAACTTGACCTTGGAAAACTTGTCCCAACCGGGTATTCAACCCAGGCCCGCAGGTTCTGAAGCATCAGCGTTACCATTAGACCACTATGGTCGAAAAAACGCAGAATACATCAGAATTTTATTTTTACTTGCTTTCAATTTTGTGATAAATAATTGTTATGGACTAAAAAATAAATACAATTCTGTCGTCTTTGTTGGATTCTATTAGCACATTTTTTAACATAGGAACTGTCCCTAAATCCTAAGATATTTCATAATTATTGATACTTGAGGATAACATTATGTAACTTCCATCTTAAATTTAATATTATTAGTAAAACATAATATGATTGTATTATATATATATATATATATATACTCATTCATAGTAATTCTACCCGTGAGCAGATCTTTCACTGTAATCATAGAATTTTATGCTATGCTTTGCAACTCTACTAGGGAATTATAGGTGTGGTAGCTTCACGTTGCTTTCCACACCGGTGAAGGATGATAATGATATTAATGATAACGATGTTGATGATGATTTACGGGGACCGTTGGGCCCTAAGCTTCATGACCTTTTGTCTTACAGGTGAGGAGAAACCCTGAAAAACCTTTACCGAGGAGCCTGTCCCGACCGGGAATCGTACCCGGGCCCGCTTCGTGACAAGGCAGCACGCTACCTCGAGACCACAGCGGTGGATATATATATATGATTGTGCATGGAGCCTGGATAGCGTAAGTGGTATCGCACTGAAGTATCAATTCGGAGGTCCTGGGTTCAAATCCCGGTTCAGGCGTTCATTTTTCATTTCATGTCATATTAAGCCTGCACTGCTTAATGTAAATTTTATTTATAATATCGAAATGAATGAGCGTTACTGCTATAAAGTAAATATCTCTTTAATTTGCTTGCTTGTTACAGTATCCACCATCTCGCTACTTCTAATGATCGATAATATATATATATATATATATATATATAGGGGAACCGTAGGCAGAATGGGGTACCGGGGCAGAATGAAGTTTGGCTTTTTTTGTGTCAGGGAAGTGCTGCCAGCGAGAGGCATTAAGTAGAACTATACCAACTTGTTACTGCGCAAATACGGCAACCATGTTAGTCTAGTTTTCTTCAGCGTTGGTACGTGAAGTTTTTGTAGTGTGATTTATTGCTTCTGGATTGTAACTTCTGAAGATTTTGTAACAAAGGTAAGTTATACATACTTATTTAAAGTATAACTATAGTTAGTATACGCTTCAAGTGCATTTAATTGTCTTTAGTTTAGTGTAGTTAAATGTGTGTTTACGTATCTTTCTCGAGTGATCTTACTCTCCTAACAGAAATCGTGTCTCGGGGCGGAAAGGTGTGGGGCGGAATGGGGAAGTACCCCATTCTGCCCCGTAATATTTTAAAGTAAAAGATCGTTTCTAGTGCGTCCACAATTTGTTTCTTTCGATTTCAGATGGTTCGAGACTACAAGAAAAAAAAAGGCAATCATGGTCTACTGAATGAACAATGCTGTCGAGGCTGTTATTTCTGGTCAATTTGGGTATTTGAAGGCTTCGAATCAATTTGATGTTCCACAGTCTACTTTGGAAAGATATGTTAAAAAAAGAAGAGAAACCCCTGACTACAAGATCGATAAAACGGCTGGAAAATATAAAACCGTATTTTTGCGGAAGAACAGGAACTTCAGCTCGTTAATTATTTAAAAACTATGGAAGCTAGGTTATTCGGTCTAACAATGAAAGACTTGCATAGCTTAGCTTATCAGTTGGCTATAAGAAATAGAATTGACCATAGATTTAAAAATGGAATCGCAGGCCAAGATTGGGTGAATGGATTCCTTAAAAGACATCCTACATTATCTGTTCGCAAACCGGAAGCAACATCTGGAGCAAGAGCCATGGCCTTTAATAAAGTAGCTGTAGATAGCTTTTTCTCGTTGCTAACGAGTTTACTCGACAAGCATATACTAACGGCTTCTAAATATTTAATTGCGATGAAACTGGGGTTTCAGTGAATCCTAAAAATCAATCAAAGATAATTGTTTGCAAGGGGAAACGTCAAGTCGGATCGTTAACATCCTCAGAAAGAGGCGAAACGGTGACCAGCCTTATTTGTATGTCGGCAAACGGAATTTGTATGCCCCCGATGCTCATCTTTCCTCGAAAGAAGAAGCAGAAAGAATTTGAGTTAGGATTGCCACCAGGAAGTAGGGCTGAGGTACACAGCACTGGATTGATGACTGCTGAGTTATTTCTTGCATGGTTTAAAAAAAATTGTTGAATTTTCTAAGGCATCATAAGACTTCCTGGTTCTTCCCATATTAGATGGCCACTCAAACATACGAAGAACCTTGAGGTTATAGACTACGCGAGAAAGAGTAGCGTTTATTACTATGTCTACCGCCACATTGCTCTCACAAACTTCAGCCGGGGGCCTGGATAGCGTAAGTGGTAGCACACTGAAGTATCAATTCGGAGGTCCTGGGTTAAAATCGCGTTTCAGGTTTTTTTTATTTTCATGGCATATATATATACATATATATTGAAAATAAAGTCTAATACCTGAACCCGGGTCCTCTAACTGTGCATATGTCTGGGTGTGTTTGTCTGTGTATTTAAACAGCATTTAAATATTTCAGGAACTAGTCCGATCTAGTATCCTCATTTCTTAATCAAATTGCAGTTTGAAGTATTAATTTACCTAATGACTTTTAGAATAATATTATGTACTTACTTATTTATCTAATTGCATAAAATATTAACAGAAATGTTATTTGTTCATCTCATTGGTCATAGTGATTCAGGCTTCTTAATATTTTTCGGTCTCAGATGTAATGACAAGAGCCCGGCAGCACATTAGTTGGTCCATGTCCATATTTTCACCCAGGTTAGAGTGCTTGCAGGTGGGCGCTTGAAGTGTATATATATATATATATATATATATATATATAAGAAAAATAAATGTTTGAATTGGATTCGCCTGGTGGTGTAATGGATATCACACTGAGGTACAGACTCAGAGATCCGGGCTCGAATCCCGTCCAAGCATTTATTTTTCTTATCATACCATATATATATATATATATATATATATATATATATTATTAGAGCGAAAACCATTAAATTTAATAATAGTACATAAACTTAATATCCATGCTTTACAATATAAAAAATTGTCTGACGATACATCTTATATATAAAAATTGTTTGTTTGTTTCTTTGTTTGTACGTTTGTTTGTTTGTTCGTACTTTATGCGAGGTCATATCGTTGATCCGATAGTGATGGGGATTTTTGCAAAACGTTCAGAAGATTCCCGGCATGAACATAGGCTATAAGAGAGTTGAGATACTCAACTCCTACACCCTTAAAAATCGCCATTTGTATTGGAAAACGTGAAAAAAGTAGCTCTTTGGACACTTAATGGCTTACGCTGCCTAAACCATAAGAAATACACAAAATTAATGTATACAGAATTGAATATCTCAAAAAGCTCTACACCAAAGTCCGCGACAGAATATGTTTATCTCTTACGGATAACTCACAATAACTATTTTTATCTTTCAGTGATTCTGTGTTTGACGGTGATATTATGTCGATGCACACAACATCCCCTTGCTTGCTGCAGTTAACTGCAGAGACGCAGTTGGTAGTTTCTAATCGATGTTAGAGTTCGGCCGCCCAAGCACTTAAGCGGACCTGAAGATGGGGTACTGTAGAAATAACTAAGAAATTTGCCGGAATAACGTTCGTTAACACAAATTTTATTATAGTACTTACAAGTTCTTTACACGTGGTGAATATGAGCTGGAAGACGAACTTCCTGATTCACACGATGTAGATGGAAACGTGGTATATTCAAAAATCACTTACACGAAGTTGCGTTGCAGCACGTGGCGTGACTTGAAGTTGTGCAAAACTTCCTTAATATATTCGTCGCTACTAAGCACCAAATATATGCTTAAGGCCCCCGCCCGTGGACCTGAGATTTGATCATAAAAGATACCATATGAAGAGGAGATATCGAGCCTGTACCCGGAGACTATAAAAAACATGCCCAATCTTGTACACGTTTATTCTAAGACTGCTATACAGCATGACAACCGGAAGTTCGTCATACCACGTTACAAAAACTTTACAAACCAAAATGTATCTACTGCCAACTTGACAGGTACAAATAGTCAACATATTCCCCACCTTGAGTACTCTCAACACTACAATTATATAGAACATATATACAAATAGGAAAAACAAAACAAAATAATACTTAATATGCTACAAAATTGAAACACAGCACATATACGATCAATTTATGTTCCTAAATGCTATTGATCATTTGGTAAAGGACATACCTTAATCAATGGCCTTTTAAAAGTGCCAGTTCTTGTTCGTATGGTAACGACTCTTATAAGACCATCCTTACCAGGATGCACACCTTTTATTGATTCCAACACCTTACTCATTAGTCTAGACAACAATAAAGCTGCACAAAGCTCAAGCCTAGCAATATTATACGTTTTCAAAGGAGCTACTCTTGACTTAGCAGTTAATAGTCCTACGTAAACTTCATTTTCCATGGAAATGGATTTCACATAAACAAAAGCTCCATAAGCGCCTTCAGAAGCATCTGAACAACCATGAATTTCAACCCTTTTAGCATTCTGAAAGGGTAATACCTTTCTTGGCACCTTTATTTCGTTAAGAACATGAAGATTTGTATGAAGATTAGTCCAATTTTCATAGACAATTAGAGACGAATCCAATTGATCCTCCCAATTCATATTTAATTGCCATAACTGTTGTAACAACATTTTACATTTGATTACCACACATGCAAGTAGTCCCAATGGATCAAATATAGAAGCTACACAAGGCAGTATACTTCTTTTTGTGACAACTCCTACGTTTGCCTTGAGATTGATATTTATTTTGAAAACATCACTAGCAGGATGCCATACAATACCCAATGTTTTTACGGAATATTCTTTGGTTAATTCCAAAAGAGAAGAACGTTCTAAGTCCTCTGACGGAACATTAGACAAAGCATTCATTTCATTGAATGACCACTTCCGCAAATGAAAATGTGCACCATCCAATGTACTATATAATTGTTCTTGGAGTTTCTCAGCCCCTTGAATAGAACTTTCCCCCGTCAGAAAGTCGTGAACATAAAAACATGGACGAATTACTTCAGCCATTTGAGGCTGAGCTTGTTGACATTCGTTTGCAAGTTCTACAAGGCATCTTGTAGCAAGATAAGAGGATGGAGTACAACCATATGTTACAGTCGTCAACCTATACTCCTTAATTTCATCATCAGGATAATCTCTCCAGACAATTGTTTGAAGACCCCTGTTTGCAGGATGAACTTCCACACACCTATACATTTTTGCAATGTCAGCTGACAATGCAACAAAGTAGGTTCTAAACCTAAGAACAATAGATAACAAGTCAGGTTGTATGACTGGACTTGTTATTAACATAGAGTTCAAAGAGACTCCATTAGAGGAAGGACAACTATCGTCGAATACTACTCGAAGCTTAGCAGTGGTGCTGTCTTCCTTTATTACATAGTGATGAGGTAGGTAATATGTTAATGATTGATCATTTTCATTTTCTATATGGGCCAACTCCATATGACCTAGACTAATATACTCTTTCATAAAAGATACATAGTCACTTTTATGTTTAGGGGTTTTACTTAATTTCCCTTCCATGTGCTTCAATCTTTTGATAGCATTGTTCCTTGACAAGGCTACCACAGGAGCTTCTTCTTTAATAGGAAGCTTTACCATACATTATCCAGTTTCACTTCTGGAAACGTTCTCAGAAAAGTGCAATTCACATGCCTTTTCTTCAGAAGTTAGCACTGAAATATTCAACTCCTCCAAAGTCCAAAATTCTTGTAGTTTGGAATGCAAAGAATCTAGTTTTGCTAAATTGACATTACGAGGTTTCTTTATCTTACTCTCGAGGCAAGAATCAGGAAATTTCCCTGAAAGAATATAACCAAAGCGGCTATCAATTAACGTAGGAAATCCTTTCCTAGATAACACATTTGTTAGTACAACATTATAATACACATCTGCGCCTAGCAGTATTGAAACCTCAGAAGGTTCATTAAACTTTTCATCGCTAAGACAAATATTATCTGGAATTCTCCAGTCAGATATTTCAATTTTCTGAGCTGGCAGTTGTGTGGTTATGGATTTTACCACAGCACAATTGACATTTAATACAAAGTCAGAAACCCTAGATAAAAGTTGTAAATCACATATTGAATTTACTGGAGAAGCATTATTATTCCCTATACCTATTACGAGAAGACTACAAGCTTTAGTTTTAATACCTAGCCTTTTAACTAATTCACCAGAAACAAATGAGAGCTGACTCGCAGAATCTAAAAGAACACGAACTGGGATCATTTCCCCACCATTCGTCCTCACTCCAACACAAGCAGTACTCAACAGTACATTGCTGCCTAGGCCGCTTAATACTTTCATTGCGGCAGTGAAAATTGATTGAGAAGCTTCAGCTTCTCCCGTGAATTTACATTATAATTTGAATCTGCATTACTAGAGCCATCAATATTACTGTTATGATAGTGTAATAAATGATGAGTCCTCTTATTAAATTTACTGCAAGGCTTCTGTTTACAATCACTACTTCTATGTCTTTTGCCAGACATAAAAAACACATGTTGTTCCTTTGAACAAATTCCCTTCTTTCCTTAAATGATGAACCCTTAAATTTTCTTCAATTCTCAATTACATGATTATGTACATTAAAATAAAGACATTTATTGGAATTATTGTTGCTGTCAGCAAGCAACGACTTCAGTTTAGGTTTGTTATGACTGTCAGCTGTTGAAAATTTCTTACAATCTGATAATTCTAATGTTTGACATTTCCTTTCAAGGTAATCTATCAAATCATCCAATTTTGGTATCTCATCAGCTGAGAATTTACCTTCCCATTCACTGCGATGGTTTGATTTTATTTTATTCAAGACAATTTCTTGTATAAGTAATTCTCCCAAGAGCACATTTGATTCTAAATTTTCAATAGCTGCTACATTTCACTTAACAGCGTTGACTAATTTCCTATAATCTACAAATGAACCAGAATTACAACTATTTAAGTCTAACAGCTGCTTAACATGCTGACTTAAAATTAATCTATTATTATAGTAGCGTGATTCAATCAACGACCATGCTACTTGATAGTTCTGAGGACATATTTGCAGGTTGTCTAATAAGCCCCTTGGTTCTCCCTCAAGAGAAGAAATTAAGTAATGTAGCTTTTGCACATTGTCTAAACTATCATTATTTGCAACAAGACTCATAAAAGTATTTCGGAAACTTAAATTCTTAGTAAGTTCACCCTTAAATTTAGGTAAGTAATTTTAAACTATTACTCCTATTTGATGTTTCAGATACATGAGACCCCGTAGGAGATCTTGGTCTTTCAAAAACATCCATCAGTTCCCTAAATTTTATTGAAAGTTTATCAAATCTTTCTTCAAAATTATCATTTTCCTCTGCATGAGCGTCAGAAATTTCACAAACTATTTCAAGCTCTAAATAGTTCTTAACTTCTGTGAACTGAATCCCTACATCAGTTAATCTATCTTGTTTGATTCATAATTCAGCTATAGATAAATTTTCCTTTTGCAAATATTTTTGTAGCTGTGTAAGTGAACGCTTAAGCATGCTTCGCTTAGCAACTGCTTTTGATTCACTATCGAGAGCCATTGTTACTGGATTTGAATTACTTACATAAACTCGATAATCTAACACTTATAAATATAGTTAAATAAAGTAATATTTAACCCTCATAAAACATATTATGTGTCCAACACAAAATAGTTTTCATAAAACACAAACAATATATAAAACAATTGTATTAACGTACCTTTAGATTTCCACCTTTCTTAACATGTAACATACTAATGACAATTGTTTCCCATAAATAATCAATAATGATTTATTTTCACTGAAAGTAATTATCTTTACTGAAAATGCGACTAATACTTTTATGTTCAGCAATCTTTACTATAAACACAAACCCCATGAAGTGTTTTAATTATTTCCTTGAATAAAATACCATTGAAAATAATTAATTTGACTAATAATTGCCATTAGTGTTAATGTACTAATTATACTTCCTTGAAATGTCCGAGACGGTTGGTATGGAATCCAGATACATGTACATATAATGTTCCAAACACCAGATTTATGTTGGCACAACTGTAGCATCTTAGGTCACTCTTGCTGATTAATCTTCCTTGTTAAATGCTGTAGAAGAATCACGTGATTTCTCGCCGCCATCTTGCAATTTACGATCGACCCTTATTTTTACTTAAGGAGTAAGCGGTTAAGGTAGAAAGCCTTGGCGCAGAGCTACGGGACTTGCGCTGGTTCGAGTCTCCATGGGGGAAGGAATTTTCTCATGGTATTTCGGCCAGTATGGGACCGGTGCCCACCCAGCATCGTGAGGCAATTGGGTAGCTACAATTAGTAGCGGCTCCAGGTTGAGGAACCAGCTATAACGGCTGGGGGACTCGACATGCTAACCACATGTCACCTCTACACTGGCTGTTGATCATCTACCTCTGTGCATGTGAAGGGCCAGCAGCCGGCTGGTAAAAGGGCAACCGCTGAAAAGTGGAAACACCCTCAATCGGAATCGGAGTAAGAAATTGAGTTCTAAATGATGTATTTTTTCAACTTCTCACCGCTTTGAACACTAATGAAGACTTCTCATTTAATTCCCAAAGTTCCTAAATATAGTAGCTGAGATATTCGCTTTGTCTACTAATATGTCAATATGGCTGCCTACTATCACGTGACCGCCTCAGTACATATGCACTAAACACCACGTGCTCAACTTTCGTAATTTTCAGTTTTTCCAGCTCTCTTTGAATATAAACACCACAGTAATGTTTTATATTCACTATAATAGTTCACTAGTGTTAATCCTGACCGTTAGGACCAAATGTTTCATGAAATCCGGCCCGGAGGACCATGCTTTTGACGGTGATATTATGTCGATGCACACAACATCCCCTTGCTTGCTGCACTCAACTGCAGAGACGCAGTTGGTAGTTTCTAATCGATGTTAGAGTTCGGCCGCCCAAGCACTTAAGCGGACCTGAAGATGGGGTACTGTAGAAATAACTAAGAAATTTGCCGGAATAACATTCGTTAACACTAATTTTATTATAGTACTTACAAGTTCTTTACACGTGGTGAATATGAGCTGGAAGACGAATTTCCTGATGCACACGATGTAGATGGAAACGTGGTATATTCAAAAATCACTTACACGAAGTTGCGTTGCAGCACGTGGCGTGACTTGAAGTTATGCAAAACGTCCTTAATATATTGGTCCCTACTAAGCACCAAATATATACTTAAGGCCCCCGCCCATGGACCTGAGATTTGATTCATAAAAGATACCATATGAAGTGAGATATCGAGCCTCTACCCGGAGACTATAAAAACATGCCCAATCTTGTACACGTTTATTCTAAGACTGCTATACAGCATGGCAACCGGAAGTTCGTCATACCGCTTTAGAAAAACTGTACAAACCAAAATGTATCTACTGCCAACTTGACAGGTACAAAATAGTCAACAGATACCAAGAGTCCCACGCCGTAGCCGAGTGGTTGAGGCAAAAAGTCTTGGCGCAGAACTAATAGTCCAGTCAAAATAGACATTTCAATTTGGAAAAATTAGCGTAGAGTTGAAAATTTGTACGAATGTTAGGAACAACATTATAAATGAAATGTCAAAAGTCCCCATTAATTCTACATCTCCACAAAAAAAATTCAAGGCCAAAGTTCGCAAATATGGGTTTTTGTATTTTTCAGCCGAACGGTATGTTCTATCTTACAAATAGGTCAGACAAAAGTTGTAGATCATTCAATTATCTACAAAAATTGTTCTTGTACTTTGTTTCATAGGAATCACCATTCTTGAGATATCGCGATTCTAAAATTTGAAGAAGTCGTATTCTACATAATATGCACCCATTTCCGCACCACCTATGAGGTAGTGTACTTGGCGCATTTTTTTAACGTAGTGTCTCCGATACCTATACTCCACGATCTATTGTGATTAAGTTTTTTTTAAATATTATTCTATTAATTAAAAAACGGTACTATTGGGAATGATTTAAGTGACAAAATTATTGTTGATTCCGGGTAATACTAATCTGACTAATCGTCTTCGAATTTCTACTTCGACAGTAATGTCTTCTTCGATTTCTTCTTCTTTTTACTGGGTATTTGTTAGTTGTTCTGACAAGATGTATCAGTTTGTTTCCTCATACAAACCTTTATCTGTTCCATTTGATTCAACATTGGAACAGGACTCGCCTTGAAAATTGAGTTGCTCAGTGGAAAAGAGGCACATGCCACAAATCTGCCGATTGTAAGTTTTTGTTATGGTTAAGTAGCTCTTGCTACCTTGCATTAATTCCAAAAAAACTATTTGCATGTTGGCATGTGTATGTTCTTTAACAAGGAGCATAATAAAACTTCAAGATTCTGAATGATAGAAATAGCTAATGGAAAAAAGGCACATCCCACATTCTTTCTCTTTTAACTCAAATGGTTACAGTCAAAGTTCCTGATAGGTTGGCAGATATGAAACTAACCAACCAGAATGTAGTTCCACAACCCTCTGGATCTTTAATATTATAGCTCCAGAGGGCAGTGGTAGTTCTCAAATTACCTACAACATTTCTAATATGTTGACATAGATGTTGAGGTTTAATGTGGTTTCTGAAGAAAAAAGACAAGTTAATAGTAAAAGAAGGACTCATCATGCAAGTAAGTGGAAGGATAATGAAAGAAAACGTCTCAGAAATAGTGTATAACCATAAGAAGATTGTGCCAGCAAAGGAGTTTTTTATTAGTGGAACTTCGTATTACAAACTAATATCATGTAATTTCGCTCCACTAATGATTAATAAACATAAGAGAGGTTATGCAAAGAAGAGAAAAGATGCAAACATAAGTCAAAGGAAGAAACCATGTTCGTGTAACTAATATTAGCGAATTTGAAGTCAGTAGAATTGCATTTCTAGCTGTCCACGGAATATCAATAAAATGTTTAAAAACTGTTCGGAAAAGTGAAGAATGTGTTAGGAAAGTTTGTCATGATGAAGAAGAGGGTCAATCAACATCATAAATTTGTGTCCATACACCCACTTAAGACAGAAGAGGCATTATGTGGGGCATATGCCACTACTTAATTTGGCACAAATTACCTGTCTTATTACTTAAAATACACTTAATACTAGGAATATTTCAACTAATATTAATAAGATATTCAATTCATCATCTAATTCAAGATCCTGGTTAAAACAATTAAAACATAGTGTCCATATTCCACAAATAAAAATCTTTCAGAAATTCCTTGTTTCTGAAAAATTATTTCCTTGTGGCACGTGCCTCTATTCCACTGGGCAACTCAATTGTACATACTGGTGACCAAAATAATCCGATTTTTTACAGCCACATTTTGAACTACAGACCTTTTTACAATAGCAAAAAATCGTGTTACGAAGAATTACTGGAGCAGATGTGAGTAACGTTTGAATTGGTTCCAAAGTATTATTTATTAATTCCCAACTCCAGTCGTCTGGGGCCAAGCCACACTTGAACTTGATAGTATGCTAGATATAAATGTTGATAAAACAGCAGCAGATGTTGGAGGAAGGAAGATAGTTGGACTCTTTTATTGTTCCGTGTATTTTTCACAAAATATAAATATCTATACTTGTCTAGACAAACAATTTTTTTGGAGATCCATATAGACAAGAAGAAAGCTAATTCCGTTTGTGATGATGTCTTGTGGAGAAGAGTTCATATCTTTAAATACTTTAGCGCAATGAATGGAATAGTTTTATAATACAAACCGAAGTAACATTAAGAGGTTTAATTAATAATTAAGCTGTATTTGGTCTGTATATTCTTACCTCTTATGTTGTTTATGTTGAACATATGTTTCAAGGGTTTTGAACCCCATCTTCAGCGATTACGGACTGATTTTTCTCAAGTTGTCGGCCCTGATTCTTGACTCCTGCTCCCTCTGCCTGTGGTCCAATGAATTTCGTAGTGAGATTCCTTTCTTCGGGAGTTTCTAAATTCATAATTCATTCCTTGTTCTTCTGTATGCACATTTTTCCCATATGGTGAGTTCATTTTTGTTTTCTAACTGTTTTAAAAAAAAAGGGGAAGTAAAAAATTCTGCAGTATCTGCTCACGCTTGGTCAGTAAACACTAATAATATGTAAATTCAAAGTTATTAAAACAAAAAAAAAACAAAAAAGAACTCACCATATGGGAAAATAATTACATACAGAGGAATACGGAAATAATTATGAATTTTGAGATTCCCGGACAAAGTAAACTCACTAGCAACTTCATTGGAACACAGGCAGAGGGATCAAGAGTTCAAGAATCAGGGCCGATAACTTGAAAAAAATGTGTCTGTAATCGATGAAGATGGGGTAATACGGGCCAATGGAATTAGGTTCTGAGTTCCTTTTATATGTATATTCTCACAATCATATAATAGGCTTATATAATTTGTATGTATAAGATATACAACCAATATTTTTACTTATATTAAATATCCGATGATGTATAGGAGGTTAACTTGCAGTTGAAAAGCGTGAATATTATTGTTTTCGATGATTCAAATGGTGATACTCAAGAATGGTGATTCTTATGAAAAAATAATAACAATATTTGTAGATAATTGTACCATCTACAACTTTTGTCTGAGCTATTTGTATGATAGAACTTACCGTTTGGCTGAAAAATGCAAATAACACATATTTGCGAACTTTGGCCATGAATGATTTTTTTTTTGCAGATGCAGGATCGATGGGGACTTTTGACATTTCATTTATAATGGTGTTCCCAACATTCGTACCAATTTTCAGCACTATGCGAATTTTTGCAAGCCTACCCTTATTGTTAGCTAACTTGACCGGGCTATAAGGGACTTACGCTGGTTAGAGTCTGCATGGGGAAAAATGTTTTTCTCATGGAATTTTGGCCATTATGGGACCGGTGCATAGTGGGCCAAAACTGAAATCTAACTGGAAAAAATACATATATTTTTTCACTCACCCTCATCAATTTATCTTTTTGTTGTCACTTTAATATAATTGGTACATGACGGTTCTTAACTCATCTGCAAAGGAGGGTACAATTCTAATGTTTATGAGGACAATACAAACATCGGAAGTTGTCGATGGTTAAGAACTCATCTGGCCAGTATCACAGTTGTGTTATTAGCATTGTCTGTTTAAGTTCAGTGAGCTATTCTTCTTATTTAATATGGATACTTCAACTCAAGGTTTGTAATTTTATTGATATATTTAATGTTTTTCTATACAACCAGTTATTATGTTAAATACATGTGGAATCAGAACTTCCATGCACTAAATTAACACAATCAACTTATGTTAAATTGGGCTACAAAGAAAACAGTTGTGAACAGTAGTACAAAATTTTTGTTATAAAATAGACTAATTTATGGACTTTAATTTCCGCACAATAACATGTGTGCAAATTATTGCGTTGTTTTAATTAGGTTTTAATACAGGAGGTAGCCAGCAACTGAGACCTTACCGTTGCGCGCAGAGAATAGTTGTTTGATTTAATATGGAAATAAATGTTAAATACTGGTAATACGATATCATTTAGTAAACTAATTAGGGGTAGTGGGATGTTAGCAGAATGTTTTAAATGGAATTAAAATTCAATATTTTTTTAAAACCGATTTTCTCAAACGTACGAAGTTGTGAGCTAATAAAATTCTAATATAATATTCTGATTGGCTAGGAATGGATGTTAACTTTCCCGTTATGAAGAATTAATTAAATTAGGAAAAAAAAAAAACTATAGTCGTTGGAAAGATGGAACAATGCCGTTCAATCTGCTTATGAAATTGGAAGATCCAAAATAAATTTCCAATTGACTGGAATAAAATAAACGTTCACTTAAGCAGGAATTCTCTTGCGATTGAACTTGCTCTTCCAACGCAAATATCACTTTGGGCATATGGTAAACGAGATACTGCTGATGTTTTAAAATTCATTACTCAAAAAACACACCACAAAAGACCTTTCAAAATAATAATACATTAATGTAAAAATCACCCCCTGCTCATCTCCCCTATCTTCGATGTCGGACGACAGAGCATTGTCTTTTTACAATTAAATATCAATCTGTCGATATATTAACATGAGTGATAGGTGTCAAAAAGAGAAGGTCCCTGTGGTATTTTAGCCAAAACTATAATGATTACCAGGGAAGCAAAATTTGTTATTCCTACCTTTGCCAATACAGATACTTAAGCAGAAATAAGAAGCTTTTGATTGTTTTTTGTTCCAGCCTCTTCGAAAGATATTTTGGATCTTACAGTTCCATTAACAGATGGAACAGAATTTTCGAACGACTATATGTATTCTAAATTCTTAATAACGGGAAAGGTTAATTTACTTTTAGCCAATCAGAATATTTCAGTAGAAATTTAACTTTTTTTTTTCTCTCTCACAACTTCCTATGTTTAGAAAATATCTTTTAAAAGATGTTTTTAATTTTTTTTCAAAAACATTCTCCGCACATCCCCTAACACTAATTTATTAATAGAGTTTCACTTATTGCATCTATTGATCACTTTTCTACATATATTAAATAAAAAAAATTCTGCGCGCGAAGATATGCCTCGGCTGTCGGCCGCCTTTTCTAATAATAAAGCTAATTACAAAAAAAGCAAATATTTGCACAAATGTTATTGTGCTGGAATTAAAGTCCATAAATCACTCTATATCCTAACTACAATTTGTACTACTGTTCACAACTTTTTTTTCTTAGCTAAATTTAAAGTAAAACGAATTTGTAAATTCTTTAGTGTTCTGAAGGTATGATTCCACGTGTATTTAACACAATATCTGGTTGTATAGAAGCATGTTAAATATATCAATGAAAAATACAAACCTTGAGGTAAAGTATCCATATAGAATAAGAAGAATAACTCACTGAACTTTAATGCAAAACCTAATTATTTCTACAGCTCAGTACACAACTTGGATGCGGGCCAGATGAGTTCCTATTTATCGGCAAATTCCGATGTTTATATTGTCTGCATAAATTTTAAAATTCTACTCTCCTTTGCAGATAAGTGAAGAACAGTCAATGGGCAATAATTTTAGAGTGAAGTGAGATGAATTGACGCGATTTAGTAAAATTCTTTTTTCCTTTTAGATTTCTTATCTGGCCCACTGTGTGGTGCCCACCCATCATCGTGAGGCATTTGGGTAGCTACAATAAGTAGCGACTCCAGTCTGATAATACCATCTGTAACTGTTGGAGGATCCGACATGCTGACCACATATCACCGTACACTGGCTATAGATGATTGTCTACCTCTGTGATTAACACATGTGGATGTGAGGCCAACAGTCGGCTGGTCAGACAAAAGCCTTTTAGGCCTGTCGCGCTTTGAGTTTTTTATCCCAAAAAAATCGGAATAAGTAAATTCCCGGGCAAGCGTGATCCGCCATATCGTTCATCTCATTGAGATGGCGATATGGCGGATCACGCTTGCCCGGGAATTTACTTATTCCGATTTTTTTGGGATAAAAAACTCAAAGCGCGACAGGCCTAAAATGCTCAGGAGATTCCGGGAATGAACATAGGCTATAAGAGAGTTGTAATACTCAACCACTTCATCCCTAAAAATCACCCTTTGTAGTGAAAACGTGAAAATGTCCCTATTTTGACTTTTAAATGGCTTACGCTGCCTAAACCATAACAAATACACTCATTGATGTTCACAGATTAGAACATCTAAAAAGCCCTACAAAAAAGTAGATTATAACAGCGCACGGCTGGCGGTAAAAACACATTTACATGTATTTACGAGTATTAGCCAGGTATTAGCTACTTTAATATAAAACTCACTTAAAATGTATACAAAATACTCTGGACTAGAGTACACTAGGTTATACACCTTTATATGTCAAGCTCAATACACACAAATGCTACTTCTACTATTACTACTACTATTACTACTACTACTACTACTACTACTACTACTACTACTACTACTACTACTAGTACTACTTCAAGAAACGTACTTTAAGAAATATACTCTATTTCTAAATTTGAAATATTATTAGTTAGAGTTACAGGAAAATTTAGTTCCCTGGATTAACAACTTAGCATGTGTTCTAGAGTACTTATTATTATTATTATTATTATTATTATTATTATTATTATTATTATTATTATTATTATTATTATTATTATTATCATCATTAGTATTATGTTATTCTCATTCTTATATTTAATATCAATAATATTGATATTAAATTGTAAATGTGTACAATAAAATATTTATTATACTTGGTTATTGGAGAGTTTATGTCTCTGGATTAATTGACGTTGCAGTCTATTTTCTGGTCAATATCTTGCTCTTTACTTACATGTACAATATTTTCCACTCATAATTTCTGTTCAAAGATTTTGTATCGTTCAGCCAGATTGGAAACACACTGTACGCTGTATTTACTTTAGCTCTAGGGTTTGTTATTTTACTTCCCCGATGCCTTTCGTTATCTAGACCCGCGGAATTCCTTGAAGGGATTCCATGAAAAGGAAAATCAAGCCTCGGGATGAAATAAATGTTATTGCCAAAAAAGAAGATAAGACAATACAAGTGCCGACAAAATAGAAAATTTAAGAAAGAGACAGCGCAGATATCCAAGTAGCAATTAAAATCCTTGGCCAATAAGAAGGAGTTCCCCAAGTAGAAGGATATTTGTTTCCGCCCTACTGTAAATATAATACTGTGAAGTCAGAAGAGGAACATTTTTAGGTCTCAAACTCCAAACTTTGTCTTTTCTCACAAGTAAAACAGTGAGAGGAAATTTTATTCAGTTTCATCTTCCTCCATTATATTACCCAACAATTGTAAAGCTTTGAACTTTTACGTCCAACATCACTTTACTTCCTCAGAAAGAATTCGTATGTCGCCAAATGATATTTACATTTTCCGAATGACTTTTACTTCAGCACCTATTGAGAACCATGATCTTAATGTTATACATGTCGCACTGTTCCTGCCAAGCAATGTACAACACTTAATCTCCAAACAATTGTATGTATCATAATGTGGTCAATTTGTTGCCCTCCATTAGGGAGAATAAGTCCTTTTTCCTTTTTTTTTTTTTTTTTTTTGAGAAGTTATGTCCTCCCTCGAAGTGTCTTCCTACATGTTCTCCTTTCGATATTTGAAAAGTAATATGCATAACTCAGTATTCAGTTAATGCAGGGACGAACTGTGTGACACGACGGATTTTATTTCAGATGAAGACTCATCAACGCTCGGTACAGTGCGTGAACACGCGATTACGAGATGCACGCTGTGCGTTCGGAAAATCTAGTGAGAGCGCGCTGCGCATCAGTGGCTTTTTTATTTCAACTGAAACAACATGCACGCAGTAGACTCTCGATAATTATATATCAGTGGATATTCAAATAAAACACATTTAATCGGAATTAACACGTATCCATGTAATATTTTTTTGAAAAAAATATAATTTTATTTTCAAGTTAAACAACCAGTCGACAACACAGCTGTAAAATAAAACTTAATTAAAAATTTAGTATAGTTCATGTTATTAGGTTTCAGTTTTAATAATGTATTTAGCTGTAACATGATCGCGCCATTCATACAGCTCCATATCATAGGCCTATATTTGTTTTTAAATTATATTTCAGCTATGGAAAAGTCAGAAAAAGGGAATATACTAAGTAATCGATAATTTTAAAAAGGAATTTTCATTTATCATATTGAATCAATATACCGTTATATTCTGCAATATTTAAAAAGAAGAATTTTGCATTAGAGTAGATAGCAGAGCAACTATAACGATAAACGTGACCACCCACAAACATAAGCATTCAGTTTCCAGTTGTATAGTGGCACGTTTTATTTATTTTTAACTTCAAATATTCTGCAAAAAAATGAAATACATATAACACTTGCAGTTAATAACGTAAGCCACAATAAAATATTTCATTGCGTGAATTGTAGAATTAAAAAATTGAAAAATGTTTCTAAATGTATAATTTTCATGCGAGGCTATTACTAAAATAGGTAGGCCTACTGGTATTTCAAAATTACTGTGATACAATACATACATAATACTTGAAAACTGCAGAGTTTGTAACAGTTTTAGCTGTTGAATCAAATCATAATGAAACTAAATTTTATCCAACCCAATTAAGATATGATAATGTTACCAAGGTAATTGAAGTAAACATCTTAAACACCGATCCGATGAAGGGCGAAACTGCTGAATGTATGTCTAATTATCTACACAGAGTATTAAATGAAAAATTATTTAAAAATCCAAAACTGTAGCACTAACATATATTAATGCAAACACAAATTTGTTTGGCGAGGACGCAAATGGTGAATAATATGCAAGTTATATGAAATTATACGTTTTACTGTAAAATAATGTATGCACACTAGAAATAGGTGGTAATACAAATGTTTTGTCAAATGCAATCGATTAGGCGCACGTAGGGGTATTTGCACTGTTAAACCGATCTGTAGTTTAAATCGCCAAGTTAAGTCCTAACGTTGAGCTAACGCAAAATTAAAAAAAAAAAATTGGTACAGTTAGTTGGTAGGAGTCAGTATGTTTTCATTAAGTCATTGAGGGAATATTTTATATTATTGGCTTGTGATATTTGCCATTATTTTTATCGTGATGTTGGGTGCTCTAAATGTTCAAATTTTAAGATAATTCCGTGTATTATGCTACAAATTTTAACACTTTTCTTCACACTAGCATGCAATAATTTTTAAAATGTTTTTATTTAATAAATATTTTTGAACTTTTTAATACCATCTTACATTTTTGTTTATAAAATTCAATTAGCATGTACATATATATATATATATATATAATTTACAATAACTTTGGAATTAGTGAATATTAAGGGATTTTCCGCAGACACGTGTTTTAGATCGGGTTACGTCAATGAGAGGCTGACTGTGAGGAATAGGAAAAACAAAGAAATTACATGCATGTATGACATTATTTTATTTTATTTCATTTTTCTGTTACAACAGTATACTCGTCTAAGTTCTTACAATGTAGTTTTGCTGTTTTGCATAGCATTATAGAGCGATTCCATGAAAATGTCATACCGAGGTGAAAATTTTGAAATTCACGCAGGAAAAATTTTGTTGACATTATATATATATATATATATATATATATATATATATATAAGGATCGAATTTTCTGATTCTGTAAAACAATGTTTCTAATCTGTATTATTTGAATCTAATATTAGTGGTACAACTTTTCATATTCTAAACCTGTAAGAACACGCAAAATATTGTCAATTTCTTGTTTAATCATTTGGACGTATTAATTCGTTTTTTTTCACAAACTCTTTTGCTAAACCATAATTTGGTCCTCCTTAGTCGTAAATGTAATAATATTAATTGCAGTCTAATGTTCTGTATACCTTAAATGTATCCTATAATTGTAAACTGTAAGCTATGGACAGTAAGACACGGAAAACGTATAAAAATTACTGTACACAACATACTAATTAATGGATTAAAATTTCATCTTGGATTCTAGATTATATGTACACAACTAAAAAAAAAAGTATTGATGACATTTTGTTGTACAGCCGTTATTTATCCTGCTAGAGTCACGTGACTGACTGACTTTTTGTCCTCTCATTTATAATGCCAATATGCATGGTGCATCAGTTGAATGCTGCACTCTGCTGAAGATTAATATAACCATGGGTTAAGAAATCTGGTTGATTGTTCGGCTCAGCTGCTCCACAAACTAATTACAGACCATTTTTCTGTGTCATTTTGAGCTAAAAAGCAGTCAGCGGAAGCATTTATATATATTCAGGAGGAGGTGCAGTAAACGAAGCAGCTATACTTTGTTCATTTCTCAGAAAATTATACCTACAAAGGACAAAATGAGATCCAGGCAGTTCATTGGAAAAATTAGCATATCTCAATATAATTGCTGTTGCCTACTTTAGATGGAAGGTGACAGAGACGTTCAGAAGAAACACTTTATTCTAGTGTCAGGATATGTGACACATAGCAAGTGTGGTACAGAGAAGTGTTTTCTCAACTATAGGGATTTCTTCCAAATTTGAGGTGATAAAAATGTTCTGTCGGAGCAGCATGTAATAGAAATGGGCCTATACATTTAGCAATGTGACACTGCTTACTTGCATAAACAGAGATGAACAATCATATAACCAATATATATGGTGACGTGTGGTCTGTGTGTCGGATACTCCAGTAGTTATGGCTGGTTTTCTCGACCGCAACCGCTAAATATTGTAGCTGCCCAAATTCTTCGAGTTTCTGAACGGGCATAAGTCCCATCGTGGCCGATATTCAGTGACAATATTTGTTCTCTCATGGGGACTCGAACCGGAGATCTCTATTGAGCAATATTGACTCAAACCAATCAGTTACAGGGTGAGACTTCATGTGTGATAGGAAACATTAATATATATATATATATATATATATACAATTATAGTAGGTATATTTAACAACAGTAAAGGCACTTTGTTATTAAATATTTAATATTTTCTTTATTTTATATAATTTAGAATAGTATATGGTAAGCGAAGTAATTTAATTATATTATTGATTTAGATTGATATTTATTTTACAGCTAAATTAAATTTAACACTTTTCGTAGAATTGATAAAGTATTTTTAGTTCATTTTTTTTTCTTCGTTACCGAATTCGTTTATCTAGCTTCATAGTATTTTTTACATTTGGGTAACATTAGCATGTTGAAATTGTAAACAAAATTCAGATATATCAGTCAGACACAGAAAAAGGTTAGCCTGTCACACATCACATATTAGGTCATAATTTCGGTATTATATGTGATGTAGGTTCATTTTTTATTTAAAAACTAATCTAAACTAACCTAACGCAACCTAACCAAACATAACCCAACCTAATCCAACCAAACTCAACTTAACCCAAACTAACCCATCATAACCCTACCTAACCTAACCTAACCTCACCTAACTTAACCTAACCTAACCTAACGTAACCCAAACCAACCACACGCGGACCCAACACTACCAAACACAAACAAACTCACCCCAACCCAAACTAACTTAAACTAACCGAACAGAGAATATACTAACCTAACCTACCCTAAAATAAAATAACATAACCTAACCTAAAACTAATCCAACCTAACCAAAACATAACCTAAACTAACCTAACCTAACCAACACCCAATACAAAACCAACCCAACCCAACCTAACCCAACATAACCTAACCTATGCTAACCTAACATAAACTAAACTCACCTAACTTAACCTAACTGAACCTAACCTAACCTAACATAACCTACTCTAACCTAATCTAACCTAACCTAACCTAACCTAATCTAACCTAATCTAACCTTCAAACGGCATTTTGGAAAATTTAATTCTGAATCACATTTCAGAGAATGATGTGATGTAGATGAACATGTTAAGCTGTATGATGAGTTGACATTTATGTCAGTCAGTTACACATACTTTGATAGATAATAAAAACATTGTATTCTTCAGAGGTTGTAATTTATGTACAATCTTATACAATCTTAATCACACACTTTTCATCTATTATATCACGTAGATAACACCCCCAATTTCAACCAGTTGTAATGTTTATGCTAGCATTTTGCTGCATAAAGCATTGTAAATGTCGGTCATCACATACGAAATTGTTCTACAGTAAAGATTTACTGAGTGTTTACAGCTTTATAATTAAATATTTGTTGACGATATTTGAATTTATTGGAATTTTGCATAGTAGTGTTTATTTCAAATTGTGTAAAAATATATAAATCTTTTATTATAAATATACACAGAAAGTATAGCTAAGGTTTGCAATTTGTTTAAAACTGTTTTTACCATTATTAGATAGCATTTTCATCGCAGAACGATGAAGATTATTGGCTGCAGACAGCAATGATGCTTGCATACATTCCATCAGATGTTGATGATATGACATATGAAGAAGATACTATTATTGAAGACGAGGGAGCAACTGACGTGGCAGGTACATTTGAAACACGTCCATACACTTAGCAAGACGAAGTAAATATTGTCATAAAACCAGAACCCTGTATACCATCGGAGGCAAAAAAAAAGCGAGCTAAGTGTAACAAAAGATGAGGAATTTGTTCCAAAACGGAAACGAAAGGTAGAATCATCTTAACGTCTGTACCACTAACAGAAACTCAAACTAAAACAGAAGGTATAAATAATAGAGTGGAGGTCTATTAACGTGTGAAAGTTAGTTACTCAATTCTCACTCTGAAGTCATTACTGAATACTGAGACATATATGCATGAGATAAAAATATCCTTTCAATTCAAATAAATATTTCAATCCTAAAGTAGTATAGAGGAATAACGATTTCGTCAAGATATCACACTTTGCCTGCAACATAACTCTATTGGACAAAAGATGAAGGCAAAGGATGAAGAAGGAGAGCTTTATGCCCCAAGTTGTGATATTTTGAAGAAGGATTTGTGTCTCGAAAAGGATAATGTTCCATGTTGGGTTTTAATTTCCGGATTCTCTTCTCGGGTTTGGAATTTGGCTCACTGGAGGTTAAGAAACCCGCTTCAAAATCACTAATCTGTTTCTTGTAGAAATAATTGAAAACTTATTCACTTTTTAAGTTCCCAGCCGATCAAGTAGATGCAGGAGGTATTATTCTTCGCCGTCAATAAAAATATTTTTTTCTCTTTTATTCGATTTAATAATTCTTCTTTTATAATTTTAAATTTTACTTTAATCGGTCCTTTTCTTGAATTAAATATTACATTTTCACAGGAGAGTTCTAATTGCTTCTGTCCTTGATGAAAGTTTTACAGAAAATTAATAGTGTTAATCTTTTATAAATCTAAAGAACTTTATCACATCATATGATGCTATTTTTAGTTTCTATAGGTTAGTAGATCTTCAAATATAAGGTTTAATTTCATTTGTTAAATAAGAAAATTAGTTGTTTTAATATCCAATTAGAGTTTAGTTTACTTTCATATAGGAATATGAAGTTATGCAGGTGTTTTTATTAGAGTTATAATAGAAGAATTTATAATGTTGACAACAATGAATTAAAACAATTTTAAAAACATTCTTTACAAAAACCGTTATCCAGTAAAATTTTGTTTAATTATTATTAAACATTTTTGTTTAATAATAACTATACAATGAATTATTTATGTTTTTATTAATTTAAATTATATTTAAATATTAGGAAGAACTTTAAAATACATAATTATTAACTAACTTTCATATTTATTATTACATTAGAATCCTGCTATAAGGATGCCCTTTATTTTTAAAAATGTATGAGGGGTAACAAATTCTTGACAATCGAACATAAGATTAAAAGTCTGATAACGACCATCTTGACAAAAATTACACTTTTCAAAAGTGAGAACTGTTTTAAATATTGAGCAATTCCATATGTGACTGACTGACATTTACAATACACACTTTGCAGCAAAACAGTTGCACAATTATTACAATTGACTGAAATTACGGGTATTATCTATGTGATATGATAGAAGAATAGTGTGTGGTTTAGACTGTACTTAAATATACAACTTTTGAAGAAAAGCAGTGCAATTTATTATCTGTCATAGTTTGTGTGACTGACTGATATAAATGTCAACTCATCATGCAGCTTAACATGTTCATCTGCATCTTTTCCAAACTACCGTTTGGAGGACACATTTCCAGTTACATTCTCAATAAAAACGAAACAAAAATCACGATTAAGACCAGAGTTATAACCTAATATGTGAGGTGTGGACTGACTGACTACATTCTGTGACTCACTGACATATCTGAATTTTATTGAGACGTTAATATTATGGAACTGTAAATATTATAAAAATAGTACAAAATAATATAAAATTATAATAGATAAGTCCTCCGCTGTGGTCTTGAGGTAGCGTTCTGCCTTCTCACGTAGCGGGCCCGGGTTTGATCTCCCGTTGGGACAGTTTTCTTGGGTGGGGTTTTTATCGGGGTTTTCCTCACATATAAGACAAATATCAGGAAACCTTTAAGGCCCAAACGATCCCCGAAACCATATAGCCTTCATTATCCGTATCATCATCATCCTTAACCAGTGTGGAAAGCAACGGGAAGCTACCACATCTACAGTTCCTTAGTAAAGCTGCGAGCACAGCATGACAATGCAATGATCGCAATGAAAGACCTGCCCTCGGGCAGAATTACTATGGATGGATAATAGATAAAAAGCGATAATATGGAGATAAATAAAGAACTTCACTCCTTTTATCATGTATAGGAAATTAACAATTTGATATGCTGTAAAAAGTTTAAATTAATAGAGTAATTTATTTAATTTGATTGCCATGTATCATTTTAAATTTCACAAAATAAAGAAAATATTAGCTTCTTAACAACAAAGGGCCTTCTCTACAATTAAATATGCCTAATATGAGTACAATTTTATTATATCCATATTAACTGATTAAAATTTATTTGATACTCTTAATAGATTGAACCATTGAAATAAATAAAAATGCCGATATGGAATTTGCATTGTTCGTTCCAGAACACTAAAATTAACTTTCACGTGTCTCAACTTTAAAGACAAAAAAATTGTCGAAAAAGTAGAGTATGCAAATATAATTTTTTATTTAAATGTGGAAAATTCTGTAATTATTATTTCAAAGCAACTGATTACAATATATTGCTGACATGAGTACTATTTTGTAACTAAACAATTGAAAGAAATCTCTTACAATGAGCGAAATCTTACTTTATGACTGACTGTTTTCAGCTGTCGCACAGAGTACAGCGTGGTCATACGTATTTTCTCTCGGTTGGTTTCCAATAACGCTACACCTAATAGTAATTTTCTTTTACCCTACCGATTATACATACTTAATCACATATACTCCACGCCAATTTGTATTTTTTATACAAGTAACTTCATATGATTTAAAACTGTTGTTGCAATCAACACAATAATGGAACTGTGACAACATCGCACTGTAGATCCCCGATAATACGAGACACATGGCATGTTAAAGGTCAAACTAATGCGAGAACCTTTCAAGTTCAAGGACTCCCACACACACATTTTCTAACACATAAGAACAGCGCACATATTTTTAATTCTAGTACACAATACTCTAGTTGTTCACTTAATAACATACATATTGAAGAATCGTATAGTGAGGAGTTATTTAAATGTCATTAATAAAAAATAATTTTCTTTCACACACGGAATTTGTGCATTTTTCGCACTGATTGTTCATTGGAAATTTGTGCATATTCTATAACATACGGCTTCTACACTTTCACATGGTGAACTCCATGAGTTGCCGGAATACCTGCAAGATGTTGAAAGTGATGTTTTAACAATCTGTGTAGCAAGCAACTGAGTGCGCCGTGTGTAGTAGTAATATAAAAAATCAGTCACTTGATTCTAGCCGGAAACGTAATTACTTTACAAGACCATGTCGTTAATACTTTTTTGTTAGTTATGCACCGATAACTTAGAATAACAGAGGAAATTTGAATTCATCAATTATCGTATTTTATACAATAATTTTTTTATGTTTTATGTGATTGACTGTAGCTTACCCTTAATAATTATAGGGCGCATTATAATTATCTAGAATATTAAAATACAATTATTTGTATTACATTTACGATCAGAAAGGATCGAAATATGGCATAACAAAAGGTTCAGTGAAACAAAACAAACTTGTACAGTGAATTCGTAAAACAAAAAATTTCGTTTAATTTTGCATGTGTTTTGAGGTTTCGGAATATGTCATTAATTTTAGAATCAAAATAATCCGTATTTCAAACATTAACTTCTAGAATTAGAAAATTTCATCTGTAAAAAAGGATATCTCATCCAAAAAATTACTCCTGCGCCAATTTCAAAATTTTCACATCGGTATGATATTTTCATGTAAGTACTCTACATTTAAATCCTTCCGCTGACTGCCTTTTAGCTCAAATTGTCACATAAGAAGGGCCAGTAATTATTTTATGAAATAGCTGAGCGGAACAGTCTAGCAGATTTCCTAAACCATGTTTATGTTAATACATAGCGGAGTCCAGCAAGCAACTGACCGCGTCATGCGTATTAGCAATATAAATGAGGGGACAAAAAGTTAGTCAGTCAAGGGACTCCGGCGGGAATAATAATGACTTTACAAGAAAATGTCATCAATACGTTTTTGTTAGCGGTGTACCTATAACATAGAATCCAAGAGGAAATTTTAATCCATCAATTATTATGTTGTGTACAGTAATTTGTATCCGTCTTCTGTGACTGACTGACCAGAACGTACAGTTAACAACTATAGCTCACATTTAAGGTATATAGAATATTAGAATGTCCCGCGCCGTAGCCGAGTGGTTAAGGCAGGAAGCCTTGGCGCAGAGCTACGGGACTTGCGCTGGTTCGAGTCTCTATGTGGAAGAAATTTTCTCATGGTATTTCGGCCAGTATGGGACCGGTGCCCACCCAGCATCGTGAGGCATATGGGTAGCTACAATAAGTAGCGGCTCCGGGTTGAGAAAACCAGCTATAACGGCTGGGGGACTCGACATGCTGACCACATGTCACCCCTACACTGGCTAATGATCATCTACCTCTGTGATTGATACATGTGGATATTAGGCCAGCAGCTGGCTGGTAGGCTAAGGGCCATCTAGGCCTGTCGCGCCAGGAGTTTTTTTTTAGAATATTAGAATGCAATTAATATTGTTTCAATTAGGACCAAGGAGGAACAAAGTATGGTTTTAAAAAATATTTTGTGAAATAAAACGAATTCATACGACCAAATCATTAAACAAGAAATAGGTAAAATTTTGCGCATTTTTCCATGTTTAGAATATGACAAGTTTTACTGCTATTATTTGATTAAAGTAATGCACATTTGAAACATTTTCTTATAGAATTATAAAATCAGATTTTTACAGATATATATTACATCAACAAAATTATTCCTGCGTCAGTTTCAATAGTTTCACCTCGGTATGACATTTACATTGAATCGCTCTATTATAAACAAAAAATCTTCAATTTTGAATATTTCCACATTTGTTTATGTACAAAAAAGTGCTATATTTTGGAAGATATTCCTGCAAGATGATCATCGGAGGAAAACCTGTCAGGTTTCCATTAATTTTGTAATATCTGTGTAGTTCAAATAGTTATTTGTACAAATTAATTATTTATGATGGAAAGATGGCAGGCTGTGATAATAACTTATTTTTCTTGGAGCGATCAAGTTGTGGATTTCCTTTCAGTTGTTTGCGACCTATCTCGTCATTTTATATGTTTTAATTGTTTTCCTATTATTTATTTTGTACTTTGAAACAAAAAGGAACTATTCGCGAAGATCGCACTGCAACGTGCCTTTTGGAATTTACAACTCGGGAGATGAAAATTCCAAATCATTGGCGCCAGTGTAAAAAAAAAAAATAGATCACATACTCTAACGACAAATATTAAATTTGGCGTCATGAACTAGGGAAATAAAAGCAATTAACTTCCAACGAACATTGAATGATTTGGAGTTGCTTCAAGTAGTGAAACTGTTTGAATTAAATTGTCGCCTGCTATAGAGCGACAATAATTAAGAATCTGCAATTTAAAATGGATTTTCTGTTAAGTTTTGTGCATATGTTAACATTTAAAGAAATTGTATTGATCCAGGTGAGGTATTTATTTAGATATGACTGAAATTATACTAGCAAATTAATAAATATCTAATCATTTGAAAATCTTCAAATAATAACTTATTGAAAAAAATCAATTTTGGTCCATATATTACATAAAATTGTCTTCTTAATTTAAAATACACAAATTGTAGACTCTGTATTGGCCTCGATGGTCTAGATCTTATTTTCCGTGCCTGTAGTACTGAGGGTCGTGGGTTAATACCCCGCCAAGGTCGATGTACACTTAGCGACAAAAATAATGGGCCGACTCTTGATCTCGGATATTTCAAGTTCTAACGCGCGATTCATACGAGTAAATTAAGGGCACAGTAGAACTACAACAAGTTTCCCTCTTTCCTTGAAGAGTATTCTTTCTAAACCCGCTAGGCAGCGAAAGCATAGCCCAGTGCATTGTGGCTTGATTCGTATGCAAGAGGTCGCAGGTTCGATTCCCGGTGAGGTTATTTTTTTAAATGTTAAAGTGCTTTCTATTCTATTCAGTATATCCATTCTTAAAGAAAAAACGTACTAACTATTTGGAAGCATTACTATTTTTATTATTAATATTATTATTTGTTTATTTACAAACACAGGTTTACAGTGTAATAAAACATATTATTATGCCCAAAACATTTAAATTTGTTTTTTTTTCTTTCTCCATTCTTCTCTATCTTCTCATTTCGATTCATCCAGATCTAGGCTCCCTTATACCTCTTCTCATATTATCCATTCATTGAAATCTAGGTTGACCTCTCTTTCCTTTTCCAGGTGAAATACATTCCAAAGCTTGTTTGGATAATCTTTGTTCTGGCATCTATATATATATATATATATATATATATATATATATATATGACCATACTATTCTAGGTTTCTGTATCTCACAAAATTTAATATTGAATTTTGTACTTTCATTTGTTGTGTAATGATTGCATTTCTGATTTTTTTCCAATTTATAATGTCTAGTTGAATGTCTGAAACAATCCATTTCAGTAGACATAAAGTTTAAACTCAAATTTTTATTCAACTGCTAAGTGTCTGCACTTTATGTTAGTGTGCTTCCAATTATGGATTTATAAATTTCTACTTTGGTACCTATTCTTATATTCCTATCCCACAAAACTCCGTTAACATTGTTATTACCGATCTGCCGTTTTGAATTCTCTATTTTATGTCATTTCCTTGGGGACATTTTGAGTTAATTTTGATCCCCAGGTAATTTATTCTTCACGTCAATTGATACATCCCATTATCATTATTATTATTATTATTATTATTATTATTATTATTATTATTATTATTATTATTATTATTATTATTATTAGTATTAATATTATTATTATTATTATTATTATTATTATTATTATTACTACTACAGGTGACACATAATAATAATGATAATAATAATAGTAATAATAATAATAATACTATTAATAATATATTTTTTATTATTATTTTATTATTGTCCATCATCTATGAGCTAATATTATGATAAACTTGACATATATAAACTAAATATTTTAATTGAAGGTTGAAATTATTTCCTCACTAATATGTAAAAAATTAATAAACTCATAAATATATGAAGCTATATTATATTTTATTCGATGAATTTATAGCATTATTATTATAACGTGGTACTGCACGCACAATTAAATTTTTACCGGTAGCTATATAGTGTTATAGAGTTTAAGATAATGTAAAGTGGACGTCGATTATGTGGCAGGAATCAAATATTAAGGATGTATTTTGCGAAAATACAAACGAATAAAAAAATTACAGAGGATTCCGACCCTGGCTTTCATATACATTTAATTTTGTTGTAAGAAGTTTAACGATCTACGCTACGCGAACTCTGTTACTGTTTGCCTTGTTTACTTTTACACTATGAACGAGAGTTGAACTTTATTTAAAATGTAGCAATTTGAGTAATATTGCATTCGTCCAACACTCTTAAATATCTAGAAACATGTCTCATTCACTGTTCTATAAGTATTTAAGTAGAATAAAACCAAATACAGCGTATTTAAAACATTCAACAGTGCGTTACCTTGTGAATCTCAGCTATGTCTTTTCGAGTATGCGCAGTGGGCCGTAACAGGAACTCTCCTTTTTTAATCTTCTCATTCTTTTTGTCGCTAAGTACATTCAGGATTTAAGAATATAAAAGACAAATCCTCCGAGATATACGTCAAGCCGTGAGTTGCGAGTCTGAGTATTTTCCGGCTCGTAAACGAGCTCAAGCGTAAATTAATGCCTCTGGGGAAAATATCACCGGCATTCTCCATCAATGTCCCGATATCCTCATTGTATATATATATATATATATATATATATATATATATATATATATAGGGAATGTCTGTATGGAAATAAGCGTAATTTAATATACCTTGGTCAAGACACTCCCGATAGGAGAGTACCACGGGAGCCGTGGGGTTACATACTTCCATACTGTGATAGTGATGATTAAATATTACATGGCCGTAAGAAAATAAACATATACTTTCTTTGACTTAGTTTATCTTCTATCTTTTTAAGGTACTTTTACATCCATACGTCATCCGGGTCTTAAAGCGACACGGTCTAGCCGGAGAAGATTTTCTTTAAATCACAAATACCACAAAAGGATATGGAAGACATTTCTTGATAAGCGATGAACTCAATACCAAGGACACCAACGTGAAAACATGAACATTTAATTCACACACCATTCACTCATATACTTATTCTAAAATACTGGTATATGATATTGATCCAAGTACTCGACTTGTAATTCCATCTGGCTTTGTCATATGAGATTGCTGAGAGAGATGCCATGGAAAGTACCCAGTATGAATAAAATAGTAGTAGGAGAATATAATAATAAGTGTTGGAACAGGTTTCATGCTTGCATTAAATTGGCTGTGATATAACTTAAATTGGATAATACAGAAATTTCAACATATTTGTGGAACAATCTGACGAACACTAAGGAACAAAGAGAGGACACCAGTGGCGATGTTGGTCTGAAGGAAAATGACAAAAGTACAATTCAGGCAGCTGAAATAAGCTTCCTACGGGCAGCGAAAGGTAGAACAAGAGGATAACATATTAGAAATGAGAATATTAGAGAGGAACTGAAAGTCCAATCACTTTTTCAACAAATAGAAAACACAGGAACAACTGGACAGAGCATCTGCAGAGAATGACAGAGGATATGATGCCAAATATGGCAGTGATGTATTATCCTGGAGGACGAAGATGAGTAGGAAAACCAAGAAAATGCTCGGCTGAACAAATGTGAGATCAGAACAGGCAGAGACTTAATCCGCAAAAGAAGAAGAAAGTGATGATTGTATTCATATTGTAATGGCCAGATGGTGTACGGGGGGATATTTGGTTCTCACATGTTTTCTGAAATTTGTCTGTTATGTGAGATAATACCCTGCCAAACCGCACAGAGAATCTAGTTCCGATCGGGGATCGAACCGGACTCGCTCCGTCTGAAGCACTGATATTATCGCTAGAATTTGCTGTGAAAAAAAATCAAACAAATTTATCATCATAAAATCTATCTGTGGTATCAATTTTCAGATTACATTTTAACAATTTGTTAGAAAGCAAGTAATATACGTCATTCATAACTTAGACCTTGCACAGAAAGAATGGATAACTGTTCATTCACATGTAAAGGAATTCTGCTGCATAAAGTTTCGAAACCAATTGTGATTTTCGGTTGTCTATGTTATATACATCTTGTTTTTTACTAAATAAAAAAAATGTTCGGTAGCTTGAATCAAAATTGTAATTAATTATTAACGATTTTCATTATCAATAAATCCATAACCATAATAAACATTAGAGGCAGGACTAATAGCGAATAACATCACCATCTCTTCTGACAATCCGGATAGGGAACAGAATATTCATAGGACATCCATGGGTTCTGGATGAGTGAATGTTGCATCGCTTCAAATAAAATGCGATTCGTCTGCTGTGATGCGTTGCAGTCAATGAGCGCTTATTTTGGTGAGTTTACGTATCCATGAAAACCGGTCTAGTTGCGCACGTTATTCTCCTGAGTAGTGAAATCAGCCCCAATACGTTTGGTAAGACGTAAGACGCATAGGCGTAATCCCGGTACAGAAAGAAAAGCAAACGAGTAAATAAACAAAAAAAAAATAGTTATTGATTTATAATGATGGATATCTCATATATATATATATATATATATATATATATATATATATATATATTCATTATTTAACAACTTGAACACAACCCATTGAAATCAATGTAGATTTGTAGATTTTTACGCCAAAGAATTAAAATTTAAAAAAATAAGTGATATGCTTTTTTGTCTTCTCATGGACATGTTCAGTTTTGAAAAAAATATTCTTCAATTTTAGACATTGCCTTCTAGAATAAGTCAAGTATGCATTCATTCCCGCACGTATCTCGCTCCCAAAACTTCGCAGTCTCGTTGCTTCTACCGAGAAACTTGACATGGAAGGGGAATGTCAAATGCATGCGCGGGAGTAGAATGCTAGTGAGAGTGACCGGGAGTCCCATTGGATCTGATTTTCCATTAACAGTGAACGGTCTTCTTGAGCGAAATAATGTATACAATGACTACGAAAGCTAAAAAAAAATTTTAAATATAAAATTATGGAATATTCACCTGAAGGGTCCGTCTCCTCAACTTAATTAATTATTTAACTGTAGCGCTTTCCGGACTTGTCCCATCGTCAGTAGGATTCAAAACTGGTGTTTCACTGAAGATCTTATGAAAAATGATAAAGAAAATATATTAAATCAATTATGTGATGGATCCTACATTCTACAATTGTACCTTTAAATATAATCCTGTAAATTTAAGAAAAATTAATGAACTGTGTACTTACACTGCAAGTAAAAATAATCCGACAGTAGTAAACGTGTGTTTATAATTTACATCAGTTTTTTTTCCATGCGAAATTGTGAAAACGATAATAAATTATAAGGATTCCTTTCATGTACTAATAAATAAAACTATCTGATAATAGTTATTCAGTTCTAAATAGCACAATTAACATATAAATAACACATTATTTATTTATATAAATATAGTAAAATGATCAATAATGCATAATAATTGAATGTACACCGTTTAGAAAACTGTAAATATCAGCGTATTCATTTTCAAGGGATAGTGCTTAAAATTATAAATAATATAACTTTTTTTTAAATTCAGAGTGTTATTACACTTTGAGAAATGTAAGTCATGTCAAAGGGTTTTTCTTTTTAAAAATACAAATAATTTAGGGAGCTATTATTCATTAATTACAGTATGTCAAACTTGGACATGAAATTCGGCATTAATGTTCAGTATTATTGTACCATAATGTTTCACAATAAAAAGTGGTAAACTTTTGAAAATGCTAGTTCAGTTTATATATGTTTTGCCGATTGCATATAGAATGGTTTAAAAATGTTTTGTAGTATATTTCAGTAATAATTATAATAATAATAATAATAATAATAATAATAATAATAATAATAATAATAACAATAAAACTATTGCTATGCTTACACAACTTTCTTTGCTTAAAGTTTTATTTTCTTTCTCCACTCGTCCCTATCTATCAACTCAGTATGCTCCAGTCCCAATAGTGTTCTTATTTCTTTGCATTCATGAGTTTCTAGGTCCTCCTTTCTTTCTTCTTCCAGGTGAACACTATTCAAATATTATTCTGGGTAACTTGTCTTGTTGCATTCGTCGTACATCCCCATATCAATTTAACTGATTATTCCTTATATAGTTTATTATTGAAGATCTAATTTTTCTAATGACTTTATTACTTATTTTATCCAATTTTGAACAACTGACCGCTCTCCACAAGAAATCCATTTCCATCGACAAGTTTTTATTTTAAGTTTTAAGAACGTCTTGGCATCAGCTCCACTTCTCACCAATGTTTTATATAGTAGGAATTTATTTTTCCTGGTTAAATGTCTTTTTCATAGAACACCATTTTAAATTCCTGTTTTTGCTCTACCTTCGTTTATTCTGTTTTCTGTGTAACTTTTTTTTTGTATATCCTCTTATCTATTTTAACCCCCAAATGTTCAGATTCTTCACATCCTCTAATATACCTTTTCTGATCTTCTAATAGGCTATTAAATTAATCTTCGGTCTCTGCTCCACACCCCATATATTTTTTTCAAAATTTATTTTCAAACTCCTATTTTCGTATTCGTCCAATTATTTTGAACATAAAATCCATGTCTCCATATTCGTGTGAAATTATTATCTGGTCATCCGCAAATAACAGTGCATAGATTTAATCCATCTCAAAATTGGTACACCCATTCCTTAACATTATTTGCTCCAGTTTGACAGTGTCGAACTGTATCAATATTTAAAATAATGTGGGTGGTATGCTTTAACGTTAATGAAGACTTTCGTTGCTTTAATTTCTTCTGAAACACAACAACAATAATAATAATAATAATAATAATAACAATAATAATAATAATAATAATAATAATAATAATAATAATAATAATAATAATAATAATAATAATAATAATAATAATAATATGTTACATTTTTATTCGTAAGATGAGAAATTTCTTTGCTTTTGAGAAACATACGACTTCGTACATACAGTAAATATTTCTTATGTGGCAGGTACACTGCATGACTTCATCCTTCGTACTCACTACGAGGATCCAGGAACTTCTCATTATCGAGTTCTTGTTACCGGTAGACGGAACTCTCGCTTCCGAGAGCGAGAGGCAGTATGACAGAGATTTGACCGCCTTTAATGTCCGCGCTGTGTCATTCTATCTGCTGTAATTCTAAACTGCGCAAGGCAAGTAACTTCTGTTTCGTACCATTATGACGACTAGATTGCGTGTAAACAATCCTATAATGCCATACTGTGGTTGTAAGATCGTAAATATGCACACCTGGCCATGGACAATGAAACTAGATACCCATTATTACAGAGTGTACAACTCTAAACTGCATATTTGAAACTGATGAAACAAAAAAAATCTTAACTGAATTAAGCAACCTAATGACATTTAATGGGCAGTTATGCACATGGAAATCCAATGTAAATGTCACATATTCCTGCAAATTTGGCTGGTCACAGATTGTTCACATAAAATTCAAACAGCCATACAACCAACACAACAGGCGTTAAAAATATTATTTAAAACGGAAAAAAAAATTATTTCAAAAAGGAAAAAGTGTCTCTTGGTGAAATTAACGGAAATCACTGACATTTGAAGTTCCTTGTTCGTTATTTGTAATTCATAAATAGGCCTTCTAGGATTGTCGCGCCAGGAGTTAAATACGACTATTCAGAAAAGTATATATACACATTTTTTTGTAAGTCTTGAAATTACATTACACTGTCTTAATCAATTTTAAAGTGTATTAAATCGATTAAGAATGCGTGTAAAAATATATATGTAGTTAAAAAATAAACATATATTTACTTACTTACTTACTTACTCACTGGCACTATCAAACCCATGGGTTCATGGCCGCGCGAACATAAGCTCTCCATGCATCCCTATCCTGAGCTAATGCTTTCCAATCATTCTCTGTATAATCTACTTCCTTCAAATCATAGTTTATATTATTGCCCCACCTCATTCTTGGTCTACCAACTGGGCGTTTTCCCTCTGCCTTCCTACAAGAAGCTTCCATGCAAGTCTCCCATTCCCCATACGTGCAACATGTCCTGCCCATCGCAGTCTACGAGACTTCACTATTCTTATTATATCTGACTTCCTATAAAGACCATGTACTTCATTGTTAAGTAGTCTTCTCCATTCACCTGTTTGTTCATCTCTCTTTGGTCCAAAACTGTTCCTAATTACTTTATTCTCAAATACTTGTAATTTTCTTTCCTCCCTTAAAGTAAGAGACCATGTTTCGCATCCATATAATATAACTGGTTAGAATAATATTTTTATATATTTTCAGTTTTACGTTTTTTGAAAAGAGTTGGGACATGAAGAGTCTCTGCAATGCATAATAGCACGCATTTCCAGAATTGAGCCTATGTTTAATTTCTTTGTGCATCTCATTCCTATTTGTGATTATTGTTCCTAGGTATTTGAATTCGCACATTCACTCAGTTTCGTTTCTTCTCCCACTAATAATACCATCAAGCTTCTAGCAGTACTTGAATCTAATGATAGAAATGCTCTTTTATGCCCCAAGTTAACATGTTAATGGATCCATTTAGCACATTATTGTTTACAGCTTCGTGGAGCGAAAGTGACGAATCTCAGAGTAAGCAATTTAATTACCAATTACGGATTTCATCCTTATCTGTTCTGAATGATTACGAATTTGAAGTAACAGCTAATTATCGTAAGTTAAAATATCTTTGACATATTGTACGTGTTTCAAATAATGTTATACAATAACGAACTCTACTTCAGGCCTATTTATTCGTACCTACGTTTTAAAATATCCAAATCGGCAGAAAAATCATATCATTTTTGATACCCTAAATAATGTGTAGAAAGTAATACTTAAATTTACCTAATTTCTTATAGCTGAGGGAAAGGTTGGGAGAAAAGAATTCAAGCCTAACTATCCAGAATCTATTTCACACAATAGTTATATTATATACTTACAAATAGCACTAGTATTATCAGTAGTAAAATGTTAATTATAATTTTGTACCTGGTAAGTCAGTCGTCATAACTAAATTATTAAACTTCTTCTTCCAATTGTATTAATTGAGGATGACTGACTTACCAGGTAAAACAATTTATAATTAACATCTTATTACACAACCTCAAGGTTTTAATATGAATTTCAAAAGTACTATCAGTAGTTGACGACTGTCTACTTCAGTGCGCTGCCTACTGGGACCACCTTAGTAGTTAATACTTTTATTTCTTTCAATATGGGGTTTTGATGCATTACCCTATCCAATTTGGCGGTAAGTTGTGTTCTGCACGACTAATCAATGAACTAAAGACAAATGTAAACGTCCCCATCCTGGACAGATCGTCATAAACTGTACTGCTGAGGAGCGGCTATGTTCCGATAGCACAAAATGAGCCTCGTGTTTCAGGCGAAGGTATCTCACATATTTTAGATAATAGTTGAGTAATCAGTGAGTGGTTTTTTCTAGCAATATTTTTTCCATGTACAGCGAACCGCTGTGGAATATGCACTATATTAAATACTAGTTGATTAAAATAATGGGCGATATCTTAAAACAAATTTGTAACTTGGTGATCGGATGATAGTCGCAATATAGTGCACTTGCGCTTCGTCGTGAAGCTCTCTATTCATTGTGCGCAAAGACAGAATATATAGTTTCGACAAATGTATTTTGAATTACCTGAATATCCTTTTTATGAAAAGCAGCGAGATTATTCCATGCGTCACAATCATACAATAACATGCTTCGGATACTATGAGACAACGTACATGATTTGAATGAAAGGATGTGTGAAAGTGCAATTTCAAATTCGTTTTGTAGTATATGCCGAATATGGATTTATAACGTACGTTTTGAGTCCAAATGGAGTCCAACATACTTCAATGAAGGATTTATACGGGTATTGTGAGCCCTATAATAATTTCGATATTGAGAATTTAATAAAGGCGATCGCCTGAGTTTTGGTTTCGATAAACTTGATGTTCCAAATTTTGACTAAGATTGTATTGAATCGAGGGTATTACGGAATATATAGATTCTAATAGGAAGTACTCGAAAAGACGATAGGAAAAAAGAGAGAGTCATCATTGTCTTATAGGCAACAGTGTGGAAAAGTGCGAAATTCTGATACATACATAGTATACATCAGAAGAGGCAGGAGTGCAACATGGAAATCTGCAGCCAGAAAAGGCTTACAGTCAGAAGTACAGTCTCTTATCGACATATAACATTGTCGATTAGTGAGGAATTTAGTAACACGTTCGGTAAATTAAGCCGAAATATGAAATTTAATTCATTTACAAATAAGTGAATTAATCCATGTTGTATCGAAAGCTTCTTCAATACGAAAAAAAAGCCACTATACCACTTTTCTTGCTAAAACGTGTGATATTTTAAGCAGTCAGTATAGGAAGCTTAAACGCAGTGCTGTGAGAATTTCTAAAACCAAATTCATGGTTAGCTAATATTGTTTTGTTCTGAACTTCAGTTATTAGACGACCAAAAATGTTTCTCCTTGATTTCGCTCAGCACTGGAAGAGGAGTGATTGGTCTCATGTAGTAGTCCAGAAGTGTGGGAAATGATGATATTTAAATCAATATATTTTGTATACATAACGAAGAGCAGGATCAGGGGTTTTGTCTCAGAGATGCCAGACAGCAAGATCTGAGATTATTTCGCGGTCAGGGGCCTATTAGTTTTGATGTTATCGGACTATTTTATTTCAGGAACGATATGAATAGCAGGAGTACCAAGAAAATTAGTAACCACTTGGAAACGAGCTGCAAGATTATTAGCGGGAATATGGGTCATACCTTAGGGTGATATGCTCACAATATATTTTATTATAAGGCAAATGGAGGAGTTTCAGCTCTATCAAATTTTATAATTTTGACTATGTCTTAAGGTTGAGAATCGTTTCTATCAAAAAGGACTACAGATGTTAGCCGTTAGGTACTTTTTTAACTTTTGAACCAGTGTTCTTACCAAATGAGCGGCTGTATTGTTGTTTCTGACGGTGTGAGCCACAGTGATGATATAGTTTTAAAAATATGTTTTAATTTAATAATGTATAAATATTGGGTCCATGTATTTTTGGTGTGATGTCTTATCTGTTTGCGTTCTGGCAAGTGTTAAGTCCATTTTTCTGATGGCCTGGAATTGTTATATGGTGAGGTCTAGTTATTCTGTAGGATGGACCTTAACCCATCTGGTTAAGGATAATCATGTATTTCTCGCCGTGTTTGTGGTGTGTGAAATGCTGGTGTAACTAGAATGATGGTGTAGGTTTAAATAATATGAGTGTGTGGCCACAGCGGAGTTTGTAAGTGCAAGTAATGTGAGAAGCCCACCATGGTATCTTTACCTTGTCGTGGTGGATTGGCTTGCGTGCTTAAATGATCCTGAGAGCTATGCCGGCGGTAGCATTGCTGACGATAGGGTTACCCATGCCGGACTGGTCGAAGGTGATAAGCCAGACGAAAAAAGTACCTTTGTCGAAAGAGTGATAATCTTTCACCGTAAAAATGCAACCGTCAAGAAATGCGGGCATGGGTTCAACAGGGTTAAAATTTTCCGGAGGTCAAATAGTCCCCTATTCGGTTCTCCGGACGGGGACTACTTCAGGGAACCCATGCCAAAGGCTCAAACACAGGGACATGTTCCTAGGAACATGGAATGTTAGGACTTTATACAGTAGCGGGACACTAGAGATATTAACGCGGGAACTAGATAAATCGCCCTTTGTTATAGTCGCTTTACAGGACGTTAGGTGGCCAGGAGAAGGTAGTCAGGAATCAGGAAGTTTTGCATTAAACTACGGGGGTGCAGAAAGACCTGCATTTCGAACGGGTTTTTTAGTCAGAAGGAGGATCCTATCCGCTATCCGAGATATTAAGTTTGTTAGGGATAGGGTATCATACATAATTCTAAAGGGTAAACAACATGATTTTATAATTGTAAATGTACATGCGCCCACAGAAGATAAAGATGACAAGATCAAGGATGAGTTCTATGAAGAATTAGATTGCTTATTCGATAGCCTTTCACGATATAATATGAAAATTGTCTTATGAGATTTCAATGCAAAAGTGCCAACAATAGGCAAATTCAGTCATCATGAATATAGTAACGACAATGGGGTTAGATTAGTCACATTTGCCACATCGAAAAATCTCATTGTTAAGAGCACAACATTTCAGCATAAGGATATTCATAAATACACCTGGACGTCCCCAGATGGAGAAACTCGGGACCAGATAGATCATGTATTAGTGGATAAACGCTGACATAGTAGCATCATCGATGTTAAATCAATTAGAGGGACAGACTGCAATTCGGATCATCATCTGGTCAGATTGAAAGTCAGACAACGGCTATCGCTTATGAGAGGAACAAACGCTAAAGATGATTCTGCAAAATTTGAATTTAAAAAATTGAAAAATGATGAAATGCGGCAAGAACACCAAATCAAAATTACTAATAGATTTGAAGTACTTGAATCTTCCGATGACAATGTGGCAAACGAAGAAGAAACTGATATAAATAAAGAATGGGAGGCTATAAGGGATACTATTAAATTGTCAGCATCAGAAAGCATTGGTTGTTTAAAAAAGAGGCAAAACAAGAAATGGTTTGATGAGGAATGTGCCGACATTTTAAAGAGATGAAAGCTAGCAAAACTGAAATGGTTACACGAGCCAAATGAGGTAAATTTAGAGCAATTGGGTAGTATTAGACGGGAAATCTGTCTGTTCATCTCTCTTTGGTCCAAAAATTTTCCTAAGTACTTTATTCTCAAATACTTGTGATCTCCTTTCCTCTCTTAAAGTAAGAGTCCATGTTTCGCACCCATACAATATAACTGGTAGAATAATAGTTTTATCTATTTTCAGTTTAACGTCTTTTGAAAGGAGTTGGGACATCAAGAATCTCAGCAATGCGTAATAGCACGCATATGCAGAATTGAGCCTATGTTTAATTTCTTTGTGCATCTCATACCTATTTGTGATTATTGTTCCTAGGTATTAGAATCCAGCCACTTCTTCAAAATTTCATTCATTTGTCATTAGCTGTCCATTTCCAGTATACAATGAATTTCTACGTTTGACCATATATTTAGTTTATTGATATTTACTTCCAGTCGTAATTTCTTAGTGTTACTAAATAGTGTGTGTGTATTGCCCTTTAGTATCTCCTCGCTATCGGCCAATAATACTACATCATCAGTATAAACTAACAGCTTAATAATACCATTGAGTTGTTATGCCTTCCTCATTCTCTAAAGATTTAATGCCATGCTCTAGTACAAAATTAAATAGTAGAGGAGACAGTGCATCTCCTTGCTTCAACCCATACTGGATTTCAAAAGTGTCCGAAAACTGTTTGCCTACACGCACCTTACTCTTCGTGCCATTTAGACACATTCGTATAAGTGTAACTAACTTTTTAAGAATTCCGAACTCCAGCAAGATACTATATAAATTCTCCCTCTTAATTGAATCATATGCTTTTTGAAGTCTACATATAGTTGATGTACTGTACAATTATATTCCCATTTCTTTTCTAAAATCTGTCTTATACTAAATCTCTGATCTATTGTAGACCTGTTTCTTCTAAATTCATATTTGGTGATCTACTAGAATGTCATCAATGTAGAGAGTGAGTTTGCTTACTAATATATTTGTTAGAATTTTGTAAGAAGTTGAAAGTAATGAGATGCCCCTGTAGTTTTTGCAATTAGTTTTATCTCCTTTCTAATAAATTGTTACGATAATTCAATCCTTCCGTTCATCTGGAAACCTCCCTTTTCCCAAATCATACTAAGCAACCAGCGTATCTTGTCCATCAATATATCTGCCCCTGATTTTATCAGTTCTACTGGGATCTCATCTGAACCTGATGCTTTATGTATCTTCAATTTTCCAATCGCCATTTCAGCCTCTAATGTATTTGGTTCTCCGACTAGCATTTCTGCCGTCTGTAAATTATCCTCCTCAATGTCCTGTTCTGTATGTACATTTAATAGCTGCTTAAAGTCTTATCCATCTATTTAATATACTCCTGGAGTCTGCAATCATATCCCCATTTTCATTTCGGATTATGTTTCTTCTAGCCTGAAGACATTTCTTCTCTATACTAATTACCAAATATAATTCTCTAATGTTCCTATTTTCTGCATTCATTTCAAGATAATTAATCTTCTCTCTCAAATATTCCCTCGTTTTTATTCTTTAGTAACTTGATGGTTTCCCGTCTAATACTACCCAATAGTTCTAAATTTACCTCATTTGGCTCGTGTAACCATTTCAGTTTTGCTAGCTTTCTTTTCTTTACAATGTCGGCACATTCCTCATCAAACCATTTCTTGTTTTGCCTCTTTATTAATCAACCAATGCTTTCTTGATGCTGACAATTTAATAGTATCTCTTATAGCCTCCCATTCTTTATTTATATCAGTTTCTTCTTCGTTTGCCACATTGTCGTCTGAAGATTCCAGTACTTCAAATCTATTAACATTTTTGATCGGTATTCTTGCAGCATTTCACCATATTTTAAGTTTTTTAATTCAAATTTTACAGAATCATCTTTAGCGTTTGTTCCTCTCATAAACGATAGCCGTTGTCTGATTTTCACTCTGACCAGATGATGGTCCGAATTGCAGTCTGTCCCTCTAACTGATCTAACAACGATGATGCTACTGTGCCAGCCTTTATCCACTAATACATGATCTATCTGGTTCCGAGTTTCTCCATCTGGGACGTCAATGTCTATTTATGAATATTCTTATTCTGAAATGTTGTGCTCTTAACAATTAGTTTCTTCGATGTGGCAAATGTGACTAGTCTTACCCCGTAGTCGTTACTATCTTCATGAAGACTGAAATTGCATATTGTTGGTTTGAATATGTCTTCCCGCCCCACTTTTGCATTAAAATCTCCTAAGGCAATTCTCATTTGATATCGTGAAAGGCTATCAATTAAGCATTCTAATTCTTCATAGAACTCATCCTTTATCTTGTCATCTTTATCTTCTGTGGGGGCATGTACATTTACAATTATAAAATCATGTCGTTTTACGAATGGGGGACTATCTGACCTCCGGAAAATTTTACCCCAGTTGAACCCATGTCCGCATTTCTTGACGGTTGTGTTTTCACTCTTTCGACCAATTTACTTTTTTCGTCTGGCTTATCACCTTCGACCAGTCCGGTATGGGTAACCCTATCGGCAGCAATAATACCACCGGCATAGCTCTCAGGATTATTTAAGCACGCAAGCCACTCCACCACGACAAGGTAAAAATTCCATGGAGGTTAACTGTTCCGTTATCAGGGTATTTGACTTGACTCATTTGCATTAAAATATCTCATGTCAATATCTTCGTAGGCCTGTCTTATCTTCAAAAATAAATCTGTTATCAATCTGAGTGCATAAATTTACATATAACGTTGTACTCGTAATATCATATTGGCATCCGTAAGAGTTTTTTATAAAAAGTACTCGATAGTTAATAAATGACGACCCAGAATGTCTGTGGTAAATTTTCTAAAATCAGCGGTAACATAATAACTGAAGCTATTTTAATTGAATCTTTTTGTATTATATATTTTATTTACTTTTAGTAGTCATTTGTTCCTAGTTTAAATGGATGAACTGAACAGAATAATAATATTTTAATTACAAATTTTCAGAATATTTCAAAATAATGATAAGTACAATTATAATAAATATTATTAACGTTATTAATTCAGAATTATAATAATAATAATAATAATAATAATAATATAATAATAATAATAATAATAATAATAATAATAATAATAATAATTATTATTATTATTATTATTATTATTATTATTATTATTATTATCCAACTTTTCTAAGTTAAACTGCAGTCTCAGGAGGAATGTACGGTCACGTCCTGTAAATACGAAATTAGAAGTTTACGTGGAGCATTAACTTTGTCAAAATAATCAATTTTTCAATAACAAAAGTTTGTTATGCACAAACTGCCTAAACTATGTGAATTATACAGGAAGTAATATTTATGTGCCGAATTTAATGTTTTTGAAATTTATCTTCTTATATTAATTAAATCCTGTGGATACATCTCTGTTAGGATTAAAAAACTAACATGTCAACCGCTAAAGTGGTTTTTAAGTTTCAGATTTTACGGTTGTAAGGTGGACATCTATAACGTTATGTTGTAAAGTGTTTACCTAGTTTTAATGTGAAACATAAAAAATTATCACCACTAGACGAATTAAAGTTCGCTTAAGGTGAACCCTCAATTATTAATAATCCAGTTAATCTAGTTCGAACATTAACTTACTTTTTATTTGACTGCAATATTCCTGGTTTATTTTAAAAAATGTGGCCGCCAGAGCTTTAATATATGTCAGATTTGTTTTGTCAGAGTAACTTTCAGTTGCTACAAGTACTATGTAGTTTCGAAATAAAATATGTAAAAATATTATCAAATCATATAATGAGAACACTATTTACAGATTCATTGCTTTGTTATTCGCTCAAAATTGAGGAAAAGGAATAGAAAAGAAAAATATTTTTTCGCAAGTCAGTCATAGAGCTGTGGGTATGTGTGTATGAATCAGTAGAACTATCCAGACAATTTAAATGTGAATGGTAAAACAATCCAAGTGTTTTTAAAGGCAAAGGCGGCATTAATAGAGACGAATAGGAAGTAGTGTCCATCATTACAGGGGAATAGAAAATATTTTCCATCATTAGAGAGTAATTCCGAATATTTCCCAACAATAAAGAGGAGTGGGAAATATTTTCCATCATTAGAAAGGAATAGGAAATATATTCCATCCTTAGACAGGAATTTGAAATATTCCAAGGTAATTGTTGGAAACAACACAGCAATAACTTATATCAAAATATAAGCTGCAATGAGAACATCAGACAAGGAAATAATATGGATTTTAACGGATCTTGCGATTACGTTTTTTGTACGACAGTATAATATTGATATATATCAATTTTGCTGACTGGAAAGTAATAATTATTAATTAAACGGTGATCATTTAGGAGTGGGAAATCAAAAAATCATAACCATTTTACATGATTGTTGTGCCTATAATAAATAAATAAATATTATATTGTATTAGTTTAATTGTATAAATTTCAATTGTAATCAGCATAGGCAAACAGACCAATGAGAATTGAACCAATAACCATTAAAATATACAGGATGTTTATTTTTATTAAAGAATGTTGGTTATCCATAAAAACGGAAACAGCACTTTTCTAAATTATATGACAAGTCACGGGATGTACTGTGTACGTGATTAAAATCACATACCGGATGATACCATATTTAGGCCATCGGGAAAGTACAGATCATTATAACCAATTAAAATCAAACAACGTGTTTGTGACTAGTCAATCACATTGGAGCAACCGCGCCCCATGTAAATTGTATATAAGACCATCGTGGAGATGACAAGATCATCACAGCGGCAGAGAGAAGAAAGAGACTAGACACTACCACTACTAGAACCGTATTTCTGCACTTGGGAACTTGGACCGAAACTCTCATCAACGTCGAGATGTTGGTCTCACACATGTTCTTGCTGATGCTTGGTGTTCATTGTAAGTGAACGGCTGGTTACTTACCTTATTTAGACACAGTTAGAAACGTTACGGGTTCATTTCTCAAACTCCTATATATATAAATATATCATTGATAATAATTTGTAATATTATGGAAATTGTTCAATTAACAATTCATGTTAGATATTTTAAGAAACAACTAGAAGTTGTGTTCCTTTTGTTAGTAACTCATATCGATTTTTATGTATTAAATGTGTTTTTGTTCCAATAATCGTGTATTATTGAAGGTGCTACTAGGTAGGGTTGGTTGGGGATAAAGACTAAGCAATCATTATCCTTCAATTTCCTGTGATAATCCTCTACCTACCCTGGTAGGCAGCACAAATGGTGGCAGCGGTGGGATTGATCGTATTGAGAGGATAGAGAAGATAGATAGGTGAATGGATCAATAATAGAGTGGGTGTAAAAGCATTAGAGGTACATTGCTACTTTCACGTCACATAGCTGATGGCTTTATTTTGTTTTCCATGTATAGAACCTTCTGTCAAAACTTTTACAATTTTAGATATCCATTTGTTGAGCGTAAATCATCCAACAGCATTGAAGGGTGTGGCACGGTTTACTCAGGAATTGCTACAAGACTTCTTTCGGGATCACACAAGAATAGACCCGGATGTGGTGCTGGAACACACACCAAAATTTATAGGTATGAAAGCAGGTTCGAGATTTGAAGTAGCATTCGAAGGTTATCCAATAAGATATAGAGTACCAAATTTTAAATCATATAGATATCAGCGAGCAGAAGGCTTGCTAGCTTTCTTTGAAATCGAAGCCAAATTAGTAAAAAGATTTATTCCTCCTAACGTTGAATATGATAATGTAGAAATTGAGAGAACAGATTACTTACCACTGTATGGAGAAGATGATCCACGGTACTCCCCAGCTGCACGAGTATCAATGAGTGAAAGACGACAATAAAAACACAAATTAGATTAATTGTTACTTACAATTACGATCCTGGATGTAGGTGTTGTGGAGAAATTTTGCTCATTTTTAGTAAAGTAGGCTGGCATAACGGTGTAAAATGTGCCTTGGGAGGACCAGATCCACCAATACCAGGAGAAACCGTTAGATCCGTCCCATTGTCTAAGAACGTAGACTCAGTGCGGATTTGTAGACCACAGTAAGGACAACCCCATATTAACGTATACCGTCGGTAAGACTGAAATAGTAATACAGTAAAATCAAAATGGCACAGGAACGACCAATAATAACTAAAGATTTAACAGTAATAAATTGGATACCCGCATGGGATCCTAAATCAGGATCAACAGTGGATGCTTTCTTTGAAAATGTAGAAGACTCAGCGGAATTAGGACAGTTAACAGATAAGGATAAGATTCGAGCTGTAAAATTGAAAGTACGAGGAGCAGCAAAACAATTTTTAGAGACGCATCCTTCAATGCGAGCGGAGATTACATACGCTAGGTTAAAAACTTTGATGAAAGATAGATTTAAGCCAAAGCATAACGATTTTTATAATGATTCACAATTACAAAATGCTAAACAAGAAAGACATGAGAGTCCAGAAGATTTTGCTGATAGGTTACGAAAATTAAGTAGACGAGCTACTAGAATAGGAGAGAATGAGGTAGTACAAGAAATTATAAATGCGGAAGCAGACAGAAGGCTTCTTACTATATACATAGATGGACTTTTTGGTGATCTCGGTGACCAAGTACGATATCAGATGCCGGATACGCTGGAAAAAGCGATACAAGTAGCGACCATGGCCACAAGAGCGGTAAAACGAAGGGAGGATACTCGGAGAGATAGGACCCAATCGTCCCGAGTATTCAGCATCCAAGGTGAAAATAATAATAATACTAATAATAATAATAATCAAGCGAGGCTCAAACACTTATGGTTCAGGGACACGCTCCCATGGTCGAGGATATCGGGGTAACAATGGGTTTCGTGGCAGTGGTGTTGGTAATCAGCCCTGTCACCGTGGAAACTCCTGGTCGAGGGCTCAGACCAGTAATCAGACTAGTGGTAGCCGAGTAGTTGGGAGGGGTCGTGATTGTTACAATGAATATAGAAGAAATAACGTCGGTGCGGGAAGCCCGGCAGGACCCAACTCTGGACCACGGGGAAACGACGGTTTCCAAAGCGGCGGATCGAATCTACAGGGAGTACAATGTTATCAGTGCCAAGGGTATGGGCACATGGCTGTAAGCTGTCCAACCCGACGTGGGCTAAGAGGGAGCCAATCTTTAAACGGGATAGGGCGACGTTCAGCAACCCCGACGTCAAGCCCGAAGTAGAGCCACCAGAAAATGTGCTTGCATATATATCCGTAAGTGAACCTTACGTGACCATTGAAGCAGAGGGAACCAAAAGAAGATTTATCGTAGATACTGGGGCTACGATATCGTTAGTTAAGCCAGGCACTTGGCAAGCACAAGTAAGAAGTTGTGAATTAGTGGCTAGGGGTGTTACAGGGACTGGACTTAAAATTATAGGAGAACAAGATATGAAAATTAAAGTAGGTGGAATCGAAATAAATCATACATTTTTAGTAAGTGAAATAGGCGCCCCTGGTGATGGTTTACTTGGCATGGACTTTCTGCACACGGTAGGAGCAAGCGTGGACCTGAATGCTGGATGTCTAAAATTGAGTACACGCATTGTACCCTTGGAAAAAGCAGATGGTACGGTTTTTGTGATCCGGACACGAACCGTAGGGAGCGAGGCACCGACTGATTCGTGTTCATGTGGATTGGCCATCCCTGAGCCCGACAGTATGGAGCACACTCAATCCTGCCACTGTTTTAGAACGGACTGTTCAAATCTAAAGACAATAGCACCAGCATGGCGCGCAAGGGTCTACCTAAAGGGCAACACGTTGCTACCGCCGTTGGCAGTAAAGATAGTTCAGGGCAAGGTTGTTGGACGCTGCGACCTTACCGGTGTCCCTCCAGTAGTTGTGTTTAACCCGGTAGATGCCATGATACCCGGTGTTGTTTTGCCGCATAGTGTTAGTGACGTCACTTTTAACGATCATGGAGCTCGTCATGGCCGTGATTCGTCCTGTAGATTAAAAACCCCCGAAGATAATGGTTCCGAAAATCCTTGGATAAGAAAGTCCTCAGTAAATAAGCTGAATGAAGCATGCCAAATAACCAGTCATCCAGTGGAATGGACGAATTCTCTGAACCGAGATTCGGAAGTTCAAGAGTGTATAGGTAGTGAGGGAATCACTAGCCTCAAAAATGTTGCATCACCGCATGAAATGCATAATCAGGAGCCAGATATAACCCACCATGCTGATCCCGTTCAGATGGATGGAGGAAGACAAATACACTCTAGGTGTCTAGGATGTACCGAGGGAGATCGAACAAGTGGAGAACCATGCACTCCAAAGGAATATTGTGAATGTAATCATGATGTACATCCGAATATAGAAAAAGGTTTTGAAAACAAAGAAACATTTTCAGAAGGGAGAACGTGAAAGATTATTAGGATACGTACCAGTCCATATTTTGAACTTTTCACAGGAAGAAATTGCTTTGAATAAAGGAGAACAATTAGGTATAGTGGAAACTCTAGAGATAGATAATAGTATGAATATTGTAAATATTACACATAATGTGGAAAATGTAAGAACCAATGATAAAACTTTTCAGAAATATCTCCAGACAAAATTAGGACATTTAGGAAAAACGGATTTTGATAGTCTGTCTTGTGTATTACTAAAGAATAAAGACTTATTCTATGAAGAAGGTAGCTTAGATATAGGGTGTACTAGTAAAGTTAAACATGCAATAGATACGGGCGATGCAAAACCTATTCGGAAAAATCCATATAGGTTAGCACATGCATTGAAGCCTATAGTAGAAGAACAAATCAATGATATGTTGAAAAAGAATATAATAGTGGAAAGTATTTCCCCATGGAATAGTCCCATAATAATGGTCAAAAAGAAAACATATGAAGGAAGTCAAAAATTTAGATTATGTGTTGATTTAAGAGGCTTGAACTCAGTAACTAAACCTGATGCATATCCAATACCAAACATTGTAGAAACATTAGATTCTTTAGGCCAATGCAAAGTATTTTCTGTATTAGATATGGCTAGCGGATATCTGCAAATTGAAATAGAAGAAACGGATAAAGAAAAGACGGCTTTCAGCACTCCACAAGGGCATTTTCATTTCAATAAAATGTGTTATGGATTGATGAATGCGCCCTCCAGTTACCAAAGATGTATAGATAATATATTGATGGGTTTGAAAGGAGTAGATTGCTTTTGTTATATCGATGACCTGATTATATTTTCAAAAGATATACCAAGTCATGTCGAGAAATTACAAAGAGTGTTTGACAGGCTTAGAGGGCAAATTTTAAGATACAAGCTGAGAAATGTCAGTTTGCAGTAGACCAAGTTGAATATCTAGGACACATTGTTAATAAAGACGGAGTGAAACCAAATCCTGAGAAAGTCAAGGCAATTAAAAATTATCCTCCACCTAAGAATGTTAAAGAAATTCGATCGTTCATAGGTTTAGCTTCTTACTACCGTCGTCATGTACAAAATTTTGCAAAAATAGCTCAACCTTTAACAAAATTAACTCGTAAGAATGAGAAATTTATTTGGAATGAGGAGCAGGTAGAAGCATTTGAAGAACTCAAGAAAGCTTTGAGTTCAGAACCTTTATTGATATATCCTGACTTCACTCAACCTTTTATTGTGACTTGTGATGCTTCAAATACAGCAATAGGTGCCGTATTATCGCAGATAAAAGATGGTTCAGAGAAGCCGGTTGCATATTGTAGTAGACAATTAAATAACGCAGAGCGGAATTATAATTGCACTGAAAGAGAACTGTTAGCAGTTATCTTTGCAACTAAACAATTCAGATGTTACTTATATGGATATAAATTCATTTTGTATACGGACCACAGTGCTTTAAGGTGGCTCTTGAATCTGAAGGATCCAAGTTCGAGATTAACTCGATGGAGCCTGCGTTTGGCTGAGTTTGATTATGAAATCATTCATCGACCAGGAAAGAAACTTCCGCATGCTGATGCGTTAAGTAGGAACGTAGGGCGTGTATTTTGCGAAGAAAATATAACTATTGAGAAGATAAAATTATCACAAGAGAATGACGAATTTTGCCAACAACATTTATCACATCCAGATTTTTGGACAAACGGAGATGGAATTCTTTATAAGAAATCATCTCAGGGAAGAGATGCTAAACATCTCGTGGTAATACCAACGGAAATAATTCCTCTTATTCTAAATCATTATCATGTTACACCATTTGCTGGTCATCAAGGTATAAAACGTACATTGAATACCATACGAAAGAAATATTGGTGGTCTAACATGAACCAGGATGTTGAACATTTTGTAGAAAGTTGTGATAATTGTGCACGACGTAAAGGCACTAGAAATCAAATAGCACCTTTAGGAATTCCTCAGGAAGCTACACAATTTCTGGATATAGTAGCTACTGATTTTGTAGGTCCTTTGCCACTATCAAGATCAGGAAATAAGTATATTCTGACATTCGTTGATCACTTTACGAGGTATTGTTTTGCAATACCTGTACCTGATCAGACGGCAGAGAGAGTTGCTCGTGAATTTGTACATCACATCATATTACAATTTGGAACACCAAAATATTTATTGTCAGATCAAGGAGCACAATTTGTATCTCAGTTAACGCGCGAAACATGTAGGTTACTAAAAATCAAAAAGTTACAGACTACAGCGTTCCATCCTCAAAGTAATGGAATCTGTGAAAGATTTCATAAAACTTTGGCAGATATGTTATCTCATTTTGTAACAAAAGATGTACATAAATGGGATGAGTATGTACCATATGCTGTCATGGCGTATAGAAATACTCCACATACCATCACAAAGTATAGTCCACACTATCTAGTGTATGGAACAGAAATGCGCTTGCCCATAGAAGATGATCTAAGAGTACATATTAAACAAACCAAGAATTCTGATATTAGTTATGAAAAACATCTCCTTGAACTAGCCAGAAAATTGAAATTAGCACATGAAGCAACGAGGAGAGAAACGAAACAGGGTCAGGAAAAATCTAAAGAATATTATGATAAGAGAAGTAAGCAAAGATTGTTTCAGACAGGTGATTTAGTGTATTTACTTAATCCTGCAGCAAAACAGGGAATAGCTAGAAAATTTGCATATAAATGGGAAGGACCATACCCAGTAATAAGGCAATTGTCTCAATTGACATACGAAATTAGAAAGGGAAATAAGAATTTAGTAATACACATAAATAGACTTAAAGATTGTAAAAAGAAGCAAGTTCTTCCTAACCAAATTGAAAAAGAGAAAAATGACTGTTGAGAAGCAGTTTGTAAAAACGAAACAAACGAAAAGTAAAATAGTGAATAATAATAATAGTAATTATGCAAATGAACATAGTGAGATGCCATTTATGCAAATAGAACAAAGTAGGCATAGGCAAATAGTAGAACGGGAACCACACAGAATAACCGAAGGAAATAGATCACCATATTATTTAAGACCCAGACAAGGTAGGTCTGATGAGCAAGCCATACAAGAACTAATCCAGGAAGAATTAGAATCAAGTAGTGATTCGAGCGATATAGAGAGTGATAGAGTTATAGAAGACTCGAGTGAAAATGAAATTATAAATGAAAGTAGTAATGGCCCAGAAAATGATGAAAACAATAGAGAAGAAATCAGAAGTTTAGAAAGTAGGTTAGATGGGAATGAACCAGAAGTAGAATCATCACGATCCCCTTATCAATTAAGATCGCGAAATTCAGATGATCAATAACCTGTGAAATTGAAATTTAGAAAATGATATTTAAATTCCAGGCGTACCAGAGATGTCAGCTAATGAGGTAAAATTGGACAAAGGTGTGGTTTTCCTGAAAAACCGGGATGTACTGCTAACAGGCGATAAATGGACAATAGTTCTGGAAATTGCGATGGATGACTATAACCTAATGACTAATAAAATGAAAGAAATAATGTCAACAATCTGGGTAAGCTTATTTCAGTTAGCAAAGAATATAACAGGAGAAAAGTCTCAAGCGATACTAAAAGAGGAACTAAAAGTGTATGCTCCAGAAATAAATAGGATGAATAGATTAATAGCAGACATAGAGGTTGAAGTTTCATCTTTCGAATCATTATTACCAAAAATAGACTATGGGAGAAGACAAAAACGGGGATTGATAAACATGGGAGGTTATGTATTGAAGTATTTATTTGGCACCATGGATCATAAGGATATGGACAACATAAATCAGTTCATAGATAATATGAAGGGATTTGTAGATAGGGTTATGCATACCGAAGAAGAACAAGTAACTTACATTCGAAAGCTAAATGATAAAATTACAGAGAACACACAGAATATTATTACTATGGCTCAAATGCTTGATAAATACATTAAAACTCAAGCAATTGAAGATGAGTATGTCCGTAGGCGATTTGGATTTGTAGCGGCTATTAGAGATATGGAATCAGTAATATTACAAGCAAGACAAAATTTAATGCAACTTCAGGAGAGCTTAGATTTAACTGCTATGGGAAAATTATCGTCAACTTTAGTTCCTCCTCATAACTTAACAAAAATTCTAACCGAAATTTCAACAAGGCTTCCAGAAGAGGTTGGTATGATCATACCACCTATAATAGATAATATGTATGTATATTACCAAACAGCGGAAGTACATGCTTGTGCAGTACCTACCGGATTAAGACTGTTTATCGACATCCCTCTAAAAGGTAGTGACCGTTATTTCCAGGTATACCATCCTCATCCCTTACCTACATTTCATTCGGAAATTGAAGAATTCATTAGTATACGAGTACCTAAGGGAATATATCTAGCTGTGTCAGAAAATAAACAGCAGTTCGCAATTATCTCAGATGAAGAACTCAGTCACTGTAAAGACGGGTTCTTCTCAATATGTCCAGCAGATTTTGTAATTTTAGATGCCAAATCACAACATTGCCTCATTGCAATATTTTTGGGTAAAGATCACGTAATACATAAAAGATGTCAAAGAACAATTGAAGATAAAGACTTTGACCCAATTTGGGTTAGGGCGGCAAGTAGTTCGTTTTGGGTTTACTCATTAAGTGCCACGGTCCGGGTGACCAAGAAATGTAAGAAATACGGAAAAATGAATGTCGATGAAAATATTGAAACTTTAGAGTTGAATGGCACTGGAATCCTTAACGCTACAAACGATTGTTTGATGTACGGCCCTAATTTCAAATTGCTACCCCATACTGCAGGACAATCGAGAATAGAATTAACCACGCGACAACTAGTGTTACCCCCTATTACTAATTTAATAACCCAAGATGAGTGTGACTTCTTTCAGAATCCTGAATACCGAAGTAGCACGAAATCTGCATTAGAAAATATAGCTGCGCAGAAGATTGACGGAACGATGGTTGGTTTGGACCTATCATCACTCCGACAACAAGCCGAACGAATACGAAAGACGCCATACCTTCAAGATAATATTGTAGTAGGTACTAGTGTAACTGTAGTGATGATACTAATATTATTCTGTGTTTTCTTTATTTTCCGGAAACCCATAATTGAGAAAATTCGTGCCTATAAAGCGGAGAAACTGAAGCATACTCCAAGATTAACAGAGACAAAATTATTATTTCCTGAAGCATCGCAACAAACTTCGGAGGCGGACACTCAAGAAACATCTAATATACCACCTTCACCTAGAGTACGTTTTATGAAGCAGGGTATAGAAATATAAGCAAGAACATGTAGACCACTAAGACGATGAAATGGTTTTACTTGAGGGAGCGACTCCTGCTTGTAATGCCAAAACAAACTAGTATTAAGAAAATTATTGTAATCTATAAATTTAAAATTTTAAACATGCTGTACTTACGACGAATCCCTCAGAGGTACAAGCTGACCTCTGAGGAGCCTCAATGGTATCGCTGCTGGCACGGGAATTTGGTGATGAATTGGGCGAGCCAAAACGTGGTCTCTGCTCCATTGTTTTAATAAGAATAAAGTTTAAAGTTAATAGTGACAACATATTAAAAGGATGAAAGTTAAATAAAAAGGATGATGTGGTGGAATACTCATCCTAGATTAAAGGATATCGTGGTGTGATGTATTTCCTGCAAAACAATCTATTAAAGTCCTGTAAATTTCCAGCGGATGATCTCGGCGGTGCATATGTTAGAATATCCGGGAAGTGTTTTGATAAGAAATTAAATACTTTATACAGCAAGTTTAAAAGTTTAAATATAATATGTAACTATTCTAGTCATTCAAATTGAAACTATATCTATACTCCGATAGATACAGTTTCAAGTAAAGGTGAGGAGGGTTGTTGTGCCTATAATAAATAAATAAATATTATATTGTATTAGTTTAATTGTATAAATTTCAATTGTAATCAGCATAGGCAAACAGACCAATGAGAATTGAACCAATAACCATTAAAATATACAGGATGTTTATTTTTATTAAAGGATGTTGGTTATCCATAAAAACGGAAACAGCACTTTTCTAAATTATATGACAAGTCACGGGATGTACTGTGTACGTGATTAAAATCACATACCGGATGATACCATATTTAGGCCATCGGGAAAGTACAGATCATTATAACCAATTAAAATCAAACAACGTGTTTGTGACTAGCCAATCACATTGGAGCAACCGCGCCCCATGTAAATTGTATATAAGACCATCGTGGAGATGACAAGATCATCACAGCGGCAGAGAGAAGAAAGAGACTAGACACTACCACTACTAGAACCGTATTTCTGCACTTGGGAACTTGGACCGAAACTCTCATCAACGTCGAGATGTTGGTCTCACACATGTTCTTGCTGATGCTTGGTGTTCATTGTAAGTGAACGGCTGGTTACTTACCTTATTTAGACACAGTTAGAAACGTTACGGGTTCATTTCTCAAACTCCTATATATATAAATATATCATTGATAATAATTTGTAATATTATGGAAATTGTTCAATTAACAATTCATGTTAGATATTTTAAGAAACAACTAGAAGTTGTGTTCCTTTTGTTAGTAACTCATATCGATTTTTATGTATTAAATGTGTTTTTGTTCCAATAATCGTGTATTATTGAAGGTGCTACTAGGTAGGGTTGGTTGGGGATAAAGACTAAGCAATCATTATCCTTCAATTTCCTGTGATAATCCTCTACCTACCCTGGTAGGCAGCACAATGATCACATACGATTTTCCACAAATCTAATTTGCATTTTTTTATTTTAATATTCCTGCGAAAATGTGTGTCGTTCATCGGAAGTATAGAAACGACCCAGATAAATTATATTATATCTTTGGTACTTATATACTTCCAAAACAAAAGACTTTGTTAAAAAAATCTTAACCTGCTTATTTAGGTATTAAGACTGGGCGCCACTTATATACTGTAGGACATTTTTGGAGAACCTCAAAAATGAATCAAAAGAGAACGGAAGTCCCTTACCTTTGGAGTTCCAATGTGGTGGCGAGAGCAGCAAGAAAATTTGCAAGACTACAACATTTGTATGGTTGATGTAACAAAGTTACCTGCGGTCAGCAATATCACGTGAAGCACAAAGATATGACGTACTGCTCCCTACGTTCACCGCATTTGTAAATTCTAATGACGAGGAAGCTAGTATCCGATCAACACAAGACAGTCGTAATGAAAATTTTGTCTTCTGATGAGGAACACAAGATGTGTATATATTTTATTCAAGCTCCGTCAAATGATCTTGTACGAGATCTTGATATACCAAAATCGTCAGTAGAATTACTTGGTTCTCGATTAAAGGAGAAGAATATATCAGGCCTGGAAACACCTTCATATATAGAAACAGAAAAAAATGGACTATTAAAGAAATTTGCAATGAATGAGTAGCTTATTTTCTGCATCGGTGTAAAATGTTCAATTGAAGCTATGTCATTTAAATACGTTTCAGAGGAATGGATGTTGTTAATGGACAGCTCGAAGAGCAGTCTGAAACGTGAGCTATTGAACAATGGCAATAAATTAGCATCCATTTCTATTGGTCACTCCATAACACTGAAAGAAACCAATGAATATATGGCTTCATGTCTCCGCGAGATAAGGTAGTGATCATTTCTGGACTCTGTGTGGCGATCTGAAGGTAATATCGTTTTTGTTGGATCAACAAGCAGGGTATTCAAAACACCAATGCTGCATGTGTCCGTGGGATAGCCGTTCGAGGAACGAACATAGGGAGAGAAAAAGTATGGCTTACCAGCGTCCTGTTCCTAGTTAGCGTCAAGAATATCAAGCATGAATTTGTTCTTGAATCCAAGATAATTTTATTACACACACTGCACATGAAGTTGGGTGTAATGAAGTGGTGTGTAAAGACCACTAGAGGTCCGGTTTCTCAGACCCCAGCTGTACTCACAACAGCAACAGGGCGCGTCCCCGGGTGGCGGATAGGGGAACGGTCGGTGGTTTGCATTGCATTCCTCCCGGCTAGGTCCGGACCGGACCCGCGGGGCATTTGTGAGGTCGTCAGGACTCCAGCGACCTGACGTACTTCATAGATCGTGCTGCGCTCACTTCAGCAGCCAAACGCGTACCCTCGGTGGCGTAGTGGGGAATTGGTCGGTGGATCTGCTAGTCAGTCCTCCCTTCCAAGTCAGATGGACTCGCGGACTGTAAGTTGGGTCAACAGGGGGAAGATGAGCGACCTATTGTCAAAACTTACATATCCTGGCCCACAGCAGCATCGGCGGCCGCCGTGGCGTAGTGGAAGGAGACTGGGATCAGAAGCTCCTTTCTCTTGGTTCAGTGAACCCGAGGACCATCTGTGGGGGCACCATGGGCGATGGGCACCCGGGATGCCTACATTGCTCAGTGGGCTGGACTCACAACAGCGGCACGACTAGGCCTAGTTTTGCGAACGGGCTGGTTGGGACAATACCGGGCGTAATGCTGGGAATTACCACCAGGTCAGTAAGCTCGGAAAAGGAAGAAGCTCAGTTTTTTGGGTGTGGGATTAGCGCCCAATCCGTGACCGAGTGACCCAAGGATAATCTGTGAAGTCGTCAGGAGTTGAACGACCTGACGTACTAATGCTCAGGCTGGACCCACTTCAGCAACAAAACACGTCCCCAGGTGGTGCACTGGGGGAAAGTCGGTGGATCTGCTAAACAGTTCTCCCGGCTAAGTCCAAGAGACTCGTGAACCATTAGTGAGGTCGGCAGAAGTTGCGCCCTGTCATACTAATGCTCATCTGTTGGAGCTTGCGAGCTCCATGCTGGCCCACAACTGGAATAGGGCACGATTAGGACCAGTGCAGATGGGAGCAACTGTGCTGGTCCCCAGCTAAGAATACGGGCTCGCGGACTAATTGTGGGGTCACCAGGAGATGAACACCTGGATGAACTAAAGTCTAACACTGTGGGGCTTGAGGATTCAAGCCCTAGCCGGTCTCACAACGGCTGCAGGATGCGTCCCTGGAGGTAGAACAGGGGAATGGTCGGTGGATCTGCGACAGCAGTGCTCCCGGCTAGGCTCGAGGAGCCCGTGGACCTACTATGAGGTCGTCAGGAATGAGCGACATGACGTACTATGTAGCTCAGCAATTCTCTGTAGTTGCGACTCCAACAACGTCTCCCTGAGGTGTTGGTTTTATTGCCGAGAACTTTGAACGTGGGCGCGATAGTTAAGGGAGGACAAGTATTTGGGACTTGACTTGGGAGTATGGTCTCTGACCGAGGTATCACACGGGGTGGAGGCATGGGTCCAGTATGTAAAGGCCATCGATAAGATCGGTATTTACTTGAACTTCATCATCACTAAATTCCCTGCATTCACAAGAGAAGCTGAAAGTTGGTATTTTTGATGATCCTCAAATAAGAATTCTTATGAAAGACGAAGTATTCTTAAAAATCATGAACTCCATAGAAAAGAATCCTCGGCCTGCATTTTGTTATGTTTGCAAGTAAGGTTCTTGGCAACTTCAAGGCCGAAAATTATGGAACCCTAGTTGAAACTTTGCTTTCAACACACACAATTAAGAGTGTAAAACTACATTTTCTGCATAGTCACATGAACACATTTCCCTCAAATCTTGGTGATGTAAGCGAAGAGCAGGGCGAACGCTTCCAATACGATATTAAGACCATGGGACACAGACATCAAAACAATGAAACGTTCACACAATTTCTGACTACTGTTGGTGTTTGCAGCGTGATATCCGTGATCACAGTAACTCCAGAAAATCAATGTAGTGAAAATGTCTTAGTAACTAAGGATTTCTGGACTGACTGTGCTCTGTAATATTTAGTTGTGTTTTATTGTTACACGAATAACTTTTTTATCAGCTAAGGCTTTTAGGATGCAGCTTTAAATTCAGAAAGTTAGATTTTTTCTTATTATTGTAAATGTGATTTTTGAAACGTTGTGACATGATAGAGTGTTTATAGAATAGAATATGGAATTTATTGCCTTTTTTTTTCAGAATAAAGAAAATACATATGCATTTACATTGCGCACGGGCCTGCTTGGCCGTACGTGCATTATTTTTCCATGAATAAAAAAATAAAACTAATAATATAAACAAATACCTACAAATACACCTGTATCAAACAACAATAACAGGCTACATATAAGTAAAATCTATGTCTGCACTAAATCGTTTATAAGTAGATATTTGAAATCAGTAAATTCTAATTGGGTAATATCAGTTAAAATATCTAACTCAGCAGAAAACAAATTCGTATGTAGACCAGTGTAAATTATTTTTTATGATTTTATGCCCTTAAACATGTCGTTATGAGTTCTGCGCTTTCGTCAAGGTACTCGCCTATAAAATTAGGATATTCAATAAACAAATCATACACAAAATACATTCCTATGAATCTCATGTTCTGACAATTCACAATGTTTGTCAAACAATTGTAGTCTGTGCCTTATAACAAGTTTCGCAACTTCCCAGCAACGACAATGGTAAATACTACCTGTTATCTGTTAAATATTACATGATTTTGTCTGAAATTTGTAGTGAAATGCATAACTGATTCGGTAAATCAACAGAACTCTCGTCATAATTCGAGTTTAATGCAGCACAGTTATAACAATCGCCCAAAGAAGAAGACGGCGAAGTGTAAAATTTGACAATAGCGCTGGCCAAGACACAATTTTTGCTCGTCTAATCAAATGTTCTCTAAAGTCAACGGTTAGTTGTATTTGTACTCGCGCATCAATACTGAGACTACATCGTTTTGCTGCACTAGTTATGCATTATGCAGCAGGTCCTAACGAACACGTAATGAATAAATTCCAACAATTAAACTCGCTGATGTAAGCTGGGACAGAATTACAGATCCCAAGCACACGAATATCAACATTTTCAGTCCAGATGCTGACGGAAAACCATTATTGATGATTTCGAAAATAAATTGTATTTGAATTTTCATGGTCCTATATTTGTGTTGTTAAAATACCCGTCACCGTTTCTAATAGGTGTCATCTAGGAGTAACACATTTTTGGAGAATCTGTAGGACGAGGAAACTACTGCGAAAATTACACATGAGGTCTAAAATCTCTCGGTGAAAATATCTGAATTTTGTGAATGTGTTACCACGTACACAAGAGCTCTATTTTTGATTAAATATCTCGATCACGTTATCCTTTATCTACAGTATTCTTACAACACGCCCTCTATGAACAACGTGTAGAGGTATAAGATTTTCCGTTTCTCGAAGTTGTCTAAGTACTGTAACAAATATTGTGAAGTGCGAATATATTCTGTTAAGGTACCATTGCTCCTAGTTGCGACGAGATTCTTTTTGAATTGCAGCAAATGCTCTGAGATGTTAAAAGATTCCGGGGTATCAGGCCGTGGTCTATAGCTGCATTTCTTCCAGACGTTTCTACCTCTACTGTGGAGGACATATTCAGTTGCGAGTGATTGTAGGTGATATTACCTTGTCGCAAACTCAGCTGTGAATGTTTACGACAAGATAATATCACCTAGAAGCACTCGCCACTCTGCAGTTGAGGGAGAAACGCCTGGAAGAAATACCAGCTGAAGACCACGGTCATATAGCCCGGAATATTTTAACATTATGATTACCGGCCGGGAAAGCTTGCATTCCACAAATGTTCTGAGATGTTAATCTCTCCTGTTGAGACATCGTGCTCCAACTCTAACTTTGGATTGCAGCAAATATACTGAGGTGTGACTATCACCTGTTAAGGTACCGTTACTCTTAGATGCAATTAATCTCCCCTAGCCTCGCCCTAACACATTATAATATCCGTTAGTTCAAAGAACTCAAAATCTACGTATATTGATATCTTCACAAAAACAAACTGAATTACTGGTATGACAAATTGAAGGGATACAACGCAGAATAATAAGTCACTAGACTTGGTCAAGTGGCATAGAGCAAATATCTACTAATGAGCGGAATTAATAAACAACGTTTTTAGGGGAAAATTGTTTTACGCGTGAAAACATATACTCATAATGGCGTATATCTGTTGTTTAAGAAAATTTGTTGGTGCGATATTATTAAGAATCTTAACTAAAGAGAATAATTGTCGTGTACGAACAACTAGGTCTACATTATGTAAGCTGATAAACTTAAAGTGCTAAAATAAATAGAATGATACAAGAAGATTAAGGCGAGATAAAAATAGTTTATCTATGGGGCATGAATTTAAAATATAAAAAAAATCAGGAATACATTTCTATCATGATTTTGAAGACGTACATAGGTCTATTACGTGTATTTTATTAAAGTATGACTTAAAATTAAAATATAAAATTATGGAATATTCACCTGAAAGGTCTGTCTCCTCAACTTAATTAATTATTTGACTGTAGCACTTTCGGGACTTGTCCCATCACCGGCTGGATTCAAAACTGGTGTTTCACTGAAGATCTCGTAGAGGGGGTTACATGTATTGGGTTCGTATTCGTTTATCAGATTGTCGTGTTGTTAGCAGCTGCTTTCACTATTTCCATCTCATCGAGTACGTTTATTTCACTGGATTATGTTCTCTGTGCATTACTGTTAGGGTGTTTTCAATATTTAACATGCGATGTCTTTCATGGATAACGTGTTTTGCATCGCTTGATTTTCCTTCTGCGTGAATCAAGTCTCGAAAATATTCTTTAAATCTGATGTTAAACCTCCTGTTTGTTCTTCCTATATAAAATTTGTTGCAGTCCTTACATGTTTATTTATACACTCCTTTAGTGTTGAAAATGTTATTTTCTTCAATGTTATTGTTTATTATATTGTCTAATTTGTTATTAGTTCTGTATGCTATTTTTACGTTTTTATCGGCTTTCTTTAGTGTATTGGCTAATATTGTCGTTTCGTTTCCTCTGTATGTAAGTGTTATCCACGTGTTCTTATTGTTGTCAGATTATGTTTCTAGTTTAGATATGTTGGTTATATTCTTCTTTCTTTTTTGTTTATTGACGAGTTTATCTATGATTTCTTCATTATAGCCATTGGTGTGTGCCATATATTTGATATAGTTGAGTTCTTGGATATAATTGTCTTTGCTTAATGGGAGTTTCAACATTCTACTGATTAAGCTATTAAAACTACTACTTTTCTGTTGAAAAGGGTGTGTAGAATTTTTGTTTATGGCCAAGCATTGTTTGTAGGTTTCCGTAGATACCGAGTTCTAGTTTATTGTTATGTAGATTTTTGGTTATAGAAAATCTAAGTAAATTATGCTATTATTCACTTCTATTTCTTCGGTAAAAGTAATTTTTTCATGCATGTTACTTAAGTCTTGTAATATTTCCATTTCAATTATCGGAAAGATAGTCAACGCGTCTTTAAATATGTTAACAAATTATGAAACAAGAACTCAAAAGTCAAGAAACAACCACTAAAAATCAACAACAAATTATTAACCAGGAACAATGAAATTGCGAAAGCCTTTGCAATACATTTCTCCAATCAACGGAAAAGAACAAAGTACATAAAGAAACACTTCAATAACAAAAAAACAGATAAAAATGATCAACACTGAACAAACTAATACAATCTAGTCACCAACTAATGACATTTTTACAAAACCTTTTACAAAACATGAACCACATATGGCAATAAATCAGATACAAAACAAACAACGCCTGGTGATTATAATATCCGTGCAGAATTTCTTAAATACATGGGAAAAATGCCAGATCAACTCTATTAGAACTATATATTGTATCATGGAACAATCCACCGTTCCCACCAAATGGAAGAAAAGCTATAATTATTCCCATACCTAAAAAAGACAAAGATCCAACAAACATCGAAAGTTATAGGCCAATCTCTCTCACAAGCATTATGTCGAAAACAATGGAAGGAATGATAAATAACCGATTAAAATGGTACATCGAAGCTCAAAATATATTAGTATTTGAACAAGCTGGATTTAGACAAAATCGTTCAACAAATCAACAATTTGTAAGTTTAAGTCAACATATCAAAGACAGTCTAGATAAAGGTGAAATATCAACAGCAGTGTCATAGTTCTTAAAAATGCATTTGACTCCATTTGGAAAGAAAAACTCATTTTCAAACTAGCTAAATATGGAATAAGGGAATATATGCTGAGGTGGCTTCAAGACTTCATAAGACAACGACATTGCACAGTGAAGTATGGAGAACAAACTTCAAAATTCAAACAACTGAGAACTGGTGTCCCACAAGGAGTTGTCCTGAGCAGTACTTTATTCAATCTATTTCTCAACAACATCATATGTGCCTTAAAAACATAAGAGGAGTTAATGCTCTTATGTACGCAGATGATCTTGTCATCTGGACGTCTGCAAAAAAAATCTCCACTAACAAATAGACTCAACGAAGCATTACATTCCATAGGACAATGGGCAGAATATAATGCAATGACACTCAACCTTAGTAAAACAACTTACCAAGTATTTTCATTGTGTCATCAATCCCCAAAATTTAATCTCTTACTGAAAAATCAACCAATTTTACAATCTCATGATTCTAAATACCTTGGTGTAATTTTTGATAACAAATTAACCTGGAAAAAACAAATAGCATAATCACAAAATCTCAAAAACGCCTTCCTGTACTTAAACGTCTAGCTGGAAGCACTTGGGGTAGTGCGACTTCAACGGTGAACATTACCTATAAAATGTACATTAAACCAATGATGCTCTACTGTTGTGAACCACTCATCACAGCTTCTTCTCAGCAGCTTATGAAACTACAAAATAAAATCCTTCGGCTCATTACTGGTGCAATCAAGACGACTCCAATAGACGCGTTGCTGCTTTTTACACAGAACCTAGACATCAAAACAGAAATTGAGATGGCTTCCACGATCCTCTATGAAAAACTGATCAAACGCCCCATTTGTTAATTACAGGTCCAATTATCATAACAATGATAGAAAATTGAAAACGCAACAAGGCTTTCTGCAACATGCTATGGAGCTACGAAGTAAATATCGCATACAAAATAACCCAGAAAAACTACCTGTACAAGATAACCCTCTAAATCTCTACATCCCTACGCACGGTGTAGACCCCTTAGAAGAAGGACTGATTAAAGGAAACACCAATCCTGAAATACTAAGATTATGTGCCTTGGAAACAATAGAAACAAAATACCCCTGTTATAAATGATTATATATATATATATATATATATATATATATATATATATACAGATGGCTCTAAGCTCGATCACAATGGCCGTGTGGGAGGTGGAATCCTTTGATCACTCTTCTCTTTATACACTCCACTTGGACCAAATAAAACGGCTTTTGACGGAGAAATAAAGGCAATTCATACTGCACTTTCACAAATCATACGCCGCCAACAAATCAATGACCATATCGTCATTCTGTTTGATTCCAAAGCTGCCATACAAGCAATAACATCATTCAAATCAGCTCAATGGAAGGAAGAAGTAGAATGCAATAAACTACTCACTGACCTTTATCAAAAACATAAGACAGTAGTATTACAATGGATACCATCTCACTGCGGAATCAGTGTAAATTAAATAGCCGATATATGGCAAAACGAGGAGCAATGTGTTTACAGCAACCTAATTTAAATTCATATTATCGCTCAGCAATAAACTGTAACAAACAAATGATAAAAAAAAACATTCTCAACCAATCTTAAGATCCGAATTCAAGAAAAAAGTGGAAAAACACCATCCACACTACACCAGATACACCTCCAAAGGAAGCTGTAGCATATGTTCGACTAAACACAGGACATGGTTGTCTTGCAGCTCCACGAACACCTACATGGACAGAAACCACCTGCTACAGTTCAGGCACTTCACTCTGTTACGCTGAAGGGTAGATACTGGGAAGCAAGAGCCAAACTTTCTGTTTTGCTATAATGTTCTATTGTTTTAATTTATTGTATATATTATTGTTTACTCATAATTATGGACAATGACTTCTGTCAAGTCCTCTGCATTTGTATAAATATTTCCATTTCTTTTCTGTTTTCATTGTCGTACATTACTAGTACGTCATCGACATATCGTATTATTAGCTTTATGTTGAATTTGCGTATTAGTTCCTCAAAATGTTTATTTTCCAGTTCTTGTAGGAAGATTTCGGCCATTATTCCGGATGTAGGACTCCCCATCGGGATCCCGTCTTCTTGAATATAGAGTTCATTGTGAAACTGGAAGTAATTTTGTTTTATTATTGTTGTTGTTATTAATTTATTTAACTAATTGATATTGTTTTCTTCAAGTTTACTGTCTGTTAGTTTTTGTTTTATTATGTTTCCTGTTTCGTTTATTGGGATATTTGTGTAGAGGTTTTTTATGTCGAATGCCGTCATTTACTGTTCCTATTTATTTCTAAATCAACTTTTATAAGATTCATGATTGTGCAGCCAGTCAGGCTAAAATTAAACACAAAAAATTCTAACCTCAAAACGACACTTCACAAAACGATCGCTAATATACACTTCAGTAAAAAATGCTTTAAACACAATATAATACCTAACTACGCTAAAATAAAAATAAGAAACAGAAATAATACAGCAACAAAAGTACAAAAACAGGCCGAAATAAATTGGATAAAAAACGAAATCATATTCCTATACATAAAGAAGCAAAACATCAACAACCAGCTATACTACTACTCAAAAGAGGCCGCTATGGTATTCGGAAAATGTTGGGCAATCGTGGAAAATCAAATTCACGAAAACATTAATAATAATATGTACAATTGTTTTATATAAAAACAATGAACAAGAAGCTAACTAAATTAGAGGTCATGCAACACAACACAAATCTAAAACATAACAACAAATCACACAATTTTGAGGACAAAAGAATTACAAACTTTACAAAAATAAAATTCAATATACAGGAAACAGACTTACTAGAAAAGGGATACAAATTAAATTTTCCTACACACATTGTAAAAAGAACAAAACAAAATTAATTACTGAAAGTGAAATCGCAATAAATAAACTTAACATTAATAACAAAAATCATATTAGATATGAAGCAGCTAAAGTCATATAAGAAACTCCACCAACGATAAACCTTTAAAGATAAACAATCTCTTAAGAACATCTCTAAAATAAAAACAAAATTTAGGAGCAATAATATAATACACACAAAAGCCCACAAGGGCAATACAATAGTCATTATGGAAAAGGAACAATTCATCAATAAAACCAAACTATTTATAAAAGAAAACAATTTCAAAAAAAATGAAAAAGACCCTACAGGAAAGTATAAGAGACAAATAAACGAAGCACTAAAATGGTGCCCTCTAATCACCAACACAATCAATAACGAACATAATAAATACAAAAACGCCAAATGGATAAATAATACTCCCTCGCCACCAGCAATGAAAGCCCTTCCCAAAAATCCATAAAGACAACATTCCCATAAGACCAGTTGTTAATTGCACAAATGCTTATAACTATAAAATTTCCAAATTAGTAGCTCAGAAAATGAAAAATGATGTGAAACTAGAAAATCGTTATACAATTATGAACTCATTTGAACTAGCAGACAAACTACATCATTTAGAAATCAGTAGGAACAGTAAATGACGTCATTCGACATAAAAAACCTCTACACAAATGTCACGATAAACGAAACAGAAAACATAATAAAACAAAAACTAACAGACAGTAAACTTGAAGAAAATAATATCAATCAGTTAAATAAATTAATAACAACAACAATAATAAAACAAAATTACTTCCAGTTTCACAATGAACTCTATATTCAAGAAGACGGTATCCCGATGGGGAGTCCTACATCCGGAATAATGGCCGAAATCTTCCTACAAGAACTGGAAAATAAACATTTTGAGGAACTAATACGCAAATTCAACATAAAGCTAATAATGCGATATGTCGATGACGTTCTAGTAATATACAATGAAAAGAGAAAAGAAATGGAAATATTACAAGACTTAAATAACATGCATGAAAAAATCACTTTCACCGAAGCAATAGAAGTTAATAACAGCATAAACTACTGAAGTATTTCTATAACCAAAAATCTACACAACACTAAACTATAAATCGGTATCTACCGGAAACCTACAAACAAAGCTCTGGGCATAAAGAAAAAATCTACACACCCTTTTCAACAGAAAATTAGTAGATTTAATAGCTTAATCAGTAGAATGTTGAAATTCCCATTAAACAAAGACAATTATATCCAAGAACTCAACTATATCAAATATATGGCAAAAACTAATGGCTATAATGAAGAAATCATAGACAAAGTGGTAAATAAACAAAAAAGGAAGAAGAATATAACCAACATAACTAAACTAGAAAAAATCTGACAACAACAAGAACACGTGGATAACACTTGCATATACAGGAAACGAAACGACAGAATTAGCCAATACACTAAAGGAAGCCGATAAAAACGTAAAAATAGCATACAGAATTTATAACAAATTAAACAACATAATAAACAATAACATTGAAGAAAATAACAATTTCAACAGCAAAGGAGTATATAAACTGACATGTAAGGACTGCAACAAATTGTATATAGGAAGAACAAACAGGAGTATTAACATCAGATTTAAAGAACATTTTCGAGAATTCATTCACGCAGAAGGAAAATCAAGCTATGCAAAACACGTTATCTATGAAGGACATCACATGTTAAAAATTGAGAGCACCCTAACAGTAATGTACAGAGAAAATAATCCAGTGAACATAAACGTACTCGAAGAGATGCAAATCATGAAAGCAGCAGCTCACAACAACGACAATCTGATAAACGAAAACGAACCCAATACATGTAAACCCCTCTACCAGACCTTCAGTGAAACACCAGTTTTGAATCCAGCCGATGATGGGACAAGTCCCGAAAGCGCTACAATTAAATAATTAATTAAGTTGAGGAGACGGACCTTTCACAAGAATATTCCATAATTTTATATTTTAATTTTGAATAATACCTCAGCGGAACACATCATGAATCTTATAAAAGTTGAAAGTATGTTATCCTGTCAAAAATTTTCCAGAAATTAGAAACCTAAACTGTTAATGCCGATAGTAAAAGTTTGTCAGCTAAAATGGATTATTTTAAAATATGCTTTATGGAAACAAGATTGATAAAATACCAAACATAAAAATAGTAGAATATTTGGAAGGAGATGGAGGCATAATTGATGGATTACAGAATTAAGAGCTGGTATGGCTACACAATTAGGGCCGACAACTCAAGATAGCCAGAGACGATCTTAGAGTCGATACACAAGTAGAAAGAGATTGGGATGATGTAAGCACCATTGAAAAAAAAAATGTGTTTTGGAAGTCGTAAAAGCAAGGAAATTACTCGAAAGAAGTGTCCGTACGAGACAGAACGAAATTGGAAATTGTGAGAAAAAATCAGCGCCAATTATTACAATACGTAAAATAATTAAAAATAACAATAATAATAAATCTGGAATTAATAATAATTATAGTGAACGTAAAGGTTGTGTAAGGTTCCTACTTCGAATAATGAAAAAATATTTTACTAGAACTTAAAATGTTGCATATTTCTTCAATAAATTGAAAAGAAATACTGTGAATCTATAAACACAACAATAATATTGTGAAGTAATAAATTTATATGTTTAGTTATTTAATTAACAGAGTGCTGCTGTGATGGTGAGGAAGCAATCATTACCGCCACTGTATTGCAAAGGTGAGGGGGCGGGAGATTGTTCCACGGAGGGAAGCTCTAGTTATTTTTATGAGTCTCTAGGGAGAAACGACTCTCTTGAAATCCCTACTCCAGATAGCCTCATCGTAGACCACTACTATACCACCAGACATTGCTTGTTTCTGCATGGCTACACAGACCAGTATCCTCTTCTTATGCGATTGGCTTGATACTGACAACGATCAGTAGCTTTATTTCCTGTGTAGGGGAGGGGAGCACTAAGGCAATTCTATCGGGGGAAACAAAAGTCTATTCGGAGTTGATCGTGGTTTTCACTGCTACAACAACACCAATTACATACCTCTCATATTACCGTTACATCGTTAACCTTAACAACTTTGATTTCCCCTCGCAATAAAATTACAATAGACAACACACAACGGTAACAGCGCATCAACATAGAACTAGCTAATGGGGCCATCCATCATCATCAGTCATACACCCAACACGATAATAAAATAATCTTGTAAAATGACAAGACACGTTCCTAAGGATAATAGTAGAATAGGTGTTACCTGGTGGTGGAAGAGGAAGAGGATGGCTAAATGTGATAGTGTTTGAATCAGCATCAGAGACAAAGGAATGACTGATGATTGCGATTAGAATAACTGGGCAAAGACAGAAATGAATCTTTGTGATATATATATATATATATATATATATATATATATATATATATATATATATATGTGTGTGTGTGTGTGTGTGTGTGTGTGTGTGTGTGTGTGTGTGTGTGAGTGTTACATTGTAGATTTTCGCGGATATAAGAATGATTAAGAGAACTATTAATCATATATATAATGTATCCTTCATGTTCTTTCTTAGCTCTAGCGGTGGTTTAGCGTCCTTCACAATCCTTCTTGACTCATGTATCTTCATGATATTCTTTTTACATTCCCCAATAATTTTCACATTACTGGGGTCAGTCCCTATTTCTTGAAGTCGCCCGTTTCTTCGACTAACTGTTCTTTTACTTCCGAGCATCACACTCTGTAATATATTTTAGCCATTACATTTTAATTCATTCTGTAAACGTCCTAGCCAAATCAATATAAACGATTTTATAAATTTTACAATATCATATCCTTTACAAATATAATTAATTTGTTGACTATATTATTCCCCATGTCCCACATTCGCTTATTGGTCTATATATATATATATATATATATAGTTTTTTTTTCTCTCAAATACCTCAATTCAGTTTCATCGTCCGTGCTTAACGCTCATGTTTCAGCTGGGAATGTTACTACGGGTCTGATCAGAGTTTTACAGAATTTCAGCTTAGTTTCATTGGGCAAAATGGATGATTCAAACAAATAAATATCTTGACAATTATTAAGATTCTTAGTAGATGTTGAATTCAAATACTACTCAAACCAGGTTTCAAAATTCATTGTTAAAACATTGTAATTTTGCAGTTATTAGTTAGACAATATTTTGAACTGTTTACCTCTTATTTAGGCACTTTCACATTTCGCATGCTTTTCGTTCAGTACGGAGTCATGATCCAGAAGTAGAGGAAGGATTTTTCACATAATATGTGAACAACCAATAATATAGCGGACATCCTCGGATTAGTAACCAGCTCTAATCCAGGTTACGAAGACAAATTTCATAAATAAAAGTAACAGTTAGTCAAGTAAAAAATATGCAAAGAATGACTTTTGCGGGAAAAAATATGGATGTTTACGGGCGAAGCAAGCCGAATACGTAATATATATCTCTCATACGTCCTTTCAATTTTTGATGCGAAAAGAACACCTTCATAAAATCCACCATATTAATATAATAGCAGTTTATATAAGGTCTTGTAGAAAAAGAGATATCCTAGAAAATTCAAATATCTTTCTTAGTAACAATGGTGTTACATATCACACGTAACAATATACATGCGAAGAAACTAGTTTTGTCAGATTCATATTTTTTTCAAAATAAAATAAGAAGACGAACACAAAAAGGAAAAATTGTGTTGCTGTCATTAAACCTCTCCTCCATTATGAAAAGTAATAAACTAATAACGAAAGAAACAATGAACAATGTAAATACACTGCTCAAAACAATCAGAGGAACACTATGAAATATGCAAATATTTATTCATTGAATAAAGGTACAAACATGAAATTAATAAAGTACATTATTTGTGGTTATTTATTTATTTATTTATTGCTCATGTCAGTAAAAACAAATGAATAACGCTGACAATTAAGTTTTCAAATAATTCCGCTATGTAAGCAATTGAATCTTGTGCTTATTTTTCAAAGTTAAACACTCGTTATATAGAGTTAGTATCGTGTATGGCCTCCACGACATTCGATGACAGTTTGGCAACTTTGTGGCTTGCTCCCAATAAGATTCTGGATTTCCTCTTGCGGGATATTCTCCCATTCCTCCTTCAGAGCATCTCCAAGTTGATGCAGAGTTTGTGGAGCTTGATTTCGGTTCCTGACCTTCCTGTCTAGAAGATCCCACAAGTGTTGAATAGGGTTGAGGTCTGGGCTGACCGCTGGCCACTCCATTACCTCAATTTCATTCCTCCTCAGGAAATCCCTGGTGACAGCCGCAGAATGTGCCCTGGCATTATCCTGCACAAACAGAAATCCAGGGCCTACTCCAATGGCAGCAGTACTACATGCTCTTCCAGAACGTGCTCGATATACCGGACAGCATTCAGTCGCTGGGGAACAAGTACAAGGTCCGTACGATTGTTGTACATAACTCCGGCCCACACCATTATGGAACCTCCTCCGAATCTATCAATTTCCTGTACAGCCTCTGCAGAAAATCTTTCTCCTGGCCGTCCCCACACCCTCAATCGACCATCACAACGTGTAAGACGATACCTGGATTCGTCCGAGAAGAGCACAGACTCCCACTGGTTCAGGTTCCAATCACCATGATTTTCAGCATACGTATGTCTTGCTGCCTTACGCCCATTTGTTAAGCGTGGTTTCTTAACGGGCCTTTTTGGACGAACATTCTCTTTCCTTAATCTGTTCCTTATGGTTTGGTCTGAAACCCGGATTCCGGAAGCCATATGAAGGTCATTCTGCAGGTCTTTTGCAGTTTTTGTACGCTGTCGAAGAGCAGAAAGAACAACGTATCTGTCATCCTGGGGGCTTGTTTTAAATTTATGGCCCTGGCCACGTCTTCTACAATACTGATCTGTCTCTCTGTGCCTGTTGCGTAACCTGGACACTACGGAAGGAGAAACCCCAAGCTCTCTAGCCACTTGTCGCAGAGATTGACCTTGTCGTAAAAGATATAGAGCATGATACACTTCAAACTCATTTAAATTCCTCATTTTGTCAGAGACTTCAATAAACAAGGCAATAATCAACATTAATCACTATAGCAACATCAGGAAGCTTACCAAGTGCCAGTGCCTTCCAAAATAAAAAAATGCTCTATATTTGTTAATTGAGGTAATTTCTCTGTATTTAGGCCATGGATCTTTAAAATTTGTATCCAATGATAAAATTAATATATCAGTTTACATATTGTCCAATTTTCAGCATCACAACTTTAAAAAACAATTACTTATTCAATTTATTACAAGTGTTCCTCTAATTTGTTTTGAGCAGTGTATTATGAATTAAGGCATATTAATAACTTATGTTTACGAGAAATAGCGATTGCCTTCTCCATAATAAAAACAAACATATCGACGAAGTAAGAAAATCCGACATGGAAATTTGAGTTCGATAATTAGAAAAATTATTATCAATTTTATTTTCATACTAAACATTTTTTTTTCGTAGCGCTGTAACCTAGAAGATTCTTGACCTATCAGCCGGCTCTGGCCTCGCATTCTTATGTATTAATCACAGATATGGACAATCGCCCAGCTATTATAGAGGTGACATGTTGTCCGCCTCTTGCGTCAGTCGTACAACTGCAGCCGCTACATATTGTAGCTACTCAAATTCCTCACAATGCTGGGTGAGCACTAATCTTATAGTGAGCGAACGTTCACGAGAAAAATTCGCCTTACCAAAACTCTAAATAAAACGAGACCTGCAGTTCTGTACCACGGCATGATGTCATGCACTATCGCGAGGAACCAACCAAATATCTATGCTGAAAACATAATAGATTACAAACAAGAGTACATCGAAATTACGGCGCCAGAATTCACAAATTCATGTAATTTGTTTTATTCAAAATTACTTAGTTACAAACAAAATTAAATTGTGTTACTATATTGCTGGTTAATGACTTCGTCTTAATTTCACTAAATAGGTACTACTTTATGTAATGACACTCTTTAAGAACTACGGTCACTTGCAGACTTAAAATTTCGGACATTTTGAATCCCAATGTGCATACAATCTTACTACAGAGTTCCGTAATCACATACGTACTGAGGATGTAAATCAGTGCTTACAAAGAAAGGTGTGAAAAATCCCTCCCATCCTATCTCTGAAAGCTAAGCTGATAAGGTAAGACATTGCTACAGTTGTGTTGCTTCGTGGTGAATGCATGGGAATAAGGTGTATGTTGGATAAACAACTCCGACTTAAATTGCTCTGAACCAATACGTTTCCTAATATCTTCGTTCCGGATGATGATGATTACTATTATAAATACCATTAACATCATCATCATCATCATCATTATATTATTATTATTATTATTATTATTATTATTATGAGCCTCATGAGATCGATTTTATCGCTCAGACCAGAACTATCCCCAAAGGGCCGCCCATGGTCTAGAATTTAGATTAAGTTTAAGTACTCTCTAGTGCTTCGTTATTAATCACTCATCACATCATAGGAGTAAAATAACTCCGTCCTCAAGGAGCCCCCATCTCAGATGTTTGTTACAAGTCCGCTACTGCTATAAATGCCGTAAGCGACATTGGGAAAAATGATCTTAAAATAGAAATTGCTATGAGTATTATTATTATTATTATTAGTATTATTATTATTATTATTATTATCACTATCATTATTATTATTATTAATAATAATAATAATAATTTGGAGACTAATTTTGGAGACTAATTTTAGAGACTCTCGCATGTTGTATGGAGGAGAGTTTGCATAGGCTGTATAGGTTCACATTATGAGTGATGTGTTTTGTTTGTTACACGTCACATTGTGATGTTTTTACGTGCATGTAAACATGTGCACGATATCTATACATTTCAACTCACGAAATTTCTGTAAGAAACGCATGTTATGACAAACATTCATGATTTAACACGATATGTATACCAGTTTATCTCCAATAAAACTTTGTTGTTGTAGCAAACGTTTCTCTTAGCACTAAAGTAAATAAATATGCAAATACAACTCATTCTGGTTCCCTTGCAAACTTAAAATACGTGAAAATAATTAATAGAGTGTTACTTTACATTTGTTTCTGTCCAACAGTTTCGAATCGCGTACAAATCAAATATCTGTTATAAAATTACATTTTTACACAAATATTATGTAGACACAGCAAATTTGATGGATTCATTCAATATTGTAAATAATAATAATAATAATAATAATAATAATAATAATAATAATAATAATAATAATAATAATAATAATAATAGTTAATAATATCCTCAACTCATACCAAAGTTCGGGTAGAAATAAGATAAAGCACCTATATCTATAGAGGTATATGAGCAATAAGACTGCCAGACGACACCGTCACAGGAGCGGATGAACGAAGTGAAACAAAATGGTTAAGTATGGACAAATAGTGGAATGAAATTTGTGGTAGGGGAATGAGAGAGAAACACTGAGAAAACCTGCACAGGCGCTGTTGCATCCACCACGAAACCCACATCTAGTGACCGAGAGACGATCTCGAGATCCCTGAGTTAAAAATTAAACATCTAACCGTTTGCTCAAAGGAGTCGCTATTCGTACGTTCGATGATTTCATATAAATGTTGACAATAGTTCAAATTTCTAAACCTACAAAAGATAATAATACTGTTCATGCACAGGCCAGCAAATGCCAACACCACACCTAAACGAGAATGGGGAAAAAATTATTCAAGATATCCAGCCCTTGTTCTTTGGATTATCTAATCCCATGGAGCGTTTTATATTCATGAATCCACTAATTAACTTATGCTTTGCCCAGGTTAATTACTCCTGGATGGACAACAAAATAAATTGTGCGAGATTCCCTTGCCTAGGATAGTGAGGCTCATTCAGCACTGCTTGGCTTTCGGATTCTCTGCTTGCCGGCAGTGCAGTTTCTGATGCCCTATTCTAGTGTGACGATATCCACATTCCATTCCCAACATGACTTGTCAGGCGAACACGTCTTGCCGCCGAATGGTTACACGAATCACAACCCCACATTTATAACCACGAAGGAATCAGCTGTCTCGTGGGCTTTAGAATGCAGCACACTGGACGGTGCCCGTCACCGTCGCCACTATGTACGTATTTTTAATTGTAGGAAAACTTTACAAACTCTCCCATATTTTAATGGCAAAGGTACATTACAGAACAAACTTAGAGAAATCTTTAAAACGTAACATGCATATCACCTATATTTTTTAACATTGCATTTTTAATAATTTATTTATAGTAAGTTCTAATTTAAAACCTTCCCGTACCTTAGGTGGAATAGGGTTAAATATTAGGAGAATCGATAACAGTAATAATAAAATATTAGAACAGAACAAGTTGGTTCAGACGGTCTCGGTTTACACACACATTCATGTGATCTCGAATTCTAGAAGGAAAATAACGTAGAATTAAAAGCAAAAAAAAAATTAATTTAACGATTTCAGATTGAATTCTTACATGCTTGGAATGCCAATAAACACATTGTTCTCTGAATTGGGTTTTTACTATAAAAATGAACATAAAAAAGAGAAAAAAATATCCAAAAATATAAGCCGTTGTATCTGACACAGCGGGCGCGGGTTCCATGCGCGATCGGAACATGCTTACTGGGTGAGGCTTCTTTTTAGGGATTATCTTCACCTATAAGACAGATGTCATGAAATGAAGCTTATAGCAGGGTAGCTAAACCCATTAATAACCCAAACGTGAAACCATCCGAATGTGAGATTATCCTCATCCTACTGTTAACCAAACTCAAAGAAAGACCTTCACTTCTGTGAAGGTCGATCCTAGAGTTTCTTACACTCAAGCCCTACAGACTGGCACTGATTCCAGAGCATCAAAAGAGAATATCACCACTAAAGCAAAGGGCCAACAATCGCCAAAAGGTAATTGAAGTGTACATGGAGAGGAAATACATCGGGATATTCAGCCCTTGTTGGCTGAACTGTGTAGTCCCATGGAGCGTTTTCTCTTCATGAACCGACTGGTTAACCTGTGTTTCGCAGATAAACCAATCAGGAGAGACCATCTACACAATACTGCGAGGTTTACTCGCTTGGAAGAGTATGGCTCACTCTACGCCGTCCGGCTTTTGGACTCTCTGCTTGCCGGCGGCGTAGTTTATGATGCCCTTTTCTAGTGTAATGGCTTCCACTATTATTCCAACCTAAACCTGTTAGGTATAACATATTGTCACCTAAGGCTGAGGTAATATAATCCACAACTCCTACTTGATGCCACAAAGGAATTTGCTGCCAAGAAATACCCCATGGGTAACATAACAGTATGCAGCATACTGGACTCTGCAAGTCACCGTCAACAAACCAGAACCAGAATGTCAACGTCAAAATAGTCCGCATTAACCAACTGACAAACATAATCATTAATATCATATTCGCATTTTTTAAAATTAATGTATAAGTGAATAGTATGTCTTATCTTCAAATGATCGTATTTTGTCCATTGTCGCCTGGGATTGAGCTTATCACTCAACCTGGAGACATTCAGTGGTCAAAAATGTCTGTGTGCGATCCAAAATTACAAGCCATCTGCCAATAAGTATTGTCCATGTAAGGCCTGGGTGCCACGGAGCAAGGAAGCGTATCTACCCAGAGATACGTCAAACAAAGATAGAGACGGAGAGAACTATAAATACATTATTTAATTAAACATCCGATATTAAGTTAACAATAACACTAGTCAGTAAAGATTTCACAATATTAAAAATGACAACAAATGTTAGACCCTATATAACTCGTGGTTGCTGATGACCACTGTGACATTGAAAAAGTTTGATTAGTCTCATTTTTTGAGAATCGTGTATATTTTTGCGGTCACTCTAATAAAATGTTAAACTATTGATAATCAGTTCAACATTATAACATTGTTAATACGTAGCTTACAAAAATTGCACATCACAAATAATTGTAGTATATAGATTTACCTAATACCTCAAATGATCGTGTTATCTCGGAGTTGGCGCCGACATTTAGTCTATCATTCATCCGGAGACATCCTAAATAGCTTATATGATCAAAAATGTATATGATACATTTGAACATCCTCTAACGACAGTGTCACTGGATGTCTCGGGTGACGTGGGACAAGTAAAAATCCTATAACATAGAACATGCAGTTGAACTGAGTTATAGGCCTATATATGTCAATGTGAAGAATAAATGATACTTATAACTCAGAATTACTCACAAATCGGAATAATTTCATAAGTTATGCATACTAGATGTATGTAAATATTTTAGTAATGACAAATATACGTTTAATTATTTATACTGAAATACTAAAACAGGTACTAGACTTATGCATAGTTTCGCACAAACTGGATGTTTTCTTCTTCTTCTTCTTCTTCTTCTTCGGCTTTCCCCCACTAACAGGTTTGCCGTCTTCAGTTTCCATTTATCTCTATCTTCCAAATTCCTATCATCCATTATGGTTCAGACGTATGTTTTCCATTTCCATCTTGGTCTGCCACGTTTATTTCTTCCAGGGGTGCCCATTGATATATATTTTTTGGCCAACTTTCATTTTCCATTCTTTGTACATGACCATAAAATTTAAGCGTTTGATTTTCAATCCTCTTAACAACAGATGTGGTGATATTCATTTCTGTCCAATTGAATTCATTTCTTATTTTATCCTGTCTTGATTTTTGTAGGCTTCTTCTAAAATAATCAAATTCAACTGTTTTAATTTTATTCCTTAGTAATTCCGTCAAAGACCTAGTTTCAATTCCATATGACAGAATATTCTGAATTATGCTCTTATAAATTTTCATTTTATCTTCCTTTGTAATATTTTTGTTCCAAATTATTCCATGTAATATCTTAGTTGCATTTTTTGTCATTGCAATCTGAATTAAAATCCAACAAGAATCACGCATGAACCAACCAATGTTTGTTGTAATATAGAATTTCCAATTAACTTAGAGAAATAAAGTTAATTGGAAAATATGATAAAAATGTAGTAGGCCTACGTAGACCTGTATTTATGGAGGTTCACATATAAACAAGAACATTAAAATGTTGTAAAATTTTGAAAATTGTAGGTACATATCTCCACGAGGTATTCGCAATTCCTGAACTTGTACCTACGTATTTCAGATTTTGTTCTATATAGAATACCGTCCACGTCTCTTATAAATATTATTTTCCGTTCATGCGAATGAATTTTCCTTTTTCTATTCTCAATTGTAACTGAAGGAACCACTATATTGTGATGTTGAGTGATTCCGGGTTCTGTGGCCGTGGTCCATAGTTGGTGTTGATACCAGACGTTTCGCCCTCAACTGCGGAGGGCATCTTCAGTGGCGAGTGCTTCTAGGCGTGTTTCCTGGTCGGAAGCTCTAAGCTCTCTAAGTAGAGCTTCCGACCAGGAAACACGCCTAGAAGCACTCGCCACTGAAGATGCCCTCCGCAGTTGAGGGCGAAACGTCTGGTATCAACACCAACTATGGACCACGGCCACAGAACCCGGAATCACTCAACATCATGATTACCGGCCGTGTGAAAGCCTGCATTCAACTACCGAACCACTATATTATTCCCATTATATAGCATAGACCATAGCTGTGAGTTTTTTTTTTTTTTATTTCTCACTTGTTCCGATTAAAGTAAACCTTGCGTTCAAAATATTTCCACTTATCAGGATATTTTTATCACGTATTGTTACTTACATAATTGTTCCCACGGAAGTGATTATCGTATTTGAATCAAATATATCTGTCTTTAACATCATTTATCTTTGAAACATATCCGACACTCTCCTGACCCACATATCCCCTTTCCTGTCTTTGTAACTGGAGCCTTGCCGCCTGTATTATTCCATGTATTGGTATTACCATCCATTTTAATAACACGATGTTTGTTTGTATCCCTTGGGTTTGAAAGACTCTGGTATATTTTATTAAATTTCGTACATAAAACTGCGAAATGCGTATAAATGTATAAGTAAGATTAAATTATCTAAATTTTCTATAACATTTAACCGGAACTTACGAACATTTATGTATAAATCCGAATTAAGGAGAAATGAGTTAAGTATAAAACAGCTTCAACTGGGAATATTTAGGCCTATGTCGAAAGAAAAAGCGCGTAACACAAATCTTTACGCGTTACAAACGTTTGGTTATCACTACGTGTTCATTCGTGCGAAATTATTTACGACAAACCTCTATTATTCGTATTCTAAATAAATAATAGTTTTAAAAAACTAAAAGAACACGCTTTATTAGAAAACTAAAAAATTAAAAATAATTTTAAAATCCAGTAGACCTACGTTTGAGATAAAATAAAGTGGTCAACAAAAAAATCATCTCCAACACATATAGAATAAAATTAGAGTTATCGACAAAAAGAAAATAATTTTACCATCAAAAGCGTGGGGTGCTCTATATCAATTAATATATTTGATAATAAACAGATATTGGTAAAAGTAAGCTCTCTAAGAAAATGTAAAAATCATAAAAATCACCCCACGCTTTTCATGGTAAAATTATTTTCTTTTTGTTGATAACTCTAATTTTATTCTATATGTGTTGGAGATGATTTTTTTGTTGACCACTTTATTTTATCCCAAGCGTACTGGAAATTAAAATTATTTTTCATTTTTTAGTTTTCTAATAAAGCGTGTTCTTTTATTTTTTTAAAACTATTATTTATTTTTTTATTTTATAGTTTTAATATTTTACAGAATAAGATAAGAATGTAAATATATTTAAATTCGATACTATTGTAGTATGAGCTAAAAGTAATACTCTTCTATAAAAAAAACCCTCCGAGCCGGATTTGAACCAGCGACGTATGTATTACTGAAATTATATACCACTAAGAGTTCACTGCTCTACCAACTGAGCTCTTACAACGATTGACTGAAACTCGACAAGTCTGCAACATATTATAACAGTTTTCATTTTTTTGATTTTCGGATGATTCTGGCCAGGATGTTTGAAACAAAATATGAAATTATTGTATTGTTACGAGTCCTCTACACGTATACAACATTTCAAGTCGATCCAATGTTTCTAAGTGGGTGAAAATCGCGTTGAAAGATTTCGTTACATTGATACAAAAACACGTTTTTTGATTTTCTGATGATTATGGCCAGGATTTTAGAAAATAAATATGAAATTATTGTATTGTCACGGGTCCTCTACAAGTATACGAAGTTTCAAGTCGATCCATTGTTTCTAAGTGGATGAAAAGCGAGTTGAAAGATTCCGTTACATTTATACAAAAACATTTTTTTGATTTTCTGACGATTTTGGCCAAGGATTTTAGAAAATAAATATGACATTATTGTATTGTCACGGGTTCTCTACAAGTATTACGAAGTTTCAAGTCGATCCGATGATTCAAAGTGGGTGAATATCGCGTTGAAAAATTCCGTTACATAGATAGATAGATAGATACATAGATAGATAGATAGATAGATAGATAGATAGATAGATAGATAGATAGATAGATAGATAGATAGATAGATAGATAGATAGATAGATAGATAGATAGATAGATAGATAGATATAGATAGATAGATAGATAGATAGATATAGATAGATAGATAGATAGATAGATAGATAGATAGATAGATAGATAGATAGATAGATAGATAGATAGATAGATAGATAGATAGATAGATAGACAGACAGACAGACAGACAGACAGACAGGACAGACAGACAGACAGACAGACAGACAGACAGACAGACAGACAGACAGACAGACAGACAGACAGACAGACAGACAGACAGACAGACAGACAGACAGACAGACAGACAGACAGACAGACAGAACAGAGACAGACAGACAGACAGACAGATAGACAGACAGACAGACAGATAGATAGATAGATAGATAGATAGATAGATAGATAGATAGATAGATAGATAGATAGATAGATAGATAGATAGATAGATAGATAGATAGATAGATAGATAGATAGATAGATAGATAGATAGATAGATAGATAGATAGATAGATAGATAGATAGATAGATAGATAGATAGATAGATAGATAGATAGATAGATAGATAGATAGATAGATAGATAGATAGATAGATAGATAGATAGATAGATAGATAGATAGATAGATAGATAGATAGATAGATAGATAGATAGATAGATAGATAGATAGATAGATAGATAGATAGATAGATAGATAGATAGATAGATAGATAGATAGATAGATAGATAGATAGATAGATAGATAGGTAGATACAGGTCAAGCTAATATAAAGCGTGTAAAAAGAGTTGCAATTTGTTGAATACGAACAATGTCATATGTGTTTAGATTTCTCTAAATATCTCTGTTAAATACAAATTTAATTTAATATTTAAAAGTCATAAAGATAGAATATATTTTACAGTTGAAATTGAAAATGTACCTGCCAATCGCAACCTTACTTTAAATCGCCTTTGGTAACAATAAATTATACTCTGATCCTAATTCCCCGGGGATCCATTGAGTACGCAGGATTGTATTGCGTTATCAGTGCAAACATTTATTAGAGAATCGCCATTTATAAATTTCTGGCGCTGATTCCCAAGCAGCCACTAGCGTTTTGTGATATGAACGTTCTACCTCTTTATTCAACACATTTTTCTACTTTTACGAGATCATTTCTATGTTCGTACCAAAAATCACAACGATCTAAAAATTCATTGAAACAAAGGATCTAAGTATAAAATAAATTAACTACTCTTCTTCTTCTAAGTTATATTGTGTCCTTTGGAGACATTCTAGTCAAGTCCCTTAGCTTTAAATTATACTTGATTGGATTGAAGCTAATTAAAATAATTTAAAATATATTCTGCTTTGTTAATTATGCTCTTAAACAACCAGTTTAAGGCACTATTCCATGGAGCAAAACTACAATACATGTGCTGAATAGAGTCGTAATATAAAAATAATTTTTATCATGGAATTAAGGTCACTATAGGAGAGTTGCGCACCCAGAAATATATTTCGAGTAACTTCAATCAAACGAGAGTCCAGTTTGAGGAAACAAACTAGAAAACTTGACGTTGTCACCCCTACACCACCTATGTAAATGACACATCTGAAAGTGAGATCAGAAGCCTTCTAGAGTTGTCGGATCAGATAGATTAATTAGCTCGTACCTTATCATAGTTATTTTGGATATCATGTCACCCTGTACACGATTTACGTAGTAGATCTCTTTATTGTAATCCAATTTTTCATTGAAACGTACGCAAAATACAACTGCAGAATGATTAATATTATTTATATGCATATAATGTATACTTAAGAACTGCGCGAAGAATTTACAGACTTAATTATAAAGGTTACATTATGTGTTGTATATATTAAAATTAAATTTCTTTGTATTTACGAACGTTAGAATTATTATATTATTAAATTAAGAGTGACATTCTGTTTAAACGAATACTTGTTCATCTAGAAAAACTACAACAAAATAACTATAATAGTAGCTATAATAATAGTAATAATAATAATAATAATAATAATAATAATAATAATAATAATAATAATAATAATATAAAATTTGAGATGTAAGGGAGAATCTAAAAGTACACAATATGGTAGACAACATAAAAATGCACCGGAATATAATAGCTTCAACGTATAGAAAGGATGACAACAAACCGCATCTCAAAATTAGCCTATTTTTCTCAAACATTTTGAATAAATCAAAATTGTAATCCTTACATAATCGAATTGAAGTTTTACCCCCTTAAAATAATTCTACATGAAAAAGGAGCATGGCCTGATTAAGGAAAGTAAAAACAAGAACATATATGACAGCTACAATAGAAGAGATAATTAAAGACCTAAATTTGTACCTAGTTCATGATTATGACAATTACAATAACAAAAGTAATAATAATAATTTTCCGGAAGAAGTAAGATTTAATCCTCAATTTGCATAAATATATAAATCTATGAATGAAATATGACAAAGCGTCACCCCACTGATAATGTCACTCTTAATCATCAAATTCCGATGTTTGCGGGTACAATCCCCATCGGAGCTAATGGAATTTTCAAAGCATAAAAACCCTGAGTAACACAAGCACCGGAGAGTACTATATGTTTCTCGGTGCTGGTCCATAGCCAATATAATGGAGAAGAGTGGGCAGTGTATTGAAACCGAATAGGTAGCCTAAACTCTCTGAAACCACAAATGTTTTTTCTGAGGTATGGGTGAGGGCGAGTATCTGGCACTTAAAGAACGACCTAATGGGCAAAGGTATGATAAGTCTGACAGAAGAATTATTGCTCCTCCAGATTGGGGTTAACAATCCGGCCCATTTAAAACAGACTAGTATTGACAAATCACAAAAAAAATACAACAATGAACTACTCAGAACAAAGGAACTGCGATTGACATCCTGGAATGTGTTAACTTTATATAGAAAAAGAATTTGCCGGGCGAAATGACCAAGTACAGAGTAGATATTGCCTATCTACAAAAATAAATCAACAGGCTCTCCTATAACTGATACAAGGTTTAGACAGTTGAAAGGCGTTATGCATCAATCGACTATGCGCCGTTATATAAGTTGCGAGAAAAATACTTTTCACTTTTTTAAACTCTAGCTAGAGTTATTTGTTTATTTTTGACTTGATAATCACTTATATGATAATATTGTATATACTGTTTTGCACTGTGTGATTAGTAGTGTTTTATTTTAACTGTCAATATTTCAATACTGCTCTTAGACGTAATGAGAATGATATCATAAAAGTTCCGCATCTATCATATAAGCGCCGCAAGAAGACGTTGACTCTGTTGATATTGGTATGATGTATTTTATTGTGTATCATTCAGCCAAGCGTCAAAGTTACGCATATACACTTTTGATGTCAAAAATTTTGTATCATAACAGTAGTAGTGTTTTATGCACAATACACTTATTTTTCATAAGTCTTTATATATTGCATTGTGTTTATAGTATTTCATACATATTACATTATGATATATTGGTGTTAAGTGAATATATTTTCCTAAATCAACTTATTCATATAATTACAGTACATATGAATATAAACATAAAGAAAGTCACGCTGTATAGATTTTGTGAAATTCATTTTCCTTAGAGTAAAAATATCGACAGACGTCCATTAACGTGCACACTAAATTTTAATTTTAACTATAATATGTTTTTGCAAGGCATATTGGGATAATCCTTATTAAATCGGGGAGCTAAAACATTGTAATTTATTATTTTTTTAATTTCATGTATCCCTAAACATATTACATACATTTGAAAATGTATTAATATCGAAATTTAATTGTTATCATTTATAGGTTCATAGTTATGACGATCAAAAATTATTGTAAAAATGACGAATTAAAACGTTTACTAACTAATATTTCTGAAACAGTAAACAGCACAAATTTGTTTCAAACGTATTTACATAGGCGATATCATGTAGTTTAAGGGTGGTAGTTTTATAAATAGAATATTTTTATTTTCGGTGTAAATTTTCTATTTTATGGCGGTATCAAAAAATGAAAACGAACAAAATACAGGATATTATTTACGTAATAAGGATTAATTTCCAGCAATTACCTTTTAGGTGGAATGAATAGTTCAGACAATATATATGTTTTTACACGCTTTAAATTAGCTTGACCTGTATCTATTTATCTATCTATCTATCTACGTAACGGAATTTTTCAACACGATTTTCACCCACTTAAAATCATTGGATCGACTTGAAACTTTGTATACTTGTAGAGGACCCGTGACAATAAAATAATTTCATATTTATTTTTTAAAATCATGGCCATAATCATCAGAAAATCAAATAAAGTGTTTTTGTATCAATGTAAAGGAATCTTTCAACGCGATTTTCACCCACTTAGAAACATTGGATTGACCTGAAACTTTGTATACGTGTAGAGGACCCGTGACAATGCCATAATTTCATATTTATTTCTAAAATACTGGCCAGAATCATCCGAAAATAAAAAAAAAAAGAAAACTGGAATAATAGGTTGCGGACTTGTCGACTTTTTAGCGAATCGTTTTAAGAGCTCAGTTGGTAGAGTAGTGAACTCACGGTATATAATTTCAGTAATCCATACGTCGCTGGTTCAAATCCGGCTGGGAGGGTTTTTTATAGAAGAGTATTACTTTTAGCTCATGCTACATTAGTATCGAATTTAAAGATATTTACATTTTTATCTTATTCTGTAGAATATTAAAACTAAAAAATTAAAAATAAATAATAGTTTTAAAAAAAATAAAGGAAGACGCTTTATTAGAAAACTAAAAAAATTAAAAATAATTTTAATTTGCAATACGCTTGGGATCAAATTAAAGTGGTCAACAAAAAAATCATCTCCAACACATACAGAATAAAACTAGAGTTATCAACAAAAAGAAAATAATTTTACCATCAAAAGCGTGGGTGCTTTTTATGATGTTTACATTTTCTTGTTAGAGAGCTTACGTCTACCAATATATGTTTATTATCAAATATATTAATTGATATAGAGCACCACACGCTTTTGATGGTAAAATTATTTTCTTTTTGTTGATAACTCTAGTTTTATTCTATATGTGTTGGAGATGATTTTTTGTTGACCACTTTAATTTGATCCCAAGCGTATTGCAAATTAAAATTATTTTTAATTTTTTAGTTTTCTAATAAAGCGTGTTCTTTTAGTTTTTTTAAAACTATTATTTATTATTCTATTTTCGTTAAATTTCAGGACGAAGGTCGCGCGCGTAGTTAATGGAAACAACTGACTCCGCTTCATCAGGGACTATTTCAACTGCCATTAAATCTAAAATATTATTATTTCATGTTCTGCTTAATGGGACAGTACCGTTAATTTATAAAAGTGGAGATATTGTAATTCTTACGCAGTAGATGTACATTTATGGAAAATAATTGCTGAAGCGAGAGCAAAGAGCTCTGTTCTTACGTTTTCTGTGAATTATAAAAAAAATTATTTATAAGTAACTAAATAACTCACTGACTCTGTCGAACTTGTAGGTTCAGGGCCGCGCGGACATAAGCACTTCTCTAACCCGAGCTACCTTTTCCAATCATCCCCTGTATAATCTACAACCCTCAAATCGTGCATAATGTTATTCTCACACCTCATTGTTGGTCTTCCAACTGAACGTTTTACCCCCGATTTTCCTACCAGACTTTTCCAAGCACCTCTTTCATTCCCCATACATGCCATGTATCCTGCCCATCGCAGGCTACGGGACTGAACTGTACTTATTTTATCTGGCTTCCAATACACATAATATAGCTCACAACTGTGTACTTTTCTCCATTCGCCTGCCTGTTGATCTCTATTTGATCCCCAAAAATGTTCCTAAAAACTTTATTCTCAAATATTCTTAATCTTCTTTCCTCCCTTAAAACAAATTATTCATTTGTTAAAAAATGTATTACATTTTAAATGTAATATTATAATAAAAGCTCTTACATCATTAATTAAATAAACTGGTATAGATTTTTTTTATGTTATATTTACTAATTTCTATCTTAAAATAACTTTTTATTGTACCCTGAAAACTATGACGAAATAGTGTTGATATAAGATCTCACTTCCAAATAAAACCGAATGTTTTAATACTCGTACCACTTCCTAACAAACGATCATTAGCACGTCTTTCTGAAACATCTGCTTCTCCATCAGCAATTCTCAAGTTCAGATTACTTACTAGACAGTTGATTTAAATTAGCGCGTGTGTTTAGTGCACCTCGGTATTTTAAGTGTCACAGTCAAATTTAAAATATATATTTTTTTAACCAACAAGTTTGCAGATCTACAAATACTAAATGGTTAGTAAGAAGATAAATATAATTTTAATTAAGTTTATAATAGCATATAATAGTTATCAAAAATATTATGTGTTAATATATAATTTTACAATTTCTTAAATGTTTTTGGAATGAGAGAATCGTCGTAGAGATATATATTTTGTGTTATAAAAGGAGAATAATGGGTAGTTTAGCATTAAATTAAACACTATAACAATAGTTTAGATTATATCATGCATTTTAATATCTTCCTCCATATGTCATGAGTAGGAGAGGCAAGATCACTAAGTGCTGCCAAGCCAATGAAATATATTTATACCTCTTAAATATTATTTGTAACAGCATTAAAGTTGTTTTAAATTATTACCGATAGCTTAACATCAGCAAAGTAAAGTAAAGTGATCCCACAACAGGTCTCAGGAGACCCTTGGGGTAGTAGGAAGTTAAGGCTCCCACTCTTTCTAGACAATCAGCACTTTATATCAGCCGGGTTGTCAGCCCTGCGTGACGGCCGCCTTTACCCCCAGAACAAGCGTCTGGTACTCATTTCGTTTAGAGGCTGAGTCGACCCCAGGGCTTAACATAAGACGGTGGTATTGTGTACAAGTACAAAATGTTACAGCAGATTACAAAATTACTTCCAGTAAATAACTTTTTAATGGGCCTACAAGCTTGAACTCGTGGATGCTTAGGAATTTAAATTAAAGTATACATTAACCAAAATCAGCACAAAATTAGCCGCCTACTGGAGATATCAATAAAGATTGTTACATTTGATGACGCTCACTAACATGTGAGGTCATTACGTAACAATTTATTTCAAGCGCGAGGTTTTCCTATGTACCGAAAATCTATGACACGAGACTCACGAATTTCGTTTCCTCTGAAGGAAGCTACTTTCAGAATTGTTACGCCTTTAAAATTCCAATGATTCATATCGAGTTCGAACCCGCGAACCTCGGAATCAGAGGCGTGCAAAGTAACCACTAGTCCACGATGATGATGATGATGTAATAACAGTAATGATAATGTAATAATGATAATAACAATAAAAATGTTAGGAAGTGCACTATGGTCTATTACCAAGCAGTTCCGTCAATACTTGTACAAGCGAGCGTTCTTTATTTACGCGAAAGGGATTGCGGGCAGTCTTAAGGTACGTACACACTTGCTTGCCGCGCGCGCGCACCATGTTCATTAGATTTGGACGGCGTTAAAAGGTGCGCGCGCGCCGCGCACATGCGGCGCACCACGATCCACTCATTGTCGGTTTTTTCCACGAATACTATGATGGTTCGCTGTTTAGATTTGGACGGGTACTTGAGAGGTTTGTTGTTTTCGGCGCGCTCCTTATTATTATTTGAGTATGGAGTGGTCAGAGGGAAACATGTTAAAACTTATTATACATTTTTTTTAAAATCATTTTTCACTGAAAGTAATTAATATTATAATTACAAAGAAATAAACGTAATCTCAGTCAAAACATAAATTTATTGCGTCGACGTTTCAATCTCCTTATGTGAGATCATTTTCAAGACATAAATTTATAAACAACCATGTCTTGAAAATGATCTCACATAAGGAGATTGAAACGTTGACACTATAAATTTATGTTTTGATTGAGATAACGTTTATTTCTTTGTAATTATACTGTTATAACGTATTGATCTTTATAGAAACAAACAATTATTTTCGGATGCTCAACATAAGGATCATTTTAAAAAATCATTAAAAGGAGATGCCTGGAGGGAAATAGGAGATAAAATGGATATATCTCCGGGTACATACAGGAAGAAGATAATTACTTTACTTTCTTCCTACCGTCGAGAAGAAAGAAAAATATTGTTATATTGTTGACACATAACTTAGTATTGTTGGTTTAGCGCTACAATAAATAGTGAAGATCGTCAGGTCAATTTGCACGTTGATGTCTATCGACATTTTTTAATCTAAGGAATAAAAAAAATGACTTCACAATATTGTTACAGCATGCCTGTTTTTTTTTCAATGTTATGTGTTTTTTTTTGTGTAGTAAACACGTTCATTTCATAATGTTATATGTGAAGTATCACAAAACAATAGAATATATAAACACATACCAGTAATAAGCGTAATGTGTAAGATTACCAGACGTTCCGATTTAGGCGGGACAGTCCCGATTTTTAACAATTTGTCCCTCGTCCCGCGGCATTTTAAAAAAGTCCCGATTTTTGGGAAAGAATGCACGACAAGCTAGGGAACGGCGGGAGAACGGAAAAGGAATATACGGTTATTGGCGCCCATGTAGTTATTTCGCCAGGATATGAGTTTTATATAAATTTTTGTTAATTTTGTAATGTTAAACTTTAATAATAACAAATCATTGTTGAGAACTACTTATAAAAGTTTACATTGTTGATTCGACCACCATTGTTTGGTAAATAAAGTGTGGACATAAAAAAATCGCAATTGAGTGTTAAAACTGAAAGTTAATTTATGTGTGAAATATAATTTAACAAATTCTTGTGAAAAAAATCATGACCTTTTAAACAACGACAGCAATCTACTTAAAAAATTCACTCAAATGAGAATATGCCAAAGAATAAAATAATACTGATACTATACAAAATTTTGTAATGTATTACATGTGTAAATTGTACTTATGTTGATATTAAAATTAATATATTATAATACTATTTTTGCGTTCTATAAACATTTTTGTTGCTCCATAGAGTATCTTTTACATTTTATAATTTATAGAATCAAATATGACCAACATTTTTTTTTTCCATGTTTCATAATATTTTGGCGAAATGTTCATATTTTTAGTAAAATTTAATATTCCTTCATATTTTTTCAATTTTTTAAAAATAAAATTTCAATAATTGGTTAAAAACATTTCTGAAGTGAATGTAGTTTTGAAATTATTTGACAATGTATTATGGTATACAGGTAAAAATCCCTCAATATCCCATTCAGAACAAAATAAATAATTTTGATAAAAGAAAATAACTGAATAAGGAGACATGGAATGATCAAGTGTAGGCCTTTGTCTCTGCAAAATGTCTACTGAAGGTTTGTGGGTTTCCTATGGATCGCAGGAGATTCGTTGAAATTAATAATTTCGACGATCATAACACGAAAGGCGCGCATACGTGTACGTACCGTTACGCATAGGAGATTTTAGGGAAAATAATTATTTTTGGTTCCTTTCTTCCCATCAGTTTAGTACTAATTACAAACAATTAACCCGTCAGCAGGTAATAATGTGGTATTTTTTTTAATACATTTTTTGGTGGGAAAATTCAATTGCACACTAATTGCATTTACGCCCACAGAAAACGTAAATATTAACATACTAATTTTCAAGTGATAGAGCAAAATATCTTCTACAATGTGCATATATTTTCAAGTTGAGGGAGTTGTTATACTTCGAGAAATTATTTCATAAAAGAGATATATAAAACAATGCGATAAATTTACAGTTCTATTACTCTTTAATTACTTCAAACAAAGACCTGAAATTCGGTACAGATATTCAGTATATCATAAAGATTCACTGTAAATAAAACTGTAAATATTTAAAAAATGTGAGTTCAATTTTCACAATTAATTTTTGCCAATTTCGTATGAAATGTCCCATTGTTACCGAAAGTACTATTTCGATACGAAATATCTGTGCTGTTATCCTCCCTCTACAGTGAGAGTAATGAACTATGCCAATTTCCTTTCTCTTTGTATTCTACCCCCACTCTCCTTCATACCCCTCCCTTTTCCTCTGTTTGTAGTGCGCAACTTCCCCTCTACCTCGGAATTCTCAAATAGGCAAAACACGTAATAAACTGTATCATTCGATCATAGATTTTCTTTCGAACAGTTGGTTACCGTCTGGAAGACGCGAGCTCCAGGAGAGCTGCGTGTTTTGAGTTTGGTCCGGCAAGCCAGGGTTGGGTACCCTAGGCAGGGCAAAAAAGTATGCATGAGTGCTTGAGTGTATAAGATTGTTACTTTTATTATTATTCATTATTGTTTTATTATAACTTTTGAATGATCAAATATTGTGTAGGTTTCATATATTTTCACTTTTCAACTTCAGACATACAATTCAAATATCAAATCTCATTTTACGTAAACATGAATGTCTAATTATTGTATTTGCTAGCTACGCTACAGCTGTCTTGCATAATTCCTGTTTACGAGCTTTCTCAGGGTTACTTTAGCTCCCCTTTCCCGTCTAGCTTTCGTGATTGAAAATAATATACTGAGTTTAACAACGAATCATAAATTACTACAGTGTGTTCCAGGAATTATTATTAATTAATGTTTATGAATCTAAGTAGGAAAGGTGAATCAATCTTTCCCTCTGATGGGCTCGGGCAATGAATTATAAAGAGCACTGATAGTTATGAGCTGGACGCTACTATGAGTAATTAAACACATGAGTAAATCCTCTATAGATACAGTGCAAAATGGTAGCAGATCTAAAACACGGTGCATCATGCATGATCAATAATGTGCTATAATAATTTTTTTAAAAATTGAAGTAAGTGGTACAACAGTAAATAATACAAATAATGTATCTCATATTTTTAATATGAATTATTCACATTGGAAACTTACACACACACACACACACCCGCGCGTGCACACACACACACACACACACACACACACACACAGAGACGCATATATATATAAAGATTTTTAATATACATTACGAAACTCTATTGATGTCACTGTGTTAAAGTTTTAATAACTGTAAAACAGTACCTGTTTTCTCAGTTGTTCTCAATAATATGCAGTGTTAATTTATAGGAGGTCTTTCGATAACTTTATTACAATCTTCTGCTTTCATTTTGGTACTGACGGTTGTTAATAATTATATGGTACAGGAGGTTTATATTGTTGGGTATGTTCTTATTAACAGGTGTTTATTTATTTACGAAATAATTTTCCAACAACACTCAGTACCAAAATAAAATCAGAAGATGACGCTTACGTTATCGACAATCCTACTATAAAACAACATTGCAAATTATTGAGGACGGCTGAGATAACAGGTACTTTATTATAAATAAATTGTAATTACATTTTTTCTTTTATATTTTTTTCACACTATCTTCCTTATATTTCTTTATTATTCTATGTATTTGAATCATGTGAGATTTTCAAAAAACTTACAGCAATAAAAACATGAAATTCATAAGTATAGATGACATGTACTGCTTTACAATTATTGAAAATTTAACGTATATATATATATTATAACCATGTTTTGACATTTGGCAAATAAAGGCAAATATGATATGAAAAGAAAAATAAATGCCTGAGTCGGGATTTGAACTAAAGTCTCTAAAGTGTGTACGGTTAGCGCTCTAACAACTTGAGCTACCCAAGTATTCCAACACAAATATACATTTTTCTCATATATGTACTGTTCTCAATTTACACAAGAGGTAGCGGAAGTGGCTAAGATGACAGTTAAGCAAATTTTGAAGAGAATATTTACTTAATAGCAGTAAAGCTTATATATTTAGATGTTATAACTATATTTCTGCCATTTGGCAGTGAAGGCAAATATGATATGAAAAGAAAAATGAATGCTCGAGTCGCAATTTGAACCCGAGTCTCTAAACTCTGTACGTTTAGCGCTCTAACGATCTGATCTACCCAAGTTTAGCGCTCTAACGATCTGATCTACCCAAGTATTCCATCACAAACATACATTTTTCTTATATATGTAGTATTCTCAATTCTCATTAGAGGTAGCGGAAATTCATTCCGACTAACATCTAGTGGCTAACATAACAGTTAAGCAAATTTTTAAAGAGCATATTTACTTTATAACGTAACCCTTGTATATTTAGATGTTATAACTATATTTTTGACATTTGGCAATTAAGAAAAATATGTTTGTGTACCGTAAATATGTAGTCTGCTACCATCTTGGGCCTTGCATTTTGGATCTATATCGCCAATACTGATTGCCATAAATTAGTTTACTCTTGCTCAATCTTATCACAAGAACGATTATCATCATCATCATGAACAAATTCGTTTTAGGCCATGTGGCCTGTACGGTAAACCTAGCGAAGATGGTCTTGATCTTTCCACCGATGTTTTGGTCTTCCTTGGTCCCTATGTCCAGTTGGGGTATATTGGAATGCCAATTTTGGAAGTCTATTTCTTGCCATTCTTCTCAGATGATTTTTCCATTCTTGTTGGTATTTTTGGATATCTTCATTTAAACTTGCTACTCCAAGTTTTCCTCTGATAGTAGTGTTCCTTTGGTGATCCAGTCTATTATAGCTTAATATAAACAAGGGATGAAGGTAACCGATAAAAATAACTATTTAATCTTAGCAGAGGTTCTGCGCGCTGGTCCCGTATTTAAGCATACTTGCTTTTTCCAAGTAAACAACTGCTCTTATATAATAAACTATACTTTGACCTATACTTTATTGTACATAACGAGATATTTAACGAGACCATGAGATGGTAGATCATGAGACTGTAACTACATGCAATAATAATTAATTAATTACAATGATTAATTAAACTGGACTATGTTTAATGTAAAAGTAGTTATATGAATCAAATTAACAAAATAATGCAAAATTATCAAAACAATAATGAAGGTTAACATAATTTACAATACCTCTCTCCACTAACATTAATTCTAACAACCTCTGTTATACCTAACAACATTTAAACTAAACACACTCATACAAAAGATTACTTAACGTTCAGTTTCTGTAAACACAGTCTCAACAATCATAAGTATAGAATCTTGAGGTGATGACCACATCGCCATAACCAAACAGTTTCCATCATGGAGAAGGTCTCTCCTTTTTTTTAGGAAGACTACACGTCTATCCGGATCCAGTACGCTGGCCAAAGCCAGTCCCGACAGCTTCCGCGAAGCCAGCCCACCGACTGCTTCCATGAAGTCAGCCCACCGACTGCCAACGATCCGTGTCGCTGGGGACCAGGCCCGTGAATAAATATAGGGGGATTTGGACGCAATATTTTTTTTATTTATTTTTTCCACATAGTACCATGATCATCTTAAGACCGCGCCACCGTCGCTATTTTATCGATTGTTGACGTATGACGTACAAATAAATCGGGTTCTAAAATCGATTTAAATTTAAATAAATTAGTGGTGGAATTGTTATGTACTGTACGAAGAGAAGTTTGAGGTTGAACATAATATAATCTTATTGATGCATCGAAGTTAATTGCTAAATTAATTAATTATCTACAATCCGAAGGATAAAGTGAAGCTGGAAAATACAGCTAATGGAAGGTAGGTAAATGATTACATGTGGTATAATTTTCCCCAAAATATTTACCTCTGAAAAGTGTTTTCAAATAATGGGCCTAACTGTGAATTTTGCAAATTAGCACGCCGTATATTTTGATTGCATCATGACATTAGAATACCCCTTAAAAATAGGCCTACCTCATTCATTTTTATTTCTTAGCCAGTAACATGTGTACTTATTCGTCATTATTTCTTTCACCGAATAAACGAGGCTGTGAAGATCAAATCCTATATTTGTATTTTCGTATGACAGTGATTGGGAAGTCTACACATGTATAAAATTGTAGGTACGTAAATTTGAGGTATTCAGAGTGGATCTAATGCTGCCTTCATTTTACTAACTTTGAAGTTTCATTCTTTTTGTTTGGTGACTCTTATTATATTAAGTTATGAAAGTGAGACAGCATTATTCAGAACACCCGTAAGTCTAAAAATTAATCTTAAAAGATAACATAAATTTAGGGGTAAAGTTCCCATTATGTGACAAAATAATGAAAATAAACTTCTTATTACCTTTCCTAATAATTTTTATGTCCTGCAGAATAATAGTGCACATGTGGAAAAATTTTAAAAAAGTTTATAGAGTTTTATTGCTGGATGGAACCACGTAGATGTGAAATTGATATGACCAACTTTTGCAATAAATTGCCCTTCCTAACCGAACTAAACAATTTACATGCATATTATTTAATTAAATGTTCACTAACTTTTTAGCATCGGAACCTAACAAAATGAAATGACTGAACATTCATTTCTGAATGTTGATTTTATTCCAATTTCACAGATATCTCCACCATTAATAGACGTTCATTTAAGCGTTTGTGCATGTGCACAACAAATCTGCATAACTTTGAAGAAATCATTGCATACATAGATAAATATTTAATAATTGTAAAAAAAAATTATAAGTATTGTTGCAAGTGTTTACAATATTATGAAATGTTAGTAAAGGCAAAACAAGTACGTAGAGCAACAGTATTAAAAGAATATACTATGGAAACTGAAGGTTAAAGTAATCTAATGTTGAGCAAAAAACAATCCAACTCTAAGTAGATCCATACATATGTGCCAACAGATAGAACTGGATATAATTTCGAATCATATGAACCGCCAACATACACAGCATAGTAGAATGCTCATTGCCAACCAGAGGAGAAACATTCCAATATTAAAGAATTGAACATAAAAAAGAAAGTAAATGAACACTGAATGGTAATAATGAAGACAGTGTAATCATTATTATTAGTTTATTTATGGTATTCGTATTCCGTTCTTTTAAATCAAGTATTTTCGGGTATTGTAATTTCAATTTTCAATGCAACTTTTGACTGTTTGTGAAATATTACATCAAAAAATAAAAATATGTAAGTGTATACATGTACATAATACATATACAATTGTTCATGATCATATTGTGCGAAGTCCATCTTTTTACAATTATTGTTGTGAATGTTGCATTACCATAGCCATTTGATAATAAGTCAGGAATTCAATATTTTGATTAGTAACACCTTTGGAAATTTTGGAGTATGAAATTCTTGTTTTTTTTTTCCAATATGGGACATTGACATAACTAGAATTCTAAATAAAACACTTACTTAGAATAGTATCATCCTAGATCGTCAACATATGTAAGAGTTGGGAATACTTTCATTGTGAAGGACATTGACAAATATTATATATACAGTGAGTTTCACTCGACTTGCGGCCACTAGCATAGACACTGCGTGGGCATCGCGAGTTGATGACTCAATGCTTGCAGTCACGTTTCCCACTATCGGCCACAGGCCCAGTGAAACTCACTGTATATGTATATATATTTTTTTCTGGCTCTAGAGTAGGTGTAAAGAAGTTTCGCTTCAATAATATCTACAAGTGTATTGCAATAACATACGAGTGCATTATACTCGTAGACTATGCAGACAAGTGATTGTGTTTTATTAAAAACAAATTTTTGAACTATTATAGAATATATTTTAAATTACAAATTTTAAAATTATGTTAATATTGTGTCATGTAAATTTGAATTCATCCATACTTCTACCTCGTTTAAAACTTTCTATGTATTTTATAACATTTATTTAACATGTGCAAAAATATTTAATATGAAGTGTTGGTAATTACTTAGAAAACAAAACTGTTCCGTCAATTGAGTGTCAATTTTAACAACAATATTTTTGGTCTAACATTTAACAATTCAGCGAGATCCTGGTAGGAATGAAGGTAGGCATTTGTGTTAGGCTTAAATAGGTGTGTAAGCCTAAAATATCAAACAATTTAGATTCTTCTCGCAGGTGAATATTGGGCCAGCAACTAGCTGGTAGGCCAAGGACATTCTCAGCTTGTTGCTCCTTGGAGAATATACACGATTTCTTCTCTAATGAAGTATTAGATTTTGTAATCAAATGTAAAGGTAGGTGATCCAATTATAGGGCTTGGGGTAATAGGAGGCTAGTAAATAAATGTGAAATAGTCTTCGTATAAAATTACATACAAAATAATTAGGTTTATTGTTGAAATATTCAATCTTTAACTATGTATGTGACTGAAGTTTCGTTGAAAAAATTCTGTTCATTTTGAATAATTTACATTCTATAGTAACTGTAAAATGTATAATTTTTTAAAAATATTAATTTTAATACAAGGCAATAAATGAATCATATTTTTTCATTTTTAAAATCAAACTAATGAAGACAAGTCTGGTTACTAAATAGAGTTGATGTGCGTGCATTCACATATGAGTAGTTCAAAATAGAGAAATGATGCATAGGTTTTAATTTGAATTTATTTTTGCTACATTCTTATAAACCTAAGGTATTTTTGAATTATAATTTTAAGAACATTTAAAAATTTGTGCTTAAATTGCTTTACGGTTTCGGTTCTTAAAACACACAAAAACAAATAGCATATTAGACTCATTAGACGAGGCTCGTCAAATGGTGCTGCCTTAGCATATCCATTATCCAGATCCAGTTTCATATTTATTAATGGAAATAACAAGAAATGTTACTTTGTAAACAATTTTGCATTTTTTATTTTTACTTAAGAAAATTATTACAAAAATGTTGCCAATATTTTTGTTGTAAGGTCTAACATTTCGAATTACTTTCTAATAAATACCGATTTCCCATATTAATTATATTCATCTAAAAGCGGAATGGTTTTTAATAAATACTTACGAAATTGTGAAAATCATTTTAGTCAACTTACTAATTGATGAATTTAAAAAATAATCGCATATAATTTATAGCTAAAGACATGTGAAAAGTTGACAAAGTTCATGTAATTTTCTTCTGAAGAGAGTAAGAATAAAGCATGCTAAAATTGTTCACAAATTAGCATTGCTTGTGTTTAGCTTTAAATTTTATTTTTAAAAGAATGGGTAAGGATAGGGTACTTTCCTTGCGATTAAGCCACCATAGCCATGCGCAAGTAGTACCATGGTCATATTCAGATGGCGCAGCGATATGAAATTGCTTCCAAACTTTAACACAGAGAGGCCACTCCATTCGTTCTCTGTGCTGGGGACGGACCTCTTCTTTCGCGCAGTATATGCGCGCAGATGAGTGGGAGAAGTGTGATTTTAGTAACTAGCGGACACAAAGGAGAATAGGATAGGGGAAACACAGACGTAACAAGTCTCCACAGATATCGTGGCAACACAAAAGTTCCAAATAATCACACATACACGGTAAAATATACCCTCTCGTCTCCCGGCCAAAAAGAGAAAAAACACTTAACTGTTTTCCATATAACAGTGAAACACTAATCACTTTATCACAGGCCCCCTTATCAAACCGCTTATTCTTCTTAGCTATTCCCCATAATACATCCATCATTACTCGAAGGAACCAACTTTCTTTTTGGCAACCAGCATTATCATCGCCCCTCATTATCCAACTTGAGGGCCCGCTACAGGTTCCAATATTTCAATACGTTGAATCTTCCTGAAGTAGATGATGTTGAAAGCACTGGGTTATATAATTCCCACGTTGGGGAGTAAGTGAGAGAAGTCCACTGGAACGGCTGAAAATTATCAATAGGCTGTCGGAAACAGCCCCATTCCAGTCGATCCAAAAAGTCCAAAATTTCCAACGTGGCGCGTGGCGTGTAGCGGTACAAAAGAGCAGCTTGCTTTATCTCTCTCCAAGCAGCTCAGGTGCCCATTCCAGAAGAAGTCTGTGCCCCAAGGGAAAGAATGACTCAATCTGCAACAAAACGGAGAAAGAAGCAGCGACACGAAATACTCAAAACATCTAGCATACTCTACAAAAGCAGACAATATATATATATGACTAAACATTTCAAGTATAATACAATATAGTTTACACAATCCTAATTACAAGCATGATAACATATCCTCATATTTTCCAAAACTATTTACATAATTGCTCCCCTCATGGTCGATTCATTCAGGTCTAGCCTGAAACCTAAAAGATAACAAAAACCAACGACGACTAAAACACGGCATTGCGAAGACACATGCCCAAAATCTTTCGCCATTCCCACACTGTACAGGCTTCTTATGCATTTGAGACGTAATAGAAGAAAAATACTCTGAAGGTCTTATAGAATTTTCCAATCATTTTCTCGGTGTAGCACGATAACAACTCCGTTGCTGCTCAGCCGCTTCACTCAAAATTCTAAGTAGAGTTTCTTAGTACAGAATAACACAAAATTCACCAAATAATCGTCCTCTACTAGATTCAGTGAATGAATAAAAGAAAGTCCCACAAAGAAGTGAACAACTGTTCCGAATCACACCCGTCGCAAATATCCGATTTCTTCAACAATTCCATAAATATTCTCTGGTTATTCTTTTGCATTAGAATAGATGATTCCAGACGAATATTAATTGAAGAATTATCTGCCGAAAGTTCTAAGCTATTCTAATTAGACATAGTACTAGAACTACCTTGGATTTCAGAATAATCAACAATGAAACGCGTCTTTAAATTCTGCTGCTCCACAACAGGAAGAGAAGGCAAGGAAACATTTAAATCTTTGTCGAACAGTCTCGACGTTCCCAGTTGAATCAATTTTGAGTTTACATAATTCAGAAATCAAACTTTCCGTAGAAATAACTTCGACCCAACTCGGCATGATGGTAAGTAAAAACAACAAGTAAATAAACCTGAAAGAAAGCTGATTAAACCTGCACTTAAATACAATACTAGCTGGAAGAAAAGTGCACAATTAGTATAACCTCTAGCAGTGAGAGAACATGAAGCAGGTTCTCTGATATAATTGTGGTATCCAATTAAAAAGCACACGATACACTTTATATTATTTTTACGCTATAATCACTAACTGTATCATAATCTTTCTCATACAATTTACAATAAATTTGATTCAAATATATTCGACATTCAATTAATTGAGTTGAGCAGTAAACTGAGCGAAACGTACTTCGAGCGATAAACCAATAGCTCTGCTACCATTTGTACCGTCAGGATGTAGTCTGCTACCATCTTGTACCGTGTATTTTGGATCTATCGCCAATACTGATCGCCATAAATTAGTTTACCCTTGCTCAATCGTATCACAAGTACGATTATAGCTTAATATAAACAAGGAATAAAGAGAACCGATAAATAAAACTATTTAATCTTAGCAGAGATTCTGCGCGCTGACGGAGACTTGCTTCATTCATATAAACAACTTCTAGCATATAATAAACAATACTTTGACCTATACTTTGTTGTACTTAACGAGGTATTTAACGAGACCGTGATAGAGGAGATCATAGGACTCTAAATACTTGAAATAAATAATTAATCACAATGATTAATTAAAATGGACTCTCTTTAATGTGAAAGTCGTCATATAAATCAAATCAACAAAATAACGGCTGTAATGCAAAATTATCAAAAAATAATGAAGGTTAACATAGTTTATAATAACTCTCTGCAAGAACATTAATATTAATGACCTCTGTCATACCTAACAGCATTTGAACTATACACACTCATACAAAACAATACTTAACTTTCAGTTTTTTGTAAACACAGTCTCAACAAACATAAGTATAGAATCTTGAGGTGATGGCCACATCGCCATAACTAAACAATTCCCATCTTGGAGAAAGTATCTCCCTTTTTTAGGAAGACTACACGTCTATCCGGAGCCAGTACGCCGACTGCTCATACCGAAGTCAGTCTCGAATGTTTCCGTGAAGCCAGCCCACCGACTGCTTTCACGATGCCAGCTCACCGATTGCTTCCACGAAGCCAACCCACCGACTGCCAACGATCCGTGTCGCTGGGGACGGGCCTCCTCTTTCGCGCAGTACGTGCGCGCAGATGGATGGGAGAAGGGTGAGTTCAGAAACTAGCGGAAACAAAGGAGAATAGGATCGGGGAAACACAGACGTAACAAGTCTCCATAGACGTCGCAGCAACACAAAAGTTCCAAAAATGTATCGCATACACGGTACAATTGAAAAGAAAAATTAATGCTTGAGTCGGGATATGAATCCGATTCTCTAAACTCTGTACGTTTATAGCGATTTAACGAATTTCCGCTACCTCTAGTGTGAATTGAGAATGCTTCATATCTAAGAAAAACGTATGTTTGTGTTGGAATACATGGGTAGCTCAGTCGTTAAAGCGCTAAACTTACAGAGTTTAGAGACTCGGGTTCAAATCCCGACTCAAGTATACAATTTTCTTTTTATGTCATATTTGCCTTCATTGCTAAATATCAGAAACATAATTATAACATCTAAATGAAAAAGCGTCACTACTATAAAGTAAATATTCTCTTTATAAGTTAGCTTAACTGTTATGTTGGCCTCCAAATGTCAGTCGGAAATATCTTCTGCTACCTCTTGCGAGAATTGAGAATACTACATATATCAGAAAAATGTATGTTTATGTTGGAATACTTTGGGAGCTCAGGTCGTTAGAGCGCTAAACGTACAGAGTTTAGAGACTCGGGTTCAAATCCCGACACAAGCATTAATGTTTCTTTTCATATCATATATATATATATATATATATATATATATATATATATATATATATATATATAAATTACCCTGAATCACATTTAGAAGGAAAAAATTTACTTTTTTCATTTCAGAAAAAGAAAATAGGAAACGAATATTATTAATTGATGAACAGTGGATCTCGTGACTCCGTCGCCTAGTACAATTATATCTGAATTGAGAGCCACCTGATTTTTCAATCTTTATATTTATAAAATAGGTGTACATGGACATAATGTACGAAAAATTTACGATTCACACGATAAATAAAACTGTTACATCTCTGCAGTGAGACGCGTTTCCATTTTCAGGGTAGTTCTTAAAAACCATATCAAAAATTTTCTGAGCACTGGATGTCGATTAAAAAACCACAGTATAATTCATTATTTTAAGAAGTTGAGTTTTAACTACAAACAAAAAGAAATTAGATTCCATTATTATCTTAAATTCCGCCTTGACAATCTGGCGCTAGGATTGAGTGTACACTTACTTCATGAGCCAGTTCAACAGATGGCATCAAAATATCTTTTGTTAATGCCGCTTAGCCGGTTGATGCGAAATTCCGTACAATTCTCTTTAGCTGTCATGTGATTAAACGTATTCAAGGAACAGGATTTAAGGATTTATTATACTCAAAATAAACATGTTTTTGTTGAATTTAAGACAAAAACTCCTAGATTTGGATGTATGTAATATGCGTATTACGAGTGAAAGAATATCTTTTAAATTTATATTCTTTCTAGCAGACCCGATAGATCTTGTCCTGTCCGAACGTTATATATTTTCAGTGAGCCGTATAGCACCCCGTGAATTTTATAGAATCATTGACACAGGTAAGGTCTGAAAGTAAAAAATTGCTAGTAAGTTTTTAATTTTGTTTTACTGGTAAACTTCAACTTGTAATTGTCGGATTTCGCTCATTTATAGACACTACCTGTCTGGGTTTATTTTAATAGGTTATACTGAGTTTCGTTATGAAATATGGAAAATTGAGACTCCCACACTTAATGGTTTTATTGGAACCAATAGTGAATCTGGAACATCCAGGGACCCTCCCAAACATGCACAAAAAGTTTAATCAACACATATCCAGTCGTTTAGGCAGTTCTTAATTTGGATTTCAGATATACCTGCACTTTTAATTGTCGTGTTTCGCTATTTTTAGGCAGTACCGACCTCGATTTATTTTAATAGGATAAACGAAGATTCAATGTGAAACATAAAAAATTGTTACCGCTAGAGCGACTTTTATATCATCAGGTGAAATCCTACAGCCAATGTTCTGGAGGATCCAATTGTGAATCTAAACTATCGAGGGATCAAATCAGACATACACACACACACACACACACACACACATACACACACACACATTCACACACACGCAAATCCATCAAATAAAATCCAGTCGATTAGAAAGATTTCAGTGAAAAACACATGTGCAGAATATATATATAAAATATGCTTCGACTGAAGTCAAACCAGAATAAGAAAAGATTTAAGAACATGTTATAATAGCCACCGTGACTACATAATATCTCAACCCCTCTCTGCTATTGGCAACCCTTACGCCTTCAGTAACCTTAGATCAAATGTCCTTGTTCATTCTAAAGAGAATCTCGTGGCCTATTATCGTGACGGGGAGGGGTCGGAGATCTCGTTTTTTCTGAGATTCAGTAGCTCGAATATATTTTTAGGTAATTCTTTTGGTCTAGTCTTATTAGGTGTCTAGAGGAGTTTGCCGGAGAAGTTGCAGTATAGTCACTTTTTGCCGTTGATATACCAGGCTGTAGAACATGAGTTTAGGCAGTGTCGATAGTTTCAGAGAGAATTGAAAATATGTTTTGAAACCCCACCGCCGGCACCGTGGCTGAGTGTGACATGGAATTTGCGGGTTTTATTGAGTCGACTTTACGTCTATCTTGAGTTTGTATGGTGCAGGGATTTCCTGTTCTTCTTCATGAATTATGTATGTATCGATGACCAATATTGGGAAATTGGGATTGGTTGCCTTCGCAACTCATCAAAATTTTTCTACGCACTCTACGGTCATGTCGTAAGCAGCCTCGGTGCATTCGAACTCCAGGTATGGAAGTTATTCGTTATAATGTAGAGTGTACCTCGAATAAACGGGACAACTCGAGTGTATTTGGAATCTGGTTTGAATGTATTTTCATCACAAGATCTATCGAATTTGACGAGCGCGCTCTCCCAAATAACTTTGGTTCGCTTCTCTCAGCTTTCAAATCGAAATCTAAAATTACATCACCGTCTCTCTACATATCATTCATATTATCTTCATTCTTATTTAATGTAATTAAGTTTAAGTTGCTAGTGACTTCTATAGCGTATTCCTCTGAGATGATTCTCTCTTCAAGCTTATCTACGTTCTATTCAATCTATTCTCTTCTTCCTTGCTTGTTAGTCTTCACTATCTTTATTCTAACATTTGCTATCTAGACAGTGGTCTGATCTTATATCTGCTCCTCTTAGAATTATAATATAATTTACAGCTGAACTATGTCATCTATCCTTTAATATTTGGTCTATCTGGTTTGATATTTGGCTATTAGGGGAGCGCTGTGTCTCTTTGTGTATGTTTTTGTGTGCACACCATGTTCCACAAACTGTTAGGTCTCTTGTAATTGCAAATTATACCATTTTATTCCCATTGTCATTTGTTGTATCGTGTAAACTATGTTGTTCATGTGCTGGAGTTATAAAAACTTATTTACCAAACTTATTATTAAAACCTCTTAAAACTATTTTTATATCATGTTTAGGAATACTATCTAATAAGTTGTCCGGTTGGTTATAAAACGTTTCTTTGGTTTTCTTTTATTTATATTCGGTTGGTACGTGAGCTGAAATTAATGCTATTTTATAAGACATAGTTGTAATTCTTAACAAACAATTTCTCTCAGTGTATTTTTGAAAATCAATAAATTTGTCCACCACACTCTTTGTCATATAAAAGCCTGTTCCAAACTCATGCTTCTCTGTTTCAGTACCGCTATAAAGTATTGTGTACTTATTTGTATAAATTAGTCCATTACCTGGACATCTCATCTCTTGTAGTCCTCATATGTTAATTTTGTATGTAATTATTTCATTCATCCAATAATGTATAAAGAAAGTATGTTCCACGTCGCCCAGTTAAAATCATTAATAATTCTTCTTAGATGTGGTCGTGTCTGGTAGAGCAGTCCTTCCGGGGCCATTTAGGTTTCCTAATGGTAAGTTTTCTATAGGGTGGGTTGTTCGACACAAGCCCAACCCCCAACCTGCAGGATCGGGTTAATTGATTTCGGCGTTTCTTCCCCCTAGATCAGTAGCTTCCACCATAACTTACTAGTCTGATCTATCCGTGGATTACCTCTTCCGCTTCATCCGTCGTTGAGGCTGTCACTCCTCTTTCGCGTTCAGAAATATTGGGCATCGTCTCCTGGGTTACTTCTTTGTTTGGATCCTCATCTTTGGCATGTCCGGCATGGGAGACCCTGCCAGTAGCTACGCTATCACCGATATAGTCCAAAGAATAACTTGACTTCGCTGCACTCTCACCAACGCCAAGACTATGCAACTCCTAGAAAGGGATGGAAACATTCATTCCTAAAGTAATAAATCTCAACTTTCCACTTCGTTTTCTGTTACAAATTATATTTTGTTGGTATTCCTAATTCTGTACAAAAATATTGTTTGAATACCTTTTTTATTTTACAAAAATGTTCAATTCATAGTTACAAAATGTATGTTTTTGTTTTATAAATATTATTCCCTGAGAGTACTTAATAATAATAATAATAATAATAATAATAACAATAATAATAATAATACCAACAACAATAATTAACCGATATCTCAGTAAAAAAATTAATCGTTCCAATATTTATTTTGTGCCTTTGGTTTAAACATGTGTTCCTCTATTTTTTCAGTAGTATATAATATACGATATGGATAATTGGAATGAATTAAGTACCAGGTAATATTGTACATACATCTGCTGGTAATGCATATTTAGCGATTGGTTGACACTGAATCTCAACATGTTACTCAAAACAAAAGCAAGTATTATTTATCTACGTAACAAAAGGATTTGTATAAGAATAGAATATATTAAAATAATATAAAAAAGACGTAGGCCCGAAACGAGGATACATAAATAAATAGTAGGGTACAGTGGGAGGGAATTCCGATCAGGATTTTATTCAGAAACCACTACTATAGCCACGTTCTGCATATTACTGGATTTGTCTAGAGAGTGTGTTAAGCGTTGTGTATAAAGTCAATGGTAGTTTAGCAGCATATCTTCAGTGTGGTATACATCTATGTGTTTCGTATTATTTGCCAACAAATCTCATTTCTATTGTCTCAATTTTTATTCATTATATATCGTTAAAGCCCAAGTCTCAGACACGTATTTTAACGTTGGAAGTGCTACTCTATTGTAAACTATCAATAAAGGCCAATTGTAGCCTTATTTCTGAAGTATCTTCTTATTGAACTGCATATCTGTTGAAATTTCTGTAACTTCGTCTCCATATCCATATTTTTCTGGTGCGATAACATGCATTCCAGATAATTAAAATAGGTTACTTGTTCAATTATGTTTGTTCCAATTACAATTTTTTTCCTTTTATGCTGAGTTCCTATTAATGCCATGAATTTGTATTTTCTGTTGATATCTTCAAATTATAATAATTTCTTGATTATCATAATTTACAAACTGATTTTTTAGTTGATTTTCTGAGGAAGCAACAATGATCTTGTCATCTGTGAATAAAAGACAGTTCATTTTCATTCAGTTTATCATAAAATGTTCAAAAAGAGTTTACCACGTACTAATGACATCGTCTAAAAATATATTATAAAATATTGGCGACAGTGAGCAACTTTGTCGAAGTACATTGCTGATTTCTATGTACGTTTCTTCAGGACCATCGCCTTTATATAAACGATTTTTTTGTATTATACAGAATAAATTGCGTTGACTTGTGCTGTGTTCGGCGTTCTGCTATACCGTACAGTGCAACGTTATACAAACAAAAATATACTTCCTGTACATTAAAAAAAAAACTGGAAATGTTTAAGCGGCTTGACAATGGGAAAAGTGCTACGAAATAATTATGAAATTAGGTGTTCGGATTATGAGAAATTTCTTTAAGAGATAAAAAGAGAATTAAAGTTAGTAGAGATAAATTACAAATATATAATATAAACGAGAATATACAAGAAATAAATGTAAATTGTTAGAACATGTACAAAGAATGTCAAGTAATCGTTTATCAAAACAGATAATTTATTACAGACATAAAGGCCGAAGGAATATAGGAAGATCGAAACGAAGTTGAAAGGACGACATGTTCAAATGGGAGCAGAACGATCGAATAGGCTCATATCTTGAAGATGATGATGATGATAACTAATACTTATCTTATACGGAAGTAAAGCTGATTTTTGCCAGGTAAGTTGGGAAATCTGTTAATTAAATTTTTAATAATTAAGATTTTGTCAACAAAGTGAATATTAATATGAAATAATTACAGTTTCAACATAAATTTTCAATACGAAATGGTTCCAAATTATTTTCAGCATTGGGCGTTGGTGTAACCCCGACAATACTAATTGGAATTACTATAGTTATAGAAGTGACTCCTCATAGTTGTAAGTTTTTAATGTTTAATAGTAACGTTTAAACAATGTAATTAAGCGCCTGATACGTGTTGTGGTGTAGGTGCACTTCATGTTCCACCCACAATGCATTGGACATGACACATCTAAGAGTTATATGGGTGATTTTTATTCATAGAGGCAGTAATTTTGCATTATTGGGCATTTCAACATATATCAGACAAGAAATGGATGCACAAGGAACTGTTATCGAAAGGATAACAAAGATAGCTTTACAGTGGTATGGACATGTACAACGGATATCTGAAGGCCAGTGGCCTAAACATGAGTTAGATTGAATGGTACCTAGCAGAAGGAAGAGGGGGAGAAGTAGATGAACATGGTATGAGGAAATATATGATTCCATGATCAAAAGGGGTACGGAAGAAGAAAAATGGGAAGATAGGAATCTCTGGAAAGCAGGAATCAAGGGCGAACTGCTGTAAAGTGGAAAGTCTGTATTAAGTAAATATGAAGTAAGGGTAATTCAACTATCTCTTTAGCTTTCAATAAAAAAAAACTAATTAACTAAATGGCTCTATCGAACTCGTAGGTTCATTGTCGCGCGGACATAAGCACTCCATACATCCCTAACCTGAGCTGATATTTTCAAATCATCTCCTGTATAATTTACTTCCCTCAAATCATGGATAATATTATTCTCTCATAGCATCCTTTGTTTCCCAACCGGACGTTTTCCCTTTGGTTTTCCTATAAGAATATTCCATTCACCTATTTCATCCCTATACGTGCCACATGTCCTTCGCTTCGCAATCTACTAGACTTAACTGTTCTTATTATATCTGGCTTCCTATACATATCATACAACTCACTATTATATAGTGTTCTTCGTTCACATATCTGTTCATCACTTTTTGGGCCAAACATTTAGTTTCCAATAAGGTAATCGGAATTATCCAAGTGTCGGGGAACTCCGATCAAACCAACGTACTGTAATACAATTTCACAGGTTAGTTAATAGTAAATGTGTATTTTTATGAATAACTAAATAATTAATAGAACAGTACACTTTTTTAAATTCCTTTTTACGAATAATATTAAAGTTATTCGATTAATTGCTAATGTGATCGATATTCCACCACTTCATCTTATATGAAAATGTACAAATAAGAATGTTGGTTACATCGGAAAATAATAATAAGTTTTTTTTTTCCAAGGAGATAATTATAGCAAGTGAGAATTTTAAACATGGAAATTTCTATATAGAAGGCTCGATGCAGGAATTATAGCCAGTAAGGTTTTGTATCGTTCAGAAGACAAGAATATTTCCAATTTCAGTCTTCAACATAACACAATATAGCTGACATTAATATACCATGTATAACACAAGTCTGCACTTTAGAACTTTTTCTCAGTTTATGTATTTAAAATAGGTGTTTTTAAATCAATTTTTTATACGGATTCCAGAAATTATTTCTATGTTTGTCTATCGCGTCAGGTTTTTACACAAAATAAGAATTTATATTTACACAACTTTAACTACTATAAGCACTTCATTTAACACAATATATTTTTTTTTGTTAAAAACACGTATTAACAATATTGTGTCTACCTCATAACAAAACAAAAAGGGAATTGGTTTCCCATTAATTTTGTAACCTTCTCCTGAGTGACTTCCTTGAAGTTCCTCAATTTTTAGTCTCCCTCTTCAACATCCAACAGAAGTCGGCCATTAGATTATCATTCCATGTTTCTGGGCACCTTCTCTCCATATCGTTAATATCCTGTTGGAAACGTTCACCTTGCTCTTCACTATAATGTCCCAGATTTCAGGAAAGTAGTCGATATGGGACATACAAAGTGAACATTCACACTGATGTTATATTTCAACATTTTGAAATTTTTCACAATTGTCTTTTAATTAGGATTTTTGTTATTGCCTAGAAAGTTTTCAGTTACAGATCGGAAAGCGGTCCATGCTTCGTTTTCTCTCTCATTCTTTTTTTTTTTTTTTTTTTTGCTTTTTTCAAAATCTTCATCCTTCTTCGATTTCTTTATTTGCGGACCAACAAAAATTCCAGCTTTCAATTTTTCTTGTGTGAAGGACGTAAAATTCTTACAAAGGTACTTGAAGCAAGGCACATCCTGTAGTAGAGCCCTTACGAACCGCTTTATGAAGCCCAATTTGATGTGCAGTAGTGGAAGCAGGACTTTTTTGTTGGTTTACAAGTGGTTCATGTAGGATGTTTTTGTTCAAGGCACAAAATTTCTCCGCTCTGGCCAAAATATCACACTCCAATGTTTTTGATTTGCCTAACTGTCCCATTCACATAGGAAGCATGGCATTTTTTAAACCAGCTTGTTATCCTAATAGTATTCTTATAACTTTAAAGTCGCGTATATTTTGCCACCTGTATTCCTTATACTGGATACTTGCTAATAGCAATTTGATGTTATCGAATATCTCCTACATCTAAACCGAATGGGCATTTAGGAATGAATTCATACATGTTCCCATTATGCAGTAACACATTTTTGAGACTCCTGTTTGGAGAATCTATAGAAATTCCCCTCTGATTAGGATCATACTCAACGTCATAGAAGTACATAAACTCGTTTATGTTATTGCAGTAAACCAAGCAATCATTCTGTAAGAATACAGGAACTAGTTATGTTTTCTGTGTCTGTACCATGAGTAATGTGTTCCTGGTTCCAGATGATTCTTACTTTTAAGCCATGAGCGAAGCAGTCCTGCCGATTCCTTTGGAAAATTCAGATCACTAACTAGATCATTAAGGTAACTTTGAGAGAACCGTTGAGCAGTAGAGACGACTTGAAGCTGATATACATCATCAGTATCGTCGTCAGTGATTGTACCAAGTTCACTTTCAATATCATCTTCTGTGAGGTTTTCTAAAACAGCTGGAGGAAGAGTAACAGGCAGCTCTTCTCAATGTGGAACTAGCCTAATGGCTGAAGGGATACTTGGACATACAATTTGATTCTTATTTTTTTAATTGCACCCCTGAACATTACGAACACAGAAGTAACAGCCATTAAAGCGGTCTTTAGGCTCCCTCCACACCATTGGAATCACAAACGGCATGCACGTTATCTTCCTTTTAGTCCACAATCTTAACCTCTCAATACAATAACGGATAACTTTATTTGGCATCCACGTCTTATCCTGGTCACCAAGTTTCACTTTAAAATAAGCACAGATAGCTTTTTTCACAAAGTCTGTAAAATCCATTTTCTGCTTAACCACTGTATACTTTCCACAAATATAGTGTAATACTTGCGTGTAGACATTTCCATACTTGCAGTCACACTAGAGAGATAAAATGAAAATAGCATTCATAATGCAAATATCTGAGATGAACAACACTTCCACGGTCACCCAATAATAACCCAAGTAGCAGTTGTGCCAACCTAAAGGATGAATTGACAAAATTCCCTCCAACAATACGCATTACCTTCTGGCACATATTGTGCTCTCACTAGTAAATATTTGAAAAAAGATTAACTCCATTATTAAAAAACTATATGCGATAGAAGAAAACTAAGAATAGTTTTGAATCAGCATAAAAAGTGAGTTAATACCACGTATTGGTTCCCAGTCATCTGGCAGACTAACTTAAAAAGGAAGATAACATTAACTTTTCACTGTAATGATAACTACCCAAACGAAGAACAAATCACGTTAATAATTAATAAACACAACAACAATATGTCCCTTATATATATATATGCATAATGTCATTCTACAAATTTGTACAAATTATAAATCATCCATTGAAATAGAATCAGTATTAAAATACGTTTCATATAAGGAAAGGAATCGATGGATGTATTCCAGCTTTAGCCGATAGATTACTCTCAGGAGTTTCTTTTTAATATAATTCTTACTTATTCTCAGGAAGCGATTGGTAGTTACCAGGGTGGAGTTTGTAATGAAAAATCAACATTGGAGCACATACCTATAATACCATTAATTCTGCAGAAGGTAAAGAACATGGCATTCGTACATATTATTTGTCCAACCCGACCGGGCCCATCGATTTTTCGGTTGGAAAAATCCAATAGACAAGTCCTTCGGAAGGGCTTTAAACCGTGGGTCCCGAGTATGATTTTTTCGGCTTGTAAATAGCCTCAAATCCAAACTAGTGCGTAAATTAGAGGACATTTAACCGATGTTCTCAATCAAAATAATACCATAATTGCCTATTAATTGTCTCATTGAGGCGATGTGCTGACTACATACTAATTATCCTGGTTCAAAAACATTCACTTCAGGAGTACTCATATCTCCATGACGGATGAATGAGTATATATATATATATATATATAATTTATTTATTGATACTGAATCAGGTATTTATACTATAAATAGAGGGGAATTGTTTGCTGCATTGGAGAGTTTACTGATATTGAATCAGGTAATGATACTACAAGTAGAGAGGATTTGTTTGTACCATTGGAGAGTTTTAAAATTCGAATCAAATTAATTTAATCGATTGACAGTGCATAATAGAACAAGAAAAATTAAAATTGTATCAGAATTGACGGAACATGTAACTGAAAAATGGTCTCAAACAGGGTGATACATCGTCATGTGTTTTATAATATCCAGCCGTAGAAAGGAAAATTCGAGTCTCTGAATTTGAAGCAAATGATAAAATATGCAACATCTATGCAAGTTTTAGCTTACTCAGTGGATATTTGATTTAAAGATCTCTCACTGCATTAAACTAGCTTATGATGCTTTGGAATTGGAAGCCAAATATGGGTCTACAAATTAACCAAGATAGAACAATATATGTAAACACTGGCCCAAGAAACATGACCACTTTTGATTACTAATTATAAATGTATTTCTCTACATTATTAAACATATGTAAACTCTCGTATTAACACACAACATGACTGCTTAGAAAAAAAATAAGAAAATGTATTTTCAAGCTAACAGATTGTCTTTAAGGACTAAAAAAGTAATTAAGATCATAATTTAAATGTAAAATGAAATTTAAAACAAATTCTAATTAAACCTGTACCAACATATGGATCTGATACATGGATCCTGAGTACAGATTATGGAAAACTATTTAGGGTTATAAAAACGAAAAATTTGAGAATAATATTTGCCCCATTTAACACTGGCGGGGAGTATCCTATTGTATATAACAAATAACTATGTAAATACGTGGATTTTTGTCACATATATAAAGAAAACAGAGTCTGAGATATGAAGGACATGTGATAAGAACTTAAGTAAACATAAAATTCTTACTGCAATACTGAAACGGAAAAGACGCAAGGGTAATCCAACATTATATGGGAAGTTGGAATAATATATAAGAGTTCTGGGTAAAATAATGTGGCGAAAACTATGTATTGATACTTGCTCCATCCTGGTAATATCATAGTATCGTACTCCTCGACGTGATGTAGGAACCACATATCGCTCTATTACATCTATAAGGAAAAAGCGTAATTAAATTAGTCTAGTTGAGAAACGTCCCACTAGGTGCGAACCCATGTCGCGAGCGGGACGAACGGGGACAATCATGACTTGACAGAGAAGCTTGGCAGGAACTTCAGTAAAAGACTGTGGGACAAAGAGGGCTGTTGTTCTAACTATAATGATGAAAAATCCTGGGTACTGATTCCTTCTGAAAATTTAATAATGTAAAGTAATCTGAAGCCTGAAAACAAGAGGCATCCGAACATAATTTCTCAGCCATTTTACACCAAAGTTAAAATTGTATCATTTTTGACCTGACCTTTCAAAGGTCCAAAGTGCAATGGATAAACTGTTAAGAATATGTACATGATTCTAAAGAGCATTTTTCCTATTCACAGTTTTAATGTTTGTATATTAATTATCCTTGCAATTGATACTGATTCTTGGGTCCGCTACTTTCAACTGAAAGGTATATGAGAATCATACATTATTTTGTGAACAAATATGAGAAAATAAATAACTAGAATGAATTATTTGTTCCACTTCAAATGCTATATAATGCGACTGGAATTAAGTCGCATCTGCAATCCACTAGGATAATCCCTCAATATTATAATAAACTTTTATGGGATTAGAACGTTTGAGTAGGAGATTATTCAAACGACCAATGGGATAATTAATAAAAGTAACGAAGTAGACAGCACTACGCATATACCCAATCCTATCCCATTGTAGAGGATAAGAAAGAGTCTGGTATTTTAAAAAGAAAGTGATACAAATTAGACATTTATTTAGTTCCCTTATGAATCAATCAAACACATCGCAAAATAAAAGTAAATTAAATAAAACAGCACCAAATAAATCACAAGATAAATAAACGATATATGCATGAAAAACGTGTACATAATTACGCACATCATATACAGGGCGGGAAGTAATACAAGTGAATAATTTTAACAGCCTGAACCGTGTGAATATTCTTTTGTTACTTTATACTATACTTCTCAAAAAAATGAGGGGATATTGTAGAATAACCTATTAATACTATGTTTTTTGGAATAGTATTAGATGCAATCACTTTCTATTACTCCAAGATAATGTATATAAGAGTTTGAAGTTGTTACGTAACCTCGGTACCACACCAGAGGGCAGTGTCTGTACTGTTGATGTGAAAGGGTGGTGTGGGGGTGAATGTTTTGTTGCTGTTTTTAAATCCAGTCCAGATTTCAGTTAGTGAATGACTTGCCTTAGGGACAGTGATGCCGCGACAACGTGATTTACCTGAACCAATGGCTTGGAGGGCCATAGGAAGGATGGAAGCTGGACAGACACAACAAGAGGTGACACAAGCCATTGGGGTGTCTCAAAGCGTGATTTCCAGTATTTGGAATCATTTTCAAAGAACATACTGTTCACAGAAGAGCCGGACAAGGTCGACCAAGGGCAACAACAGCAAGGGATGACCGTTACCTCTTGTTAACAGCCCGTCGGAATAGACAGCAGAATGCAACTCAACTGCGAAATACACTTCAAACAGCAACAGGACGCAGGGTGTCAACTCAAACTGTCCCTAATCGACTCCATGGAAGTGGTCTCTATGCCTGTAGGTCCATGGTGTGTACCAGGTTAATTCCACAACACCGTAGAGATCGCAGAAACTGGGCGGAGGAACATCGTGGGTGGAGGCATGCTGAATGGAGATCAGTTCTTTTTTCTGATGAGTCGCGATTCAACATGGAATGTGATAGTCGGCGTGTATTCATCTGGAGAGAAAAAGGGACACGAAACAATCCAGCTTTTGTACGTGAAATATCCCCATATGGTGGCGGTGGATTGATGGTGTAGGCAGGAGTCAGTAGTGGTGGACATACGGACCTCTATGTTATCCAAGATGGTACTTTGACTGAGGTAAAGTATAGATATGAGATTCTCCGACCTTTTGTCGTGCCTTATGCTGATGCCATAGGTGATTCTTTTCTTTTTATGGACGATAATGCACGACCCCACAGAACTGGCTTGGTGGACGACATGCTGGAAGTGGAGGGTATCGAGCCTATGCAATGGCCAGCTTCCTCCCCGGACTTAAATCCGATTGAGCATGTGTGGGATGCATTAGGCACGTGCATTGCAGGCAGACCAGCACCTCCCACAACTGTTCCAGAGCTGCACATTGCTCTTATGGAAGAGTGGCCACTTATCCCCCAAGAACTCATTGCTAACCGCATTGCATCAATGCCATACAGGTGTGAGGCAGTGCTGGCCGTTCGAGGAGACCATACACCATACTAAAGAAACATTTTCACACATGTTAATGTTGCTTTGTTTGTTTGCCATATTCCTAATCAGGATCTCTTTGACATCTGGTGTGGTACAGAGGTTAAGTAATGATTTTAAACTCTTGTTGACATTCTTTTGGAGTAACAGAAAGTAATTGTATATAATATTGTTCCTAAAAACATAGTCTTAATAGGTTATTCTACAATATCCCCTAATTTTTTGAGCAGTGTATTTCTTCGACGCACTCTGCGATACGATTATTGTACTGTACCCATTATTACTTTCTATCCCCCCTCTTCGTTAAGTGGAGTATCGACGCAAAATGTTAAATCCCGATTCGAAAGACATTATCTGTTAACACTTTTTAAGTTCACCTTCTTGAGTTTATATGGCAGGGGATGCCAAATCGGATCCCAAAGACCTCGTTATCGTTGTAGCTTTGAAAACATGTTTACGTTTCAGTTTGTTTGAGCTACTGTACGAATGGTAATAAAATGTAAGTCATTATTATTATTTTTGCTAGTTTACTTTTATTAACAGATGTGTGTTCGATTTATGTATATTTTCATTGTTATCAATGTGTCACAATTTTTTATTATTAATTTACTGCGTTTGTTATTTATTTAAATTTTCAATTGTATGCATATTTTCATTTCATTTATTTTATTAGTTGTTTCTGAATATGTATTCACGTTAAGACCTAAACCCAAGTTTATGCTTACGTTTCCGCAATAAACAGAATAATTATAAATTATAATATTTCCACTCGATCATTCTGTATAGGAAAAACATTCAGTAAAATTTTGGTGTCAAATAATTTTCTATAAGTCAATGTTTGTCTCTAAACTAGACAGAGAAGGGGAATGTTTGTTGCTTTGCAGTTTTGTAAAAGAAAGCTGATCGTTTTAGTGCACACTAAGTGAAAACATCTGAGATTTTTTATTAAAAACGAGAGATATTGTTTTAACACCAGAAGAAAGAAGTGGCCAGTCCCAGAACAGTTATTTACTTCTCGTCACGAGAATCGCTCGAATTTTACGCTGTTGTTGAAATTTTCAGAAAATTTGGTCTCAATTATCTCACTAACCGAGCGGTTAATCTCAAAATAAAAGACAAAACACGTGTTTATTTTACTGTTGTTTAACTCCTTCTTGAATTGGTCCACTTATATCAGTTCCACTGTGTACATATGTTCACAGACTGAGTAGTGTCGAACACTAGCTTCATCCAGCCTCCTGAATTGAACCTGGTGTGGCTCCTTGGCAAACAATTTATCTTTGTGGTAATAAGTCACTTAACAATAACCTATTTAGCGACGTTAGTGTTCTGACTGTCTCTTATGCGGGACATGTGGCAAGAATGGAGAATGAAAGAGGGGTGTGGAAAATTCATGTAGGAAAAACGCCCTGGAGGTAGGCCTCGAATAAGGTAGGAGATAAAATTACCTACATCAATTTATTCTATAGCTACATAATTAAACTTGTAGATCAAATAATCTACTGCCCAGAAAGTCTGTTTAGCTAACAAAAGAGAACAATTTATGTTTTCCGCTGCATGCACTCAAATTCTGTGATCTGCTTTGCGCGCATTTAGCGGGTAAAGCGCTTAAATGATTTATGTGATGCGTGTCATTGAGTGGGCCCTAAGCTGAGTAGCGACCTATCAACTGTTGAATCATAGAATTTGTTCTCTACATAAAGGCGAAAACCGATGTACACTTAGCGATAAAAAGAATGAACCGCTTCAAAACTCAGAGTCCCTGTTGTGGCCCACCGTACATGCTCGAAAATCTAAAGCTGCGTTTCACGAAGTAACGCACTCTTAAATGTTTTTAAATACGTTGTATTTGGTTTCAATCGTCTTAAATAGTTAAAGAACAGTGAAGGAGACATATTTCTAGATATTTACGAGTGTTCGACAAAAGCAATATTACTTATATAGCGACATTTCAAATAAAGTTAAACTCTCGTTCCTAGTTCAAAAGTACAATACAACCAATATTTAGACAACTTGTATACGACGTTTGAGTAGCGTAGATCGGTAAACAACTTAGAAGAAGATGAAGTATGTATTAAAGCCAGGGTTCGAATTCATCAACCATGTGTTATTTTATTCATTTGTATTTTCGCAAAATACATCCTATATGTGCTATAACGTTTAATTCCTGCCACGTAATCTACGTCCACTTTACACTATAATAACTAATACTCCTGCCTTTGTAAACTCTATAACACTGTTTAGCTACCGGTATATAATTTATTTGTGTGTGTGCAAAACCACGTTTTAATAAAAATTCTATAAATTTATGTAATAAAATATAATATAACTTCATATATTTATTTATTACATATTAGTGAGGGAAACGTTTCGTCCATGAATTAAAATATTTAGTTTATATATGTCCAGTCCAACATCATAATAGCCCATAGATGATGGACAATAATAAAAAATATTATTTATTATTTTTTTGTTCATCACCCGTAATAATAATAATAATAATAATAATAATAACAATAATAATAATATTAATAATGATATGTATCAAAGGATGTGAAGAATGTAATTGACGGGGATCAAAATTAATTCAAAATGTACCCAACAAAATTACATATAATATATAATTCAGAAAGGTAGATCAGTAATACCAATGTTAAACGGCGTTTTGTAGGATAATAACATATGAATGATACCAAATTAGAAATTTATAAACCCATAATTCGAAGCGCGCTAACATGCAGTGCAGAAACTTGACATTTGCATACAAAATTGAGTTTAAATATTATGTCTACTGAAATAGATTGTTCTGGACGCTCAACTAGACACTATAAATAGGAAGAAATCAGAAAAGCAATCATGAGACAGCAAACGAAAGTCCAAAATTCATTATTAGATTTTGTGAGATACAGGCACTTGAATGTCATGGCCATACACGTAGGATGCCAGAGAAAAGATTACCCAGACAAGCTTTGGAATTTATTCCACCTGGGACAGGAAAGAGAGGTCCACCTAGATTTAAATGGATGGATGATGTACGAAGAGGTATGAAGGATTGGAATGTGAAGATAGTGAAGAATGGAGAAAGATGATACAAATTTTAAAAACTTTGTTTACAGGAAAATGTTTAATTACATTGTAAACCTTTTTATAAATAAATAATATTAATAATAGCAATACTTTCAAATAGTACGTTTTTTCTTTAAGAATGGACAGGCAGAATAAAATAGAACGTATTTTAACAATTGAAAAAGTTAACCTCATTCGGAATCGAACCTGTAACCTTTTGCATAGAAATCCAGCTACTAAGCACTGAGCGAAGGGTACGCTGGCTAATTTTGCTTGAAATAATACTCTTCAAAGAAGAAGGGAAACTTATTTTAGCTCGACTGTGCAATTAATTTACTCGTGTAAATCGCGTGTTGGAACATAAAATATTAGAGATAAAGAGTCGGCCCATTCTTTTTGTCGCTAAGTGTTTTGATGAATTTGGCCCGGATTATATGCTATATCAAATTTAAAAACATGTACATACAAATGTAAGAAAAGTTGGTGAAATGTGTAAATGAATATGCAACGAAGCAATTATATACCAAATCCAAAATTTTATTTATTTGCATCAAAATAGATATTTACAAGTAGAATAATCAAATCTCTACGTTAATTCATAATACGTACACTTGTGTTACAAAGTATTGAAGTACAATTGTCTCCCATTCAAGAGTTCAAGTCATATTGGAACGGTATTCATATTAATAATAATAATTATACTTTTCCCAATCATTTCTTTTCATGCACAGAATAAAAATATGTGTTTTTTTTATAAATAGAGAAAGACCGATCAACTTCACAAAGTAAATGGTGCATATTTATATGCGATTGTGTTAGAAATAATATTCTCAGACGGTACTACAATTTCACTATTAAATAAGAGAGAAAAATAACAATATTTGAGTATCCATGGTTCTTATTCAGCACAGATTACAGTTTACTGGAAACTACACAACCCACATTACCTGGTATAATACTGAGCTTCTGAACTGCATTTTACATTATTCCCCTAACCTATTGGAGATGCTACTTGCAGTCTCCAGTTTCGAGATACTGTCGAGAAGCCAGCTGAAGTGACTTGTGATGAAGTAGTAAGCTGAACTGAGCACTAAAAACAGTTGAATTCTGACACGAATTTATTCTCAGACATTGCAGATCAGAAGAAATGTTCTCCATCACTGACTTCACAGTTTCGAAGTGCTTACTGTAGAAAATTACAACCTCATTATATGTGGCCCACATTGTTTTCACTGTCTCCGGATGCAGAGTTACATCAGGTTGCGGCTTGTGGCGTTTTACACAATAAGTGCATATCTAGAAAACCTCCTTCCTTGCTGATATAATTGTATTTACTTCTGAGACGTTGTGCCTAATTATGGCTGCCACTCGTTTCAATTCATGAGCCGTACATGTAATATGCGCTATGTTCGGATGAAATACAGGTAAGCGATTTCTCCGTTTTCAACATGTATGGAGCTGTATCTGTGTATATCAGTAGGATCCACTATTATATTACGTTATCTAGCTATAGTTCATCATTAAGAAATCTAGCAATTAATAAACTATTACTTACTTACTCACTGGCACTATCGAACCCGAAGGTTCATGGCCGCGCGGACATAAGCTCTCCATACATCCCTATCCTGAGCTAATGCTTTCCAATCATTCCCTGTATAATCTACTTCCCTCAAATCATACTTAATGTTGTTCTCCCACCTCATTCTTGGCCTACCAACTGGGCGTTTTCCCTCTGGATTTCCTACAAGAAGCTTCCATGCACGTCTTTCATTCCCCATACGTGCAACATGTCCTGCCCATCGCAGTCTACGAGACTTAACTGTTCTTATTATATCTGGCTTCCTATAAAGACCATGTAGTTCATTGTTATGTAGTCTTCTCCATTCACCTGTCTGTTCATCTCTCTTTGGTCCAAAAATTTTCCTAAGAACTTTATTCTCAAATACTCGTAATCTCCTTTCCTCCCTTAAAGTAAGAGTCCATGTTTCGCACCCATATAAATAACTGGTAGAATAATAGTTTTATATATTTTCAGCTTAACGGTTTTTGAAAGGAGTTGGGACATCAAAAGTCTCTGCAATGCATAATAGCAAGCATTTCCAGAATTGAGCCTATGTTTAATTTCTTTGTGCATCTCATTCCTATTTGTGATTATTGTTCCTAGGTATTTGAATCAGCCACTTCCTCAAAATTTCCCTCATTTGTCATTAGCTGTCCATTTCCATTATATACTGAATTTCTACGTGTGACCATATATTTAGTTTTATTGATATTTACTTCCAGTCCCAATTTCTTAGTGTTACTCAATAGTGTGTGCGTGTTGGCCTTTAGTATCTCCTCGCTATCAGCCAGCAGTACTACATCATCAGCATAAACTAACAGCTTATTAATACCATTGAGTTGTAAGCCTTCCTCATTCTCTAAAGATTTAATGGCATGCTCTAGTACAAAATTAAATAGTAGAGGAGATAGTGCATCTCCTTGCTTCAACCCATTCTGGATTTCAAAAGTGTCTGAAAACTGTTTGCCTACACGCACCCTACTCTTTGAGCCATTTAGACACATTGGTATAAGTCTAACCAACTTTTTGGAATTCCGAACTCCAGCAGGATACTATATAACTTCTCCCTCTTAATTGAATCATATGCTTTTTGAAGTCTACATATAGTTGATGTACAGTACCATTATATTCCCATTTCTTCTCTAAAATCTGTCTTATACTGAAAATCTGATCTGTTGTAGACCTGTTTCTTCTAAATGCACATTGATGATCTCCTAGAATGTCATCAATATAGGGAGTAAGTCTGCTTACTAATATATTTGTTAGAATTTTGTACGAAGTTGAAAGTAATGAGATGCCCCTGTAGTTGTTTGCAATCAGTTTTATCTCCTTTCTTATAAATTGGTAAGATAATTGATTCCTTCCATTCATCTGGAAGAGTTTCTTTTTCCCAAATCATACTAAGCAACCAGCGTATCTTGTCCATCAATTTTTTCTCCCCTGATTTTATCAGTTCTGCTGGGATCTCATCTGAACCTGATGCTTTATACATCTTCAATTTTTCAATCGCCATTTCAACCTCTAATGCACTTGGCTCTGCGACTAGCATTCTGCTGTCTGTAACTTATCCTCCTCAATGTCCTGTTCTGTATGTACATTTAATAGCTGATTAAAGTAACCTTTCCATCTATTTAATATACTCCTAGAATCTGCAATCATATCCCCATTTTCATTCCGAATTATGTTTGTTCTAGCCTGAAACCCCTTCTTCTCTATCCTAATTCCCTGATATAATTATCTAATGTTCCTATTTTTTGCATTCATTTCAAGATCATTAATCTTCTCTCTCAAATATTCCCTCTTTTTACTCTTTAGTAACTTGGTGGTTTCCCTTCTAACACTACCCAATTGCTCTAAATTTACCTCATTTGGCTCGTGTAACCATTTCATTTTTGCTAGCTTCCTTTTCTTTACAAAGTCGGCACATTCCTCATCAAACCATTTCTTGTTTTGCCTCTTTTTTAAACAACCAATGCTTTCTGATGCTGACAATTTAATAGTATCTCTTATAGCCTCCCATTCTTTATTTATATCAGTTTCTTCTTCGTTTGCCACATTGTCATCTGAAGATTCCAGTACTTGAAATCTATTAGCAATTTTGATTTGGTATTCTTGCCGCATTTCATCATTTTTCAAGTTTTTTAATTCATATTTTACAGAATCATCTTTAGCGTTCGTTCCTCTCATAAGCGACAGCCGTTGTCTGATTTTCACTCTGACCAGATGATGATCCGAATTGCAGTCTGTCCCTCTAACTGATATAACATCAATGATGCTACTGTGCCAGCGTTTATCCACTAATACATGATCTATCTGGTTCCGAGTTTCTCCATCTGGGGACGTCCAGGTGTATTTATGAATATCCTTATGCTGAAATGTTGTGCTCTTAACAATGAGATTCTTTGATGTGGCAAATGTGACTAATCTAACCCCGTTGTCGTTACTATCTTCATGAAGACTGAATTTGCCTATTGTTGGTTTGAATATATCTTCCCGCCCCACTTTTGCATTAAAATCTCCTAAGACAAATTCATATGATATCGTGAAAGGGTATCAAATAAGCATTCTAATTCTTCATAGAACTCATCCTTGATCTTGTCATCTTTATCTTCTGTGGGGGCATGTACATTTACAATTATAAAATCATGTCGTTTACCCTTTAGAATTATGTATGATATCCTATCACTAACAAACTTAATATCTCGGATAGCGGATAGGATCCTCCTTCTGACTAAAAAACCCGTTCCAAATGCAGGTCTTTCTGCACCCCCATAGTATAATGCAAAGCTTCCTGATTCCTGACTACCTTCTCCTGGCCACCTAACTTCCTGTAAAGCGACTATATCCAAGGGCGATTTATCCAATTCCCGCGTTAATATCTCTAGTGCCCCGCTATTGTATAAAGTTCTAACATTCCATGTTCCTAGGAACATGTCCCTGTGTTTGAGCCTTTGGCATGGGTTCCCTGAAGTAGTCCCCGCCCGGAGAACCGAATGGGGGACTATTTTACCTCCGGAAAATTTTACCCCAGATGAACCCATGTCCGCATTTCCTGACGGTTGTATTTTACGGTGAAAGATCGTCACTCTTTCGCCCAAGGTACTTTTTCGTCTGGCTTATCACCTTCGACCAGTCCGGCATGGGTAACCCTATCGGCAGCAATGCTACCGCCGGCATAGCTCTCAGGATCATTTAAGCACGCAAGCCACTCCACCACGACAAGGTAAAAATACCATGGAGGGATTAATAAACTTTTTGTTGTCACAAAATGTTTATAAAATATTAAATACGGTTTTGATGCAACTCAGAGTCCATCTTTCCCACTAATAGATTAAAGATGTCTCGGCCTCCAGCACCCGTCATCTCATCATATATGGGTAATTTTTCCTATGACGTCCTTTATGTTTTCTAATATGTCAACATAACAAGAATCAAAGTAACTCTTCCTGATAGTGGACTCCTCTGGAATGTTGCGGGTATACTATTTTTGTACAAAATGTTTCAATTCGGGTATCTGAAGTTGTTTTAGGACATGTTCCATGCAACAAATGCCATAAAAATGCTTTATAAAATTCACATTTAGATGATATAGGCTGTTTCTGCAACTACGTAAGTAGTAGGTCTACCTGTTTCTTCGGAGAAACTCGTTGTCTATTCCTAATACGTAATCATACATTTTGTTCAATTTTAAATTTAATCGTATACCCTGTACGTTTCTGACAGATAAAGGGAGGGACTGTTATACATTCAGTGGTTACAGGAACGTAAACAGAAATCTGTGTTTTCTGCTGTGATAACACCGGAGATGTAACCGGTATCTGGGTTACCTTAAATGCATCAGACTGTCATAAATCCTGAATGGTTTCAAAAACAAGAAATAAAATATTTAAAACAAGTCATACTTGGCAACATCGAACTCGTGCTGTTTAACTTTGAATATATAATAAATAATAGTTTTTAAAAAACTAAAACAAAACGCTTTGTTAGAAAACCGAACTAAAATGAAAAATAAATTTAATTTCCAACACGCTTGGGATAAAATGAAAGTGGTCATCAATAAAATCATCTCCAACACATCTAGAAAAAAGTAGAATTATCTACAAAAAAATTGCTATCAAAAGCGTGTGGAGCTCTATATCAATTAATATATATTTGATAATAAACAACTATTGGTAAAAGTAAAGTCTCTAAGAAGAAAACGTAAAAACCATAAAACACCCCACGCTTTTGATGGTAAAAAATATTATTTTGTAGATAATTCTACTTTTAATTTGGATGTGTTGGAGATGATTTTTTTTTTGTTGATCACTTTAATTTTATCGCAAGCGTGTTGGAAATTAAAATTATTTTTCATGTTTTAGTTCGGTTTTCTAATAAAGCGTGTTGTTTTAGTTTTTTAAACTATTATTTATTTTTTATCTTTTGTTTAGTTTTCTAATAAAGTGTGTTGTTTTAGTTTTTTAAAACTATTATTTATTTTTTAGTTTTTTAGATTAATTAATTGTCATAAACCGGAATCCCATAAAAATCTAATTGCTTAACAGCCTCTAACAAATTTCTTTATAAGGAATCATATCAAGTTTTACCATGGCTCAGCGCACACCCAAGGACATAGGCACAAGCCAATCCCAATGCCCCGCAGATTGAGGGCGGTAATAGATGCTCAGAGTTCATATACCCCCCGATATTGACTTTGTTTTTGTTTATGTTTTCATTTTAGAGCCTGTTATTTTTTTCCTCATTTATTTATTAGAAGAAGGTTTTAATTTATATTTATGTGTGTTTTGTGTGTGAATTATGGCCATAAAACGCAAATATAGAATAAAATATGAAACTATATTACAGCCGAAATGCTATTCTAACTTTCAGTTTAAAACAAAATTGAACGGGAATCAAATCGTGAGGTTACGAACGCAAACTATGTCTCTTAAACCTCTCGACCACGGAAAACACAGTACGCCAAGCTCTCTGTTTCATGTTGCTTGAGTGTACGCTGCGTTAACTAGCAAAGAACCCAGTACAATTACTGAAAAAGTGTTGATGTGAATACGGCCTCTGCGAGCGCTCACTAAGTTCCCCGATCGGTTGATAGAATCTGCGGATGACTCTTTTTTTTGTCTAAGGGTGTACATATACAGCAACATGTAATTGCATAAAATCCGGACTTCATTGATGAAGTTGGTTACAACAGTTGTTTGTACGTTTTCAGTTATTTATGTTGTCAGATTTACATTTGAAGTGTTTAACCCACTTGCGTGAATGTTACTAGTATATTAGATAAGTTTGTTCACTCAATTCTAATTTGGATGTAAGAATTTACATTACGGTTATTAATTCTTCATTCTATGTAGGCCCTATATATTATAGCTTCACATTGTTTTATTTGAAAGAAGTCACTCTAAATGATTATTTACTCACTAGGGCGAAATTAATTAATTCGCAATTTTGAACACTTTTTACGAATTTTGCGGAGCAATTAAGAAACTGTTACATTCCATTGCCTACTCTAATTTTACAGTTAAATTAAAATAGTATATTTATAAAATTATATGCAACTGCACATTATGTTAAAATTGATACAATACCGTTTGTGTACCGACAGGATACGTTTCTCTCCTCTATAGAGTTGACCCATTTTAAAGATGATCCCGGATTTGTGAATGATTAAAAGTTGAATTTTCTAAAATGAAGATAAAAATAATAAATAACACTGAAAACAATTTTTCAGCCGGTAAGAAGTACATGTTCTCCATGAGCCGAAATATAAATTTGCAATGATCAAATAGGCCTATTATGAATTAATGTTTACCCGTGCAGAATCCAAGAGTTTTGAAAAAACGAGCGATCTATCGACGGCAAGAAAAGAGATTTTCTTCTAAAAGAACGTTTGAATAAGACCCAATTTATAAATCCTTTAACAGATTAAATATACTTCGTTTTCATGCGGAATACACGAGTCGATCCTTGAGGACTGAGAAACAATTAAAAAGCGAATTCAGAAAAATGGACAAGGTCCCTTATCAAAACGTTCTATTGAATTATATTTATCATAATGTTAATATATATAAAATAATATAGAAAGACATTAATACTTACACGCGACAAATGTTACCTTTAGAAGAATTAGTGGATGAAAAACCAGCAGTATATACAGTTACAACACCATTTGTACGCTTTTTTAATTTGTAAATTTTTGGATCGGGAAGTTACTTGTATCTGAATTGTATACCTTAATTATTAAATGCATTGAATATTCCCTAAATATGAATATTGTGTTGTACACATCACAAATTGAACTGAGATATTCTGGAACTCCGAAGTTAATTAGTTATTTGTGCAGATACAAATCTGCCCCTTCTCGAGTATCATATCACGAATATTTAACTAACTCACTGATACTATCGAAAACAGAGCTTCATTTCTGGGCGGACATAAGCTCTCCGTTTATCCTTCTCCTGAAGCAATGTTTTGCAATCACCCCAAGTATAATTTACTTCCGTAAACCATGGTTAAAATTATTCTCCCAACTAATTCCTGGCGTACCCAATGGGCGTTTTCATTCTGGTTTTCAATTTCTTTGTCCCTCTTTAATTCCCCTTTAGTGTTACATATCCCACACATCCTATTCTAGAAGACTTAATTGTTATTATTATATCCGGCTTTGAACAAAGACCATGTAGCTCGCTCTTATGTATAGCCTTCCCCATTTACATGTCTGTTCACCCCTCTTTAATCCAAACATTTTCTTAAGAACTTCATTCTCAAATACTCGTAATTCATTTTCCTCCCTTATAATAAGATTCCTTGTTTCGCATCCATATTATATATCTGGCAGAATAAGAGTATTAAATATTTTCAATTCTATGTTTTTTTAAAGGATTTGGGACAACAAGATTACCTGCATTTGTATAATAACACGCGTTTCCAAAATTAAGCCAATATTTTTTGTATCTCATTCCTATTTGTAATTATTGTTCCTGTTATTTGAATTCAGCAACTTTTTCAAAATTTCTGTCATTTGTCATTATTTTCCATTTCCATTATATACTGTATTCTATGCGTGAATATATATTTATTTTTATTGATATTTACTTTCTGTCTCGATATCTTAGTGTTACTCAACACTGTGTGTTTTAATACTCAGTACCTATTCCCCAAAAATACTATATCATCAGCACAAACTAGCAGTTTTTTAATACAATTGGGTTGTAGGGTTTCTTCATCCTATAAAAATTTGTTACATTCTCTAGTACAAGCCCAATCAGAAATTCTAGAAGTAACTGAAAATGTTTGCATACACATACTTTATTCATTGAGCCAATTAACACATTCTAACTATTTTTTAAGAATTCGGAACACCATCAGGATACTACATAACTCCTCGCCCTTAACTGCATCGTTTGTCTTTTAGGCTAAAATGCAATTTTATTCATATTTATTTTCTAAAAGTATTTTACACTAAAAATGATACATGTCGACCTAGCTCTTCTAAATCCGTATTGATGAACACTGAATTCGTCGCCAATATAGGGAGTGAGTCTGGATACTAATACATATGTTAGAATTTATAAGAATACTAAGTAATGAGATGCTGCAGTTGTTGTTTCGAATCAGTTTTATCTCATTTCTTATAGAATGACACATTGATAAATTCTTTTCATTTATTGGGAAATACATTTTCCCCAAATTATATTAAGAGTCGATTTAGATTTTGTATAATTGATGTAAATCTGATTTTATTAGTTCTCCTGGAATCCCAACAGAACCTGATGCATTATTCATATTTAATTTTCCATTGCCACTTTATACTATTTATGCGACTAATACCGTGGTAGATATTTGTGCTGTCTGTGAATCATCCTCTTCAACATCTTATTCTGCATGCAATTTATAGCTGTTCAGCGTAATGTTTACATCTATTTCAAGTATCTCTGGAATCTGCAATCATATGCCCATTATAAGTCCTAATTATATTTGTTCTACATTAAATCATTTTCCTCACTATTCTAAATCCCAGATACTATACTCCCATTGTTCCTCTTTTGTGAACTAGTTACCAGATCAATAATCGTCTTTCTCAATAAATTATTATCTTTTTATATTTTTAACAGCTTTCGAATCTGATGTTACCCAACTGTTCTAAATTTATTTATTTTAGTTCCAAAAACCTACCTTCATTTTTGCTACCTTTATTTTCATTACAATCTTGGCACATTCCTCATCAAACCATTTCTTAACTTGCCTCCTTTTCAAACATACACTTTCTGAGGCTGACAATTTAACAACACTTATTAAGGTCCCCCAATTTCTTTATATCAGTTCATTCTTTGGTTGCTTTTTTTGAAATGAAGATTGGAGTATTTCAAATCTATTAACAATTTTTTTCAGGTATTCTTATCGCAGATTGTAATGTATCAAGATTTTTAGATTAAAATCCTCAGTATCATCTTCAGCGATTGTTCTCTCACAAGTGATAACCGTTCTCTGATATTCACCCTGACCATAGAGTGATTCGAATTCCTGTCTGTCCCTGTAACTGAACCACCGCCGATTATGCTATTGTACCAGCGTTGTTTCATTAATATATAATCTCTCTGGTTCCGATTTCCACAATCTGGATAACTCCAGGTGTATTAATGAATATCCTTATTCTGGAAAGTTGTGCACTTAACAATATGATTCTTTGATGTATCAAAGGTGATTAATCTAAGTAATTATCGATACTGTCTTCATGTACACCGAATTTACCTACTCTTGGCCTTAATATATCTACCCGTCTCACTTTTGCGTTAAAATATCTTATGGAAATATTCACATAATGTTGTGAAAGGCTATTAAACAAGCATTCTAATTCTACATAAAACTCATCAGTTATCTGTCATCCTTAAATTCTGTGGATTCATGCACTTTAAAGGATTGAAAAATATGTAATTTACCCATTATAAAATGTATATCCTATACCTTATACACTAAAGTTCTCGGATAATAGAGAGGATCTTTCTTCGAACTGAAGTATCTGCTCCAAACTCAGGTTTTGCTGCAAACCCCTAGTAAAATTCAAAGCTTCCTGATTCCACACTGCCTTCTACTAGTCATCTAGCTTCGTGAAAAGCGATTACATCTATGGCTGATTTATCTACTTTCGGGGTAAATATAGCTAGTGTTCCACTATTATGTAATATTCCAAGATACCATATTCACAGGGATATGTAAGTGATTTTGAAACTTTTTTTATGATTCCCTAAAGTAATCCCTGCCCGAAATCCCAATGGGGGACTAATATATTTCGGGAAAACTTTACCCCAGTGGACTACGTGTCTGCGTTTATTGACAATTTTATTTTACGTAAAGATCGTCAGTGTTTCGAAGAAGGTACTATTTTTCGTTAGTTGTAGCCTTAGACCTGTCCGGCATGGCGTGAACGCTAATATGTAAATATTAATATTTGACATAACACACACACACACACACACACACACACACACACACAGACATATATATATATATAAGTAAAGTAAAGTGATCCCACAACAGACCCGGAGGCCCTTGCGGTAGTGGGAGGTTAAGGCTCCCATTTTTTCTAGACAATCGGCACTTTATGTCAGCCGGGTTGTCAGCCCTGCGTGACGGCCGCCTTTACCCCCGAACAAGCATCTGATACTTATTTTAGTTAGAGGCTGAGTCGTCGCCAGGACCATAGTGCCGCCAGAGGGTTTGGGTCAGTTTAAAAATCCTGACCCCAACGGGACTTCAACCCTCGACCCTCCCGCTTGTAGCTCAGTGCCTTAACCACTACGCTACGGCGTGCCCCATATATATATATATATATATATATATATATTTGTTTACATTAACTAGGAATTGTAATGTTACGTAAAATTGGTATGACATCGAAAACGTGTAATTGACTTTAAGAATAAATTTAGTTTCCACTTGCCTTCAATGAAACATAGAACCTATAGCAGTTATATATGCACGTAATTGGAACAAAGGTGGCTTATGGATCAAAGAAAAATCTCCACCCGAACTAGGATTTTAATCACAGCTGATTCATATTTGATTCGCAGTTCGTGAACTCTGCTTCATCATGAGAGTATTCACTCTGGCCAGTTTTGAATTATTTATGCTTCACTTTCCAAATCCTCGGGAAAAAATATTTAAACTCACAATGTTAAATTCAAATACATGTAATGACTATTAAATGATTTTTCTATTAAGTAATTATAAAAAATACGTTCATTCTATACTTCACCAACAGAGTGTTAAATATTTTAAAATAACGTATATTCAATGAAATATTTATCCTTACCCTTAACCTTACGCAGATTGAGCTGTCTAGAGGTTATATTAATTACCTTCTGGTGTGTGACTGTTCATTTAAAATTACCTGATGTTATGGCGGAATTCTATAGAACTAGTATCAAATCCCATACCTAAACACTGGTCAAGAACCTTATACGTGTCAATCACATGGTTTCTGAAATATTATACTTCCTACCAAAAAAATAAATAAAAACGGAATGTTAATGATAAAAGCATATTCTTCTCAGAAACGGTATGAAAACAATACCAAATCATTATAAATAAAACATATGAAATACGAAGTGAGACTGGATGCAGTTCATAAGAGAGAGCAATAGTCGCTTCAATGATTACAACATAGCATTTAAATTATTATTATTGTTGTTGTTGTTGTTGTTGCGTGTCGCGCATAGCAACGTTCGAATTGCACGGGTGACGCCCATGGCGAGTTAGATTACCCGCACAACCTGGTAAGGGTCTGGAGTATGTCCCATCCCCTTGGAGAGAGATCCATGCTAGAGGATTCTGGGCTTCGAACTGCATAGAAGCTGTTTCTGGAAATTTCCTCTAGGCTTATGTAAAAGAGCGGAGGCAGGCCGGCGAAACAGTTTTTCTGTTTGACGCCGGCCATAGCAGCCAGCTTACAAAAACGAGTTTTGTGGTGAACAGTGTGTCGATAAGTTGTGGAGAATTGATTTATCAACGAGTAGAAAAATGTTCTGAGATATCAATTAAAATATGATTATTTCTGGAAATGTAATTGTGAATAGAAATTTGTTGATAATTCAAGAGTTAAATAAAGTGTTTAGTGAAATTTTTAATAAATTCATTGTGCTTAATTTTCGGCTAAATAACCTCGAATGAACATCAAGGTTATAGTGGCACAATCTGTTGCTGAGAACTGGGATTACGAATACCAGAGGCAGGTAGCGTCACATTATTATTAATATTATTATTATTATTATTTATTATTATATACCTGAAGAGACTCTGTTTGTATGATTGTATCCTATGTGAATAATCAGGATACACGCGTTGGAGATTCATTCAGTAGTCAGACATTATCTGCCTCCCGCTTCTTCTCTTTGGTACTTTCCTCCATTACTTTAAATCCTGCTATTGTTCCTTAATAAAATACCAAAATTCACAGGAAATCTATTTAGGTGCCTATAGGTGAAGTGTACCTTTATGCTCATATTATCTCCCACATTATTATAGTTTATAAACATGTTGTGGACCAGTTGTTCGTAATTCTCTGATTTACTATTACTCACGAATTCCCTTAAAACAAGTAAGGAAATACACCATGCAGATACTTCAATGTCAATCCTGACTATTTTGAAATCAGAATAGCCGATTGGCTTGCGAATTTGAAGTGAATCGAAGAATCCTGCTTTACGTTTTTCACAACTGAGTCCAGGGAATTCAAGAAATGTACTTGAAAATTAAATAATTAATAATATTCATGTATTTATATGAATATTAATGAATTTATTAATTATTAATCCATATTTGTTTGTATGTATTTATATGTATATACATATATTATTTTTTTTATTCCGATTTTTAAATTGAATATACATTTTTCCGGTACCCATGTTCACAGTTATCTACACATTGGTTTCAACACATTTTTACATTCCTGTCTGATCATCCATATATCTTCTTCTATTTGTCATTCCCTCTTAGCTTCATTGATTCCCTGAATGCACGTAATAGTTGGCCTACCCTTCTATTTCCTTCCCTGTGGTTCCCAATTCATGATTATCTTAGGTAGTCTTCCTTCTTCCAATTTAATTGATTCTTCTTTATAAAATCTAATATTTAATTATATATATATGTATGTAATATAAATAATTTAATTTTATGTAATGTCTGTCCAGGATCTTAATAAATTGCTAGATGATGCCTAGTTTTATACGGAGCTGAGGTATAATGAATTTGTCCCTATCAACCAAAGGTTCATGATGATGTTCCCTGTATCAAATGTCATATTTTCTCTTGAAGCCTATGTTACCTTTTCCGTATAATCTGCATTAGTCCTGCTATTCCATATGCAAATGAAACATTAGTTCTTTGTAAGTTTGTATAGCCACTTTGCTACCCAAGCAAGACACTGAATATCTTCAAACAAACACAAATATACCACCTGTACTGATGATAAATAAGTTTCCGCAAAATCATATACACGTTTTTGTACTCATCATCAAGTTGTCGAGTGGGCAAGTGTAACTTATGCATGCATATTCCCATTTCACATTTTTCACGGATTGTCAATAAGAGACGCCAGTTTTCTGTTAGATACTCCGGCCGACTCATTTAAGAAGTAGTCCCGGAATATCTTTGTAGTACAAAATTTCATAATGTTGACATATATATATATATATATATATATATCAGTGAAGATGATGAAATTTTGGCCCACAAAGATATCACACATATATATATATATATATATATATATATGACATGATAAGAAAAAATAAGTGTTCCAACGGGACTTGAACCCAGACGTCTTGATTTATATTCCAGCGAACTAGTAAGCTTGCGTTGCTCAATGTGAAAAATTTAATTATAACACCGATTAAGCATCACTGCTATAAGTTAAAAAAAAATATTCTCTTCAATTTCCTTACTTGTGATAGGAGCTACCAGGTGGCAGTGGAGACAGAGTTCCCGCTACATCTAGTAATAATGAGAATATATAGGCCTATATATATATATATATATATATATATATATATATATATATAGGCCTAAGACAAATAAATGTTTGTACTGCACTTGCTCGGTAGCTTAACCGGTAGCGCACTGAGATATAAATCCAGAGATCCGGCTTCTAGTCCCGTCCGAGAATTTATTTTCCTTATCATGTCATATTAAGCTTGCATTGCTAATGTCAAACATTCAATATATATATATATATATATATATATATATATATATATATATATACGGAATAAGTCCCTCTTCTGTAATTTGGTAAGCTGTCATATTAGTTATTGACTTTTAGGCAGTTCAATTCTTTGAGCCTAGATATTAGGAGTTCAGAAGCTTGGTTTAGATAGATTAAGGTTTCATGACAAGGCATTGAGATACTCTTGTGAGAACTGTTCACTTGTATAAATATTATCTTCATATTCACTGTCGCCAGTGTTACTTTCCGCGTCCCGTAATTCTTCAACATCTTGCAATGAAAATTTTGGAAATGCAGTGATGCTGGTAAAAGAGTCTATATATGCTATGTGGCACGGTCGACTTAAGACTTAAAATTAGGATACACCCACTGTCGTTTAATATATTTATTGAAGCGTTTCTAACTAACAACACAATAATAACAGTTCTTATGGCGGTTTCATGGTTTTCTCCATAACATTGTTATTCCAAAGTTTGAACTTTTATTCGTTCCTTTTATCCTCTACTGTAAGCCCTCCACACATGTTTTAGTAACCTCATGGGGAGTCAAATATTTATCTTTGTCTCCAAGGTAAAATATGTCTAATACGATTGTTTGAAAAAGTCTGTGATTACATTTTTCTTGTATATGTTTATTTATAGCTTAATGTATTTCCCGCAAACGTAATAGAACTCATCTGAGCAGATCATTATACATCATCGTAAGTAAATTATATCTCATATTTCAATGCAAACAAATACAGAAAAAGTGAACTTAATATTACATATGACACAATATAATCTTACACGAAAATAAACATTGAAAGCATATTTTAAAAATGTAAATACATATTTCAATACATAAATCAGCGGAGGTAGGTAATGTCAGAAAACGAAGTTTATTTGATGAACATCCAGATCTTATTTAACATATTCCAATACAGATATTTTAACAAAGTTCAAATATTGGATCATATTATAATACTTGTTACATCGGTCATTAATTTTAAATTCCTTGACGTCTTTTAAAGTTTAGAAATTTATGAAAACAAAGATTAAATCCTAAATAACGACGGGGGCCCATTGCAGTCAGCACCCTCTTTGGTTAATAAACATACAGGAGGATTAATTATATAATATCAATGTTATTTCAAATTAATTATGTCGTGTGACGTAGTTCGTTTTTATCTGATATTTAATTTACACATTTCAGATTTTTTCGTGTTCAGTCAATATTAAATCTCGATAATGATAGTGTCGCTACTGAATCACGTTGTAACTTTTAACTTTTTATAGGTGACTAGCTAATACCCGGCGTGCGCTGCTACTCCTTATAAATGTTAATGGTTTTTCACCACAAGTCGTGTGCTGTTATACTCTATTTTTTTGTAGAGTTTTTTTAAGACGTTCAATTCTACGTACATCAATTTGTGTATTTGTAACGGCTTAGGCAACCTAAAATATTTATGCGTCAAAATAGGGACATTATTTCACGTTTTTCACTACAAACGGTGATTTGCAGGGGTGAAGTAGTTGAGTAATACAACTCTCTTATAGCCTATATTTATTCCCGGAATCTCCTGAACATTTTTCAAAAAGCCCCATCACAATCGAATGAACGGTATGGCAGAGCACGCTTGCCCGGGAATCTACTTATCCCTATATTTTTCGTATAAAAACTCAAAGCGCTACAGGTCTAGAAGGCTTTTGGCTCACCAGCTGGCTGTTGGCCTCACATCCACATGTATTAATCACAGAGGGACTGTCATCTAGCTAGTGTCGGGTGACGTGGTCAGAATGTTGGATCATCCAGCCGTTATAGCTTGTATTCTCAACCTGCAGTCGCTAGTTATTGTAGCTACTCAAATGCCTCACGATGCTGGGTGGGCACCGCACAGTGGGCCAGTTACGAAATCTAGCCGAAAAAAGTATTTTGCTAATTCTCGCCAATTCATCTTTCTTCACTCTAAAATTAATGTCAGATGACTGTTATTCACTTATCTGCAAAGCAGGGTAGAATTATAAAATTTATGTAGACAATATAAACATCGGAAGTTGCCGATAGTTATGAACTCATCTGGTCCGCATCCCCAGTTGTGTACCGAGATGTAGAAATAAATACGTTTTGCATTAAAGTTTAGTAAGTTATTCTTCTTATTCTATATGGATACTTTACCTCAAGGTTAGTACTTTTCATTGATATATTTAACATGTTTCTATACAACCAGATATGCGTTTTTTTTTGTAATTAGCTTTTTAATTAGAGGAGGCGGCTGGCAACTGTGCCCTATCTTCGCGCGCAGAGAATTGTTTGATTTAATATATGGAGATAAGTGATCGATAGAGGCAATAAATGGTCCTCTATTAATACATTACAGTTAGGGGAAGTTCGGAGAATGTTCTTAAAAAAATTACAAACAGATTTTTTAAAGCGATTTTCTAACACATGGGAAGTTGTGCGAGAGAAAGAAAGAAATTTATATGTCTACTGCAATATTCAGATTTACTAAAAATAAATGTAACTTTCTCGTTATTAAGAATTTAGGAAACTGATAGTCGTTGAAAAATCCTGTTCCATCTGCTTATGCAATTTTAAGACCAAAATATCTTTTCGAAGAGGCTGGAATAAAAAAAGGCGTATTTCTGCTGAAATGTCTGTCTTGGGAAAGGTAGCATAATACATTTACTTCCCTAGAAGCATTATAGGGTGAATAAAATATCACAACCTCTCTTTTTTGACACCTAGTCTCATGATAATATATTGATATTTTATTGTCAAAAAAGCAATGTTTCATCCGACATAGAAGATATGTGAGTTGGGCGAGGTGATTTGTAATCTTTATTATTATTTTGAATCTATTTTTTGTGGTTTTTTGAGTACTTTAATGTCTTTAAAACATAAGCAGTATCCGGTTTACCATATGACCAAAGTGATATTTCTGTTACGAGAGCAAGTTCATCGCGAGCGAATTCCTGCATAAGTGAATATTTCTTTTATTCCAGCCGCTTCTAAAGCTATTTTGGGTCTTCCAATTTCATAAGCAGATGGAACAGAATTTTCCAATGACTGTAGTTTTTCTAAATTAATTCTTAATAACGGGAAAGTTAACATCCACTCCTAGCCAATCAGAATATTACATTATAATTGTTTTCTTGCGGACAACTTCGTACTTTTGAGAAAATTGCTTTCCAAAAAAATATTCATTTTAATAACATTTAAAACATCCTGCTAACATCCCTCTACCCCTAATGTTTTCACTAAATAATACCTTATTGCGTCTATCTAACATATTTTTCCATATTAAATAAAACAATTATTCTCTGCGCGCAATTATAGGCCTCAGTAACTGACTACCTCCTGTAATGAGAAAGCTAATTAAAAAACGCATTAATTTGCGCACATGTTATTGTCCGAGAATTATAGTACATAAATCACTCTATATTATAACTGTTCAGAACTGTTTTCTTTGTGGCTCAACTTAAAATAAAATTATTGTGTAATTTTTTTAGTGCATGGAAGGTATGATTCCACATGTATTTAACATAATATCTGGTTACATAGAAAAACAATAAATATATCAATAGTATTACAAACCTTGAGGTGAAATATACATATAGAACAAGAGGAAAATCTCACTGAACTTCAACACACATCGCTAATAACGCAACTGGGATATAGACCTGATGAGATCTTAACCATCGGCAACTTCCGATATTTGTATCGTCTTCATAAAAATTAGAATTGCACCCTCCTTTGCAAATAAGTTAAGAACGGTCATATAACAATTATATTATAGTGAAGAAAAGGAGATAAATTGATGACGTTGAGTGAAAATAACTCTTTTAGAGCTAGATAAAATTTCTGGCCCAATGTGCACCAGTCCCAGAGAAATACCTTCCCACATGGAGACTCGAACCAGCGTACGTCCTTTACTTCAGCGCCATGACCTCTTGCCATAACCACTCGGCTACGGCGCGGGACTCTTGGAATCAATGAAAGATAAAATGGTTGATGTGAGATATCCGTAAGAGATAAACATATGCCGTCGCGGACGTTTTTGTTGAGCTTTTTCAGATATTCAATTATACGTACATTAATTTAGAGTATTTCTTATGGTTTAGGCACCGTAAGCCATTTAAGCGTCCAAAGAGCTACTTTTATCAGATTAGAATTATACCCTCGTTTGCAGATAAGTTAAGAACCGTCATATAACTATTATATTAGAGTGAAAAAAAAGATAAATTGATGAGGGTGAGTGCGAATAGTTCTTTTCCCTCAGCTAAATTTAATTTCTGGCCCACTGTGCACCGGTCCCGGAGAAAAATTTCTTCATACATGGAGACTCGTACCAGCTTAAGTCCCGTAGTTCTGGGACATGACATCTTGTCTTAACCACTCGGCTACGGCGCGGAACACGTGGTATCAATGAGAGACAAAATGGTTATTGTGAGATATCCATAAGAGATAAACAAACATATGCTGTAGCGGACTTTTTTTGTAGAGCGTTTTGAGATATTCAATTCTGCGTACATTCTTTTTTTTTTGTATTTCTTATGATTTACACAGCGTAAGCCATTTAAGCGTCCAAAGAGCTACTTTGTTCACATTAGAATTTTACCCATCTTTACAGATAAGTTAAGAACCGCGTATACCAATTATATTAGAATGAAAAAAAAAAATTAATTGATGAGGAGAGTGAAAATTGTATTTTTCCAGCTAGATTACATATCTGGCCCACTGTGCACCTGTCCCATACT